>JAWNOI010000147.1:1200000-1645633 GCA_035046045.1 Zaprionus bogoriensis
GCACAATGTGAGCGAGATAGAAAGAGAGAGAGAGAGGCAGACAGTGGAGGAAAGAGAGCGCATTACAGCTCGCGCTCGCACGCTCTGACAGACAAGGCCCTGTAGCCGGGCTGACATCTGTTGTTTGCAACATCATAATCATTATAATTTATTTTAAAATGCAATTTACGCTGTGCGCCGAGCAGAGTCGAGTCGAGTTGAACGAGTTGTTGTGCTGCATGCCAAGTAGGAGCGACCGGCAAGGACAAGGATTTAAATATGCCTCGTTCTGCCTGCCTGCCGCCTGCCTGCCAGCCTTGGGTTAATTAGCGCTGATTTGTCTCTGTTTTTGCGCCGTGTTGATTGCAACTGTTAAGCAAATAGACGACTATTTATTTATTACCAAAACAGGTCACGTCACGAATAAAAATCGACACCGTAACCGAAACAGTTACAGTTACAGTTACTGCTAGAAGTATACACTAAAATTGGCGCCTACCCCACGCCTTGTACCTTGCACTCTGCCGGTTGTTGGCCATTTACAATTAGGTCTCGTCGTTTGTTTTGCTGCAAAACCGAAAAAGGTAAATAACAGGAAACATTTTACACTAATTAGCGACGCACGCCAATGGGCGATGGAGCGGGGAGTTGTAGGAAGTTGTGGCAAGTGGTGGCACTTGACTATAAAAGTCGCCGCCGTAAGCCTAATTATGTTGTACGAGTTGTCGTCAGGCTTCCCGCTTGTGTTGAAAACCTCATTTTCGGCGGGCAGCAGAGGGAGAGAAAAAGGGAGAGACAGAGAGTGACAGAGAGAGAGAGAGAGGGACTATGAGCGGAACCTCCCTCAATCTTATGCGTGGTTTTTAGCTGCCACCTTTGTGTGTGTGTGTGTGTGTTTCGCGGGAACCCCCTCAATTTGCATTAATTAGTCTTGTAGTCGGATTAGCTTAAATGGGTCAATTTTGCGAACAGCACTTGAATCAGGAATTCCAAATTTAACGAGAACAAGAAGGTGATAGAGAGAGAGGGAGGGTAAGTGTGGTAGAGCGATTAAAGCTAATTTTACAACTTACTTGGAAAAATCTTTAAATTCAAGAGAAAATCAAAGATTTGTGGGCAATGAGTTCAGTTGAAAAGATTTACAGATTTTTTAAATAAGTTTAAAGGTATAAGCGCAATAATCTAAATTTAATTAAATACTAGATGCTTTAATTTGAATTTAATTAGATACTTTGAACATTTAAAATAATATTTATATTATGCAAATTTTTAATTATATTAATTTTAATTAAACATTTTGCATATTTTAATTACTATTTGAAAAATAAAATATTCAAATTAATTTCAAAACACAAGTTCAATACATTATAATGATGCATAAATCTTTCAGCTAGAGTTTATATTTACTAAGAGATACTAATATATTCTATGGTTGTAGTATTGTAAGTAAGCATAAATATACTTTAACAATTTGAAAAAGTTATTATTCAAATTGAAACAATTATTCCGTATGTATTTTACTCTAATTTCCACAATCAATCCTCTGTCAGCTGTCATCTGATTTCACCTGCTAGATCTGCCCCATGCCCCATCGGCACGCGGCACAGTATCCTGGCCTAAAAGTAAAACCCACAATACAAAGCGCCGTTTATTGGGGTCAGCGGTCAACGAAGGTGGCGCAAGGGGACAAGCGGCAAATGACAGAGCCAAGCTGCGGCCACTTTGTCACATTTTATGTAATGTTAAATCGCTGCAGCTGGAAAAGTCTCGCTCTAATGGCCTAAATGACCACAATTCGCGGATCTCTGCCATTGATTTTTGCCATTTTGAGCGACAGTGCGGCGCTCGCCGACGGGCATGGGCCGCCACTGTTTTGGACATTTGCCATAATTAACGCACAGGGCGGCTGCTGCAGGCGGAGGCATGGCGGCAACTGCCAATGCAACGATTCGCCATATTGACGACTGTCAATTTAATTACAATTTATTTTGTATATTTCACTGGCAGACAACGCGCCCGCGCTGCGGTCCTCATTTTGGCACATTGTTTAATTTATTTTAAGCATTTTCTGTTTGCGGCAATTATTCTGGTTTGTTTCGCCCTTTACAAGTGGTCTGATTTGTGTTGTGGTTGCTCGAGTGGTTTTTTATTCCATTTAAATGCATTTTTCGCAGTATTTTGTTCGCGGTGTCGGTGTGGAAATGCGCATTTAAGTCCAATAAATTTCTGCACAATAGGGAAAATATTTTTCCTACAATTGTTCCATTATTCTCTAATATAACTGCTTTTTATTTTTTTTATAACTCAATTATATTTTTTTTTTCCATCTTATTTATTCTCGATTAATTTAACTCTCGCTCATATTACTTGGTCTTGTTGTATTACATTATTAAATTTGTGTTTTGTTATTTTTACTCACAGAATTTTGTATTGTAAGGTTTCTTGCTATCATATTATATTTACTTTATTTTACTTTTTTTGTTTATTGTCAAATTAAAATATAAACTTCATATTAAGTATATTACTTTATTTAATTTTACGTGTCGTTATTTTACATTATATATGCTATTATTTATAGAATATTGTTTCTGGCTATCTCCCTCAGTTCTTGCTCACAAAACTCACAAAATCGCCCAGTCTCAAACTTCAACAACCTGCCCACTCGCAGTCCATCATTCCAACCCACGCTGTGCGACTATCTGTCCCACTCTCTGTCCGTCTGTCTGGCAGTCCGACTGACCCTCGACGCAGTCGGGCAATTTAACTAAAATAATCCCCATTGCATAATTTCATAGAGCAGCTCAACAGAGCCATTGCGAGTGCATATTGTAGTTGGCCGGGCCTATGCCGGCGTTCGGCCCGCCGACTCTACACAGACATAAATATATTTTACGAGTCATGTGCGGGGTCCCCGCAGCTACCCCCCAGCGCTGCTGGTCTCGGGCTGTGGCCCAGCTGCTGCCCCTGAGCCTAACTAGCTGCCACTTTGGTCTGTCATCATGCGTCGCATTGAGCAGCTGTTACTCCCGCTCTTTTCTCTGCATCTCTCATTTTCTCTCTATCTCATTCTATGTGTGCGAGTCGGATTCTCCCTCTCTCTCTCTCTCTCTCCCTCTCTCTCAAAAACTTTATTACCGCCCGACCTCGAAATACTGTAAAACGCTGCTGTCATTTCAAATTTATGTGACTTTTGTGAGCAACGCCGCACGCACACACACACACACACACATACACACACACACCGAGAGCAACACACATGGGCCCAAGTACAAGGAAGTCGGAGCTATATGGCTGCCCCAGTTTTGCACTTTCGCCAGTTTATGATATGGCAATGGCGCAAATACTTTGCTAATTTTTCCTTTTCGGAAATTAGAGCATAAAGTTTGCTCTTAAAACTTGCGACCTGAAACAGAAGAACAGCCGGAAAAAGCACTAATGCCATCAGCCCCGAAAACCGCGCGTTTAACACTTCTGCATAAGAATCGCAGCTGCAACAAAAAATAAAAACAAAAACACACGAGCAGAAAAACAAGAAGCATAAAACGCAAAACCAAAAAAAAGAAGAAAAAACAAAAATTTATTTGCCTTTGGTGGAAAAGTTTTTCGTTTAAATACCCTGTAAGTGTGCGAAAGGTTATTCTATATTTACGAACCGAGCTATTTTCGAGATGAGCATTAAATCTAGTTTTTGTTAAAGAAAGGATAAGTTGATCGTATATTATACCCCAGATAAATACTGATAGGTTCAATGGTAATTTCTGGGGTATATTATACGATCAACTTATGCTTTCTATAAAAGCAAATGGACTTCAGATTTTAAATAAATTAATTGGCAATTGAAAACTGAATTATTTTTTTTTATGTTTAACTATTTTATTTTTGTTTTAATAATTATCATAATATAAATATTTTTTTATATTTTTTTTCCGATTCAGCAAACATAAAATGATAAGAAATAGATTTCCCTGTCTCAAGGCAAACAGATGTTTAATACGCCTTATCTTAAAGTTGAATATTCAGCATAGAAATAAAATTCCCACTTATTTGGTTTATTATTAACACCCACACACATTTAAGCGCACACATGCACATGCGGAGCAAACTGCAGAATGTTGTAAAGTTTCTCTCTTTTGGGTTATTGTGGCTCTGCTTCAGATTCTGCCCTTTGCTCCCTATACTTCCGCTATCTCTCTCTATCTGATTGTCTTTCTCGCTTGCCCTCTTTCTCTCACTCTCTCTCGTGCGCTCTCTCTCACTTTGCTTCAGCTCAAAGTAAAAGTTATGAGTTGCCAACAAAGTTTATGCATGCAGTTTGGTTTCTGTTTTTGTTGTTGTTATTTCCATAGCTGTTGCCATTGTTGTTGTTGTCTTGCACTTGGCAGGAAGCTTTAATTACAGTTAAGCTTAAAATCATATGCAAACTTTGCCCGGGCTTATTCGTAATTGTTATCAATGTCGGGCTGCGACTAAGGTCCGAATTTACAACGAAACTAATATAAAATTGTGTTATTTATATAAAAATATCTTTAAATGCTAACTGAGGAGCGTAGCGTTACAGATAAGAAAGATTTGAATTTTATAATATATTTTTATTTATTTTCCTCATTCAAAAGATTTTACTGAATTTATTTATTGTGTTTCTATTTAAATCTTATTAAAGCCTTAAAGACAAATCTATTTTATAATAAAAGTTCGTTACGAATCACCAAACACTACAACAAATATAGTTAGAGCTCTGCAAACAGCATCATACCATTTCCTTAATTTATTTAAAATTATTTCCGAAGCTCCGCGTAATAGGCCAAAGAGCAGAGCAAATTTTATTGTCAGTTTAAAACTGACGATGATCGTCAAATATAAAACATTTCTATGGGGTCAACTGGTGGCGTACATATTTGCACTCTTGAATGACAACAACAGTTACAGCACACTAACCATAACAGCAATAGTAACAACAACAAAAACATCGAAAGTAAAGCTGGAACAAGGTTGAAATGCATATTGCGTATACGCTGCGTGCACTCAATATTCGCCATATGCATTGGCGGAAATTGGGATTTGTGTTACTTTATTATTTTGCGTTTACATATATGTATGTGCAAATTCACACAGATGCACACACACACACTCGTACACAGCTGCACTCAGAGTTTTATTGACACAACGGAAACGTTCGCATGAGTCGCATGAAGGCGGTCGGCCATTTTTATGCGCACGTTCATTTCCGGTCGAGCGAAGAGTGCGTAAAATAAATTAAAAAATTTGCACAACTCAATCAAAATGCGTAAGTCAAAACAACAATAACAAACAGTGGAAATAAACAACAATAGGCATAAAAGTAATGAAAACACTGGACTGAACGGACTGCAGTCCGCCATCGCCGTGCAACAGTTTGCGGGCATTATTGGCTTTATAGAGATACAATCGCTCACTTGGCTTAAATCGCCAACTTTGCGAACAAACTTTTGGCATACTTTAAACTTTAAACACACTCAATTAGATAGAATAAAATGTTTAGCCAACTTTTTTTTTGTTATTTTGGAGGGGGGCCAGGACACAGCTTGACCCAAGGGTCCAACTTTTTGACTAGCTGCAAAAATGTTGGTCGAAACTTTTTTCTAACAACTTTTGGCAATTATCTTGTGAGCAACGCTCGGCCCAAAAGCACACATACATTGGCATAGAAATATATATATATAGGTACATTTATAGTGTGTAGTTCTCGTGCTCGATTCAACTGCAGCTGCAGCTTGTCAACAACTGAGCAACTGCCCGGCAGCTGTTTTCACTTTTCCGGATCAGCAAAATCATGAAATAAAAACTAAAAAGCATTGTCAAACATTTTCATACAAATATTTTGGAAAAACTGGCTTCAAAGCCTGGCTAATTGCCTCAATAATGTGTGGCAGTTTTAATCCTTTAAGTGCATTTCACATGTGCTTCTGTGACGCTTTCACACAACTCCCATCGACTTTTTATGCACAAACGAGCAATTTGTCGAAGGCCCAAACAGCAAGCAATAAAAATATTGTACTATTTTGCTTGTGGCCGGAGAAAACAAAACTCAAGGAATTTAACTTCTACTATTTTGAAATAGTTTCCATACTCTAAAAATATTATTTCTATTAATATTTTGATGCTAATATTATTTCTTTTTTATTAAACACTCAGTTTATTTAAAGGCATGTATTATTAAGTATTATTAAGATCTGCACATTATAATCATAATGCTTTTTCGAAGCCACTGTAAGCTTATTAGAACTAATTATTTAGTTTAAGATATTATCCACAAAATCTTTTTTTAAATTAAAATATTATTATTTAGCATTTTTGAATATTACCAAATGCTTTGAAATTTCTTCTGAGCTTACAACAACTTTATATTACCATAGCCCGAATCTGAACAAATCCGCAAGCAGGCAACTACCAATAGCAACCGTTGCCTAAGAGCGGATTCTCTCTCTCCCTCGCTCTCTCTGTCTCTTCGACAGACTTCCAGTTATCCTTCCAGTCGAAGAGCGCGTAAAGAGCACACCCAGCATATTTTATGCCGAGCATAAACAAGCAGGCAACGGGCAGCTAAGTAGTCTGCATATGTTGCACACACACACACAGTGTGGACAATATTGGCTTGCATTACAAAGCATTAGAAAAACGCCGAAAAGCACACAGGACAATGCAGCGGCAGCAGAAAGGCAATAACAAAGGCAGAAGCAAAAACCAAAACACAGATCACAGCAGAGAAGAGAGAAGTGGCAGAAGTCCAAAGTAGAGCAACAAAAACGCTTTTGATGCGGGAATGAGGTCAACGTGGCGTATGCTCGATGTTTGTCTGCTTGTCTGCTAAATGGGACCCGTTGGCTCTCCTCGTTGAGCACAGCATAATGCAACTGCCGGCATCGAGATGCTGATCAAAGGCAGCCAGTGCACTGGCGCGTCTGACACGTCGCCCTTTAGTATATATCTTATATCTCATATACATATATACATAAGCGCATAAGACTGCATACTTCTTGGCGCATTTGCCTGGCTTGGCAGTTTTTAACAGTCTGCCCGACTGCTTGGCTTATGTTGTCGACTTTTGTCATTCGCCAAGGAGGAAAAAGTGCGCGAAGAGCAGAAAGTGTTGGAAATGCATAAAAACTTGTTGAGATTTATCTTGCCACACGCGAAGGACGCCGCAAGTTGCACTCGTAGCGCAGCAGCGTCTTCAGCGTGCAGTTGTAACTGCATTAGAGCCGGCGACGCCTCCGTGCTTGCCTCTCGTCCTGCTGCTGCTGCTGCTGCTGCTGGAGTTCTCATATGCGAGTTTATTTATGCGCTGAGCATTTAAGCGCCTTAAAGTATGCAACGCGTTTCTTTTGTGCCACATTCTTGACACTTGTTGGGTGTGTGTTGGTCCTGCTCAAGCTGTTTGCTGCCCCCGCTGACTGGCATTATGAGATTCTTGAGCCACACTTGACTGCCTGCCCGAGTAGACTGACTGCATTTGTGGCAACCTGTGCATAATTGAAGTACAAGTTAAGACATGCAAGTGGGTCAAATGATGGCATGTTTCGGGCAGAAACAACAGTCCGAGAGGATTACAACTGCAGCTCTCGCAGAACTCAAGCCACCTCTCTTTTTTTCCCGCTGAGTTTAATCCTCATAAATACTTAAACTCTCGCCATATAGGAACGTCACATTCGGGCTCAAAACACCTACCACTTCTCTAATCTCACACACACACACATGCACAGAGAAGGTGCATGCTATTGCATCTATTGAATATTTTCGCCGGCTCGACTGTCCAGTAGCTGCTGCCGGCCTTGTGGCACTTCCGACGGGGCATGTTGATAAAAACAATGGACCACAATGTGTACAAAACAAAATACCAAAATTGTACAAATAAATACACAATGCTGTGTACAATGCAACAATAACAACAACAGCAGCAAAACGAAGCGATAAATTCTGGCGAGCATCGAGCACACTGAATATGCCCTCATCGTGGATTGAACGCCGGCTTCCCTGATATGGTGTGAAAGCATTTGTTCTGAAAGCCTTCCATGTTGCTATTCGGAAAGTGCTACTCGTCTATGGATTAACAAAGTGGTAGAAGTTGCAGCTGTGAAAGCTGAGAAAATTTCTCCTTTGGCGGCTAGAGAATGCTCTGCAAAGTGTGGTAACATTTATGGTAAGTAAGTAAGTGGTAAGTCGTATAAACATAAATATAAAATTGTAAATATAAAAGCTTGATTTTATTTATCATATTTATATTTTTTTATATATTTTATATTATTATATATTTGTATTATATATATTATATATTTTTTAGAAGATGTTAAACTTGTTTTCTGTGAGGTAAAACTGTGGTTAAAACTATTTATTTATATATAAAAAAAAGCAATTTAAATGTATTAAAAAATAAAATAAAAGAAAAACTGGAATTCCAAAATATTTTAAAATAATTATCCAAAACATCTTTAAAATACAAACAATTTAAAAATTATAATTAAAGTTAAAAAAATATACTTTTATTTATTTTCTTTTGCATGTAAGTCAGCGACTTAATCAATACGTTTTATTTATTTTATTATTTAAGAAAATTAAAATATATAACAATATCATTTTGAAATTATTTAAATATATTATTTAACTCAAATTCTTAATATTTGTAATATCTCATAATATTTTCTCATCATTTTAAAAACTCCGCTACAACTCAGACTTGATTCACTACATCAACATCGCATCGAGCACTTTGAGAAGTCCACACAAACAGCTGAGAGCCCGGTGCCTAGCAACAATTGAAATATAACCCAAATATGCAAAATGTTTCTGGCGACGAGATAAAAACAGGAAACTCTTTGCCCGTTCGACACAATTCCAATCGCATCACATCGAAGCGAAGCGAACAGAGCAGAGCAAAGCAGAGCAGAGCTGAAGCGAACCAAACAACTGTTGAGTGCTCTCTGTCCGGCAAACGCCCAACAATTTGTATTTGTTAGCATTTAAATAACCGGAAGCGCTTCCCCCACAGCAGGAATAGCAACAAGAACAACAACAACGAGCAGGAGTTGGCAACGAAACAAGTCCTAACAGATCTGCAAAAACAAATGCAAAAAAAAACGTTAGGAAAAACTCAGCAAATGAAACAAAATACTTGCAGAGTGCCACACGATTGCTGCGAGCAGAGGGCGGTGGGCGTGCCAGTTCGCTCAACTATCAATAACACTTAAAAGCTTTTTTAAACATTCCTGTTGTTGTTGTTGTTGCTACTGCCACTGCTACTGCTGCTTGGCATTGCCATTCTGCGCATTTGGTTAGTTGTGCCATGGCATATTTATTATTTTCCCCTACTTTTATTTTTATTTATTAGTGAAAACTGCTGGCGTCCCTCTTCACCGCCCCTATACATCGGCGTCCTTGTATTTAAAAATGCAATTTTGCTCGTGTTGAAATGAAAAATGTGCCGCATTTGGTGCTGCTTTCCGAGCACACAGGGGAGCAGTTGCTAGTGGGAACTGGGGCAGCAGCGACAAGAGCAGCGGCAAAAGCAACAACAAGGAGCAACAAGAGTATCGACAACGACAGCGCATGAAATATTTGCCTAGATTCATAAGTATTTCAATATTTATTGATATACGCGGCAGTGTGTGAAAGTTCGTGTGCTTTTCCATGCATTTTCCAAACATATTGACCAAGCTAAGGGGCTCGCATTGAACTTAAATTTTTGCGAAAATTTCTTTTACAGAACAAAAGCTAAAAGAAGAAAATTCGGCACTGAATACAAATTTTTATTTAAGCTAAAGTTCTTGTGATTTTTATAAAAAACTAACAGTTATAAGGATGAAATCATACTAACAAAAAATAAGAAAATTAACAAAATATATAAATAAAGTAAACTTAGAAAATAATAAACTAAAATAATAATTATAAGAAAAGTTAAAAAATTATATTTATGTTTACACATGAAAGAACAAACGGATAATAAGATAAATCAATCGAGTTTAATACTATATATACACTATATAAAAGTGAATCTATTTAATTCACTTAATAGTATATATCTCTATTAAATTAATTTAATAGTATTAAATGCGATTCACTATTAAATTAATTTAATAGTATTTAATACGACTCCTTATTTAATTGATTTAGTAGTATTAAATGCGACTGATTAATCTTTAAACAAACTAGAATCACTCAGCACACACACAATGAGCTGATAAAATGAATTAAAATTAATTTAAATAGAGTACAAATTGACGGTGGTCAGTAAATGCAACAAAGTTCGCTCAGCATACCCATTTATCCGTCCGACCGCCTTGCCAACCACAAACTAGTTGTGTTCGGGCAACTAACAAATGATAAACAAAAACATTTGAATTATTCTCAAACTCTGTTTGAATACAGCATACAGTTTACTGGCATTACCAACAGGGAATGCAGATGTAAAGAGAGGAAGACGGCAGAGAGATTAATAGAACAAATCAGAACTTTAATAAAAAGCACATGTACTTAAAAAGAAACGTGTACATAACTTCTTTGAGTAATTTAAAATTAAAAAAAAAAAACTTAAATAACAATAAGACCGCAGAGTATTTTCATAAATTAAATAAAATCATTGTGATAAATTTTAGTAATGTTTAAATTAATTTAATTTAATCACCAATCGTATGTGATATAGATAAGATACCTGTGCTTCTATAGATAACATACCTGTACTTGTACTATTAGATATTGTACTCCAAGTTACTTTTTTCTCTTCATATAGCTTTAAAAACTATTAATTTATTATTATTTAAAATTTATCCTATTTAAAAATATTATTTTATTTTATTATTAATACTTATATTATTTTTATAATTTACCATATATATTTATTATTTAAAAAATAATTTAATGACAGCTTTAAACAGTTAAAATATACCTTTAAAGTAAGTAAGCAAGTGCCTTAGCGAAATTCCCCCACATTTTGTTTACTCTAAAAACTATTGAGTACAAGTTGCAGCATCTTTAAGCTGCTCAGAAATTTCCGACTATTGGTTCACAAGTAACATAATTGGGCAAAATTTGTGAAGCAGGCGGAGGCTGGCAGGTGACAATGGTTCGGTGTTCGCTGCAGCAGTTCGAAGCTGCTAATCTAATTGTACAAAGCAAACCGTATGCAAACTCAATTAGACACCAAACAGCAATAGCAGCAGCCGCCGGAGATGCAGATGCTAATGGAGATGGAGACGGCGCTGGAGCATAGCTCAGCAATTCGGCATTTACACCAACAATTGCGGGCAGCAGGAGCTGAGGGCAGAGGCGTGTGCAAATCGAATGGCAGTCGGTCAACACCTGCTGCCACGACCAATGGCCATTGGCCAAGGCCAGGGACGGAGACGCAGACAGAGACGCACAACGATGGAGCTCGACAGGATTGGGCAGTCGTGCGTGCGGCTGAAGCCTTTGAGTAAAAATATTTAGACGCTCGAGAGCCTTCGACCAAAGACGTTGGCAAAGGACACGTCCGGCCATGGAGCCCGGCAATTAACTAAAATGTGTGCGTGTGAGTTCGCCTGTGTCAGGCGTTTCGCTTGAATCAAACGGCCGTTATATCTGGCCGGCCAGGTCAAGCATCAGTTCATTTTATTGACATAAATGTTTATGTTTATTTGTCTGTGTTTAAGCATTAATGTTTATTGTATTGCAGTTGGGCCGCCTCTCCTCTGCTGCTATTGTTGATGTTGTGCAAATAAAAACAACAAAAACTACAGCAATAACTACAGCGATAAGTACTGTACATACACACACACTCACAGCAGAGTCGAGTGTGCTCACATTACTGCGGGGAGTACCTGCTCGCGGTGTGTTCTGCATGAATTGCTAATGAGATTTTTGCACTGATTTAATTAAATGTTCTTGTTTTTACAACTAAGCAGCGTGTAATTATATTAATTTTTTGAGTTGAAACAAATATGCAAATCCGCGCGCACTTAATAATTCATTTGAATGCAGTTTGTGGCGAAATGTCACAGTGCATTGCGAAGGAACCTTAACAATGGACAACGATAGAAAATTAAAAAATATTGTATAAGTTTTTATTCTTGCCTTTTTCACAATTTCTTAAAAAATAAAATATTTAAGATGTTGGTATTGCTATATTTAAATATCTTAGTTCTAAAACAATGTCCAAGTATTTTTTTTAAAAGCAAAACAACACAATTTTGTCGTTACAAATTATTATTAAAATATTAATATTTAAATTCTTCAGGTTAACAAATTCACAAAATTTGGTGTCAGAAGTACGGGAAATCGAACATATGCACTCGAACATATGCTGCTCCAAAATATAAATACTGCCATGGCTTCATCTATCTGATACAGATATTTCCACAAAGCTAATATACCATTGTTTTCTTCTTTTTATATGTAAATGTTATTACAAGCACTCGAAAAGCTTAGATGGTTGGAATCTTGGGAAATGCATGAATAAGCTTTTCACGTTGTGTTGTGAAAAAAAGCTCATCTATCGCTTTGGTTGTAGTACGTGCTAAACGCTTTATAAACTCTGCCAATGTTATAAGTCGATCAAACGAAAAATATAAGCAAACAAATATACAATCTAGCGCATCCACGAACCAGAGTTCTTTTTCTATAACTGTTAGAATCTATGGAAAATAATTTATGGAAATATTGTTGATATCGAGTTGATTGCAATTTATGGAATAGATACAAATTATGTATATAGCAGCAGAAAAAACGTTGCTTGCAACGAAATTCGACATGAGAAATGAACAAACATATAAATAAGCACAGAAAAACATTTAAATATTATTTTATTAAATAATCATTTTATAGTCAATTGTTTTAAGAGAAATTACTGTAAATATCTCTATATTGATAACAAGACGAAAAATTAACACAACCAATTGAAACTCCTTGGATACTTCTTAAGAACCAAACTTTCATATTGCAGCCGAATCAGAAAAGCAAAAAGACTACGCGGCAGAATCAACAATTAGACTTGATTCCTATTGAAAAGCGCTAATTATGCGCAAATAATAAAGCATACTTAGCGAGGTACACATGGGAAGGGGAACGCCCCACACACGCCCCGAACGGAAAACTGCATATCAGGCAAAAAAGTAAAAGTAATATGCGAACCGAAGATATGAGCGAAAAGGCAGACAAATATGTGTGGAGTTATCGGGCTTAATTAGACAGCAGACGAGGGGGGAGGGGCTGTGTCGCGGCAGCCAAAGGGCGAATTGAAATGAACTGAATGGAAGAAGTCGTGCTGAGTGTTGCCAGGTGGCAAATATTCCCCTTTGTAGTTCGCTGAAATCCAAATCAAATATATCAGTGAACAATAGGAATAGCAGCAGTGAGAAGACAACTAAAAAGTAGCGCCTTATACCTGCACTAGACAAAAGTATTTTTCAAAACTAAAAAACGAATTGAGCAATGCAAATATTCAAGTGAACAATAGGAATACCAGCAGTGAGAAGACAACTAAACAGTAGTCGACTAACAAATACCTGCACTAGACAAAAGTATTATTCAAAATTGAAATAATAATTGAGCAATGCAAAAGTAGAAAAGTGTAAAAAAAGAAAAGCGTAAAAGTGATTTCATTTTAAGTTTTTAGTATACTTATACTTTTTATGTATTATATACATATATTAACAACTGAATAAAATAACTAAACTAAAATAACTGAAACATCTAAAATAAATTTAATTATTGTAATTTTTAAAATTTTACATTATATTTATTTAATAATTTTTAAAACTTAACTAATTTTCACAACTTCAAAATTAGCAAAATAGTAAACTTAATTACAATATTTTTAATTAATTTAAATTCAGTTGCGAAAAATTTATCAAACATAAATGGTATAATTATAATAAAAACTATATATAAGCAATTTTGCTTTATATTATGAAATGTATTTTATATACTGAGATTAACATTTATTTTAATACTAGAAATCCCGGCAAACTCCGTTTTGCCACCAGATGGCTATCTTTCTCCCAGTCGTTCTCCCAATCGCTCTCCCAGTCCCTCTCCCAGTCCCTCTTCCAATCCATCTCTTAGTCGCTCTCCCTGTCACTCTCCCAATCCTTCTCCCAATCCCTCTCCCAATCCCTCTCCCAGTCCCTCTCCCAATCCTTCCTCGTGTCGCTAGCTGACCCGGTTAACTTTGTTCCGCCTTAATGGCAATAAATAAGCAGTTTTTTTTGTATTTCAGTACATAGGTGGCTCTTCACTTAAGCACCTTGTGGTACACGACATTTTTTGTTTTATTTTCAGGTGCAAAAACAAACAACGCAGATGGTCTTCCGACCCGTGAACATGCCACGTATAATTGACCATGGGAAAAACATGAATGTTCTAGATTTAAACCACAAACTTGTAAGGATTGGCCTTGTGATTTGTTGATTGTCATGGCAAATGCCAGACGTATCGGAAATTGCAGTCGTTTAAATTCAAACGGCATATCGGTTGGGATCATCGGGATCCTCGGAATGAGAACCTCCTCACCTTTGAATTTTCCTATCATTATAGTAGCGGAAATTACATTGTTCATCAATTTACTAACCACCAAACGCGTACCGTTGCACAGTTTTGGTTGGTTTATGTTTCGAAGCATGATTACGACGGAGCCAACCTTTAGGCGTAAATTGTGCGGTGGTAAGCCAGGCACGTCCAAAGAGTTTAAAAATTCAATTGGATAATTGGTGGCTTCATCTTCATTTGTGACGCAGTCGATAGATTTGAATGAATGCATTCTTCCAATGATCTTATTTTGAATTATGTAGTTCAGGTCATCTACATCTTTATTCTTAGCCGCTAAAATTGCACGCTCACTCAACCATTCATTATTTTTGTAGTTCGAAATAATATTTGGAAAAACATTGTTGATAAGTTCGTCTTTTGATGAGACAAAATTACAGAAATTAGTTGGAATTGATATTAATCCGCTCGCTTCATCGACAGGTACTTGGCCATTACCGATAGTCAGCAATTGCTCCGAGAAATCTTCAGCAGATGTATCATCAAGCAATGTAACTCTCATGTTTGTTGTCAGCTGCAGTTTCTTCACATAGCGCCATAGATTTGACGATTTGAGGCAAGCGTTTATTTCGTCGGCAGCCGTTGATCTTGGAATTACTGGCAGTATTTGGCCATACTATTGCGGGACCGTTCTCGTTCATTTTCTTGTTCTTCTTCAGTCCTTTCATTTGCTGTATTTTGTATTCTTTTTCCATTACGGCTTTGCCGGGAAAGATTCGATCGTCTTGGTAGCGGCATTATTAAATAAAATTCACTTCACTTCAATCCACTTGTTAAATATTTTTTTAATGGAAATAGTTTTAATATTGATTTCTTCTTTTGTATTAGTTTCGATGTTGTGAACTGCTTTGTACGATTTCAAGTCATATCAAAATTTTTTAAAAAAAATAGTCTGCCACCAAACAAAAGTAGACTATATTAATGTTTTTCAAAAAATGTGATATGTCTTGAAGTCATAAAAAGTGGCCAACAACACCGTAACTAATACAAAAGAAGCGACTAACCGAGCGATTTTAAAATTTTGAAATAAATAAAACTACCTTGCTGCTAGGTGAGCAAAAGTAGACTGTTTATGTATTACAAATAATGTGTTTAGGTGTGTTTTACTTTGACGTGCTCGTGAAAGGCTACTTGAAGTGGGCGGGAAAATTTGTATGGGAAAAAGAAAATGGCTATTTCTTGGGTTTATCCAGCAATAAGTCCAATTAAAACCAGAAAAAACCATCCTTGAACTTCAACGAACAATTTAAAAAAAGATTTTGCCAAATTGCTCCAGGCGTTCTTGAGTTATTAGCGGTGTAACTAACACGACTTTCTTTTATATATATAGATTCAAGTTATTACCTATCGATTTAAAAGCTTAAATGCATTAAATGCTCATTAATAAACTTTAATTAAATATTTAACTCATTAGAAACTTAATTTTTTATGAGCTTTAATAAGCTTTTCGTGCTGCATTTTTAACTCGATTTTCTATTATACAACTTGTGAAAGCTCATCATAGCCGCTAGAGCTTTAGCGTGCTTTCACATTCGTATCAGGAATACCATTACTCTCACTTTCACTCCCACCCACACGTTTCCCCTTCTTGAATGCAATGGCATTTTCAGTTGTAATTTTGATTTAGAAACGAACTCTATGTTCGATTGACTGCATGGGGTAACAATAGCAAGAACTACACACACACACACATGCAGAGGCGTTGGTAAGCGTATGTACATTGCGTCACGTGCATTTGAAAATGTTACGCTCCACACTTTATGAATGAAACATATACTAGTTTTTACCTTTGGCCGGCCCTCAAGCAACAGCCGGCACAGGCACCTTGGCGACTGCCCAGCAAACCTTCCAACACATCTCCCCCCCCCCACACACACAAAAACACACAGCCCCTCATGCACCCATCCTAGACCTGGCCGAGCAGCCAACCACCAGGCCGCAGGACACATGCGCAGCGCCAGGACCAAAGGAACAGTCAGAATCGCAGTCGGTGTCGGCGTCGGCATCGGCGTCGGAGTCAGCGCCTGGCAACATTTGAATTTTGAATATGAATTTTGACACTTGATTATCAGCGACGTGTTCGCAGGGAGCGCAGTTCGCGGCCAGTTGCAACTGTGTGCAGACGTCGTCGACGGGGCAATCGGCAAGGAAAACTTTGCGAGCGGCGGAAAAAATAAATCCACGTTAGTGCAGCGGAATTTCCTTTTGCCATTTTTGGCAGTGAAAGTGGCAGAAAGAAAGTTTACTTCACAGTTCGCAATTCGCGGCCGGCAATTCGCAGTTCGCAGTTGGTTAATGCGAGACTCTGCTGAGAATATGAGCAGAGACCTCGTCCGTGTGTCGTTGATGCTGCAATATGTTTGCCTTGGCGCCGCAACTTTCTCGGAATTGAATAATTGTAAGAGTACCCCGATAACAAGTTTGCAATTGCAGTTAAACAACAGGAAAATAAGTGAAATCTGAAGAAAACTGTGATATTTGTGCCGCATCTGTGGATATTTATAACAGGACAGTGGAGCATTTATTTAAGTGGCAAATATTCTCGATAACGACTTTAAATGGCATTTTATAAAACTTGGCAGTTAAAATCACAGTCTGATTTTAAAGTCAAAACATTTAAAAAAGAATATAATTAAATATTCAAATAAGTTTTGTTTTTATAGTATATCAATATTGAAGAATTCACATTATTATAATTTGTTTAAATTTAAATTTTAGATTTATGATTCATGGATTATTACATATCCTGGATTAGAAACTTGTTGTCCAGTTAAAACGATTGTCATATTACAAAAATATATTTATTATATATATTGATTTATATAAATTATACTTTACAATATTTTGAAAATATTAATTCATATAAAATGTACATATTATTATTCTAATTATTATTCTTATGGAAGAAGACTTTAAATATAAATATAAATAAACTAATATATGCATATTACATTATGCTTTTTAGAAGCTTTTTTGAGTTAAAGTTATAGTGATAAAAAGAAGAACGTTTCCAGCTGATTTATCTTAATTTGCTTCTCTGCTTTAAGCCTATTGAAAAGTTTAGTGTGCACCAAAAGGGAATAATATAAATATATAAAAAAAATTATTAGATAGTTAAATACATAATGCTCTTCAAAATGTTAACTCGGCTATTAGTTTTATTCATAATTTAAAAAAAAGGAGTGAGATACAACGGCTTAAAACTGTATGTCTACACACCTTACCCTCTCTTACACCTTAAATGGGAACTTTTTAGTTATTCTATTCTGCAAATATATTGCTAAATTATACTTGCACTAATAAGATTCACACCTAACAAGAAAAGTACTGCTTATGTTTCAAAGATTCTATGCTATTTCCCTATAAACTGTAACCGTAATCGAACTCGCAACTCTAAAGCTTTAGCAACAAAAATAAATAATTTCGAAGAACCTTTTCGTTGCTCAACTAATTGGATACACTAATAGTGCAGAATAGATATGCATATTCAAGTCTGCCAAAAATACCAAAGAACAGCCGGAGAAGAGCCGTATTGCAGGCGCCGCTAACAAGCGGAAGTCCAACGATTCCCTAAGTGAATAAACTGCGGCCAACATATCGCCTAGGAGGAAGAGGAAGAGTAAGAGCTCCCGACCGGGCGTAGGACGAGCGACTTCCGGTTGTTTGGTGCGGCAACCGTACTCAAAAGTGAAGTACTTGCACATATATAGAATCGCTATATAGCTGCACTTCTGCGAGCACTAAAAACAATGCAATTTTCTTTGGCTTGGCAGCGAAAATTGATAAATATATCAGAAATTGTTGCTTTAATCAATGTGTCAAGAACTCGAAAATGCAAATAAACACAAAATATTGGCAGGCTCGCCGGACGCTCGATAAGCGACCAAGGGGAAGACCCTCTGTACGGCCGGGGGGAGTGAGTGTGCAGACAAGGTACAGGGATCCCGCTGCAGACAAACAAAGCGGAAAGGCGACGTTTTTTGTACTTCCTCTGGCACTTTGCTGTTTTGATTTTCTCCTTTTCTTTTTTTTTAATATTGTATTATTTTCTGTCGGCATAGATGGGTAAAGCGAGTGGGGGTACGGTGCGGTCTGGGCTGGGTTATTGCGACCAACTGCAGTGCTCTGGCAGACATTGCGTGCTGACATATTTCGTTATGCGATTTCCTCGTTTGCATTTGCCAAATGGCAGACGGTTGGAGTGTCTAACAGACAGGACATTCACTTTCCGTTTCAAGTTCAACAGTGTGAGTGGCATGCAGCCCCGCCTCGCGGTGGAGGCAGAGAGTATCGTAAAGGCCCGCCCGACGACCTGCGGTCTATGTTGTGTGTGGAACGAGCTTGATAAATCCCGCCACAAAAACTTGTAAATCAACGAAATTAAAATGAGAAAAAAACTGAAAAACTGTCATGAATAAACATTGGGATATTGTTTTCGCTGTACTTTCTAGATACTATTTGTATGGCCATGAAACCTGCAAAAGGGTTAGAATGTTAGGTGCATTATATGCAAATTTGAAATTTTTGTTAGAAATCCAAAAAGTGTAAAGTTTAATATCTGTGAAACAGTCTGTGAGTTTTTTCTATATCCTTAAAGATAAATGATATAAAGCAATATTTCATCGAAAAAATATAAATATAAATAAATGAAAATTATATTTTGCAAATTCTTGGTTGAAAATAAAAAATTATACACTACGAATATCCCTAAAAAGTTCACTTTAAAGTTTCTTAAATAAAATTTCTTAGAATGTTCTCAACACAGGTATCTACGAAGATCTTAGAGTATCTATCTGTATAGTTGCTTGGTAGATTTTTGAGATATTCTTAAGTCATGTTTCTAGCAGTTCCTTTGCAATCTAATAACTAAAATACTATATATTTATTTTCATGCATATGTGCTGGGCTTATCTGATCGGCAAATACGCCTGTGCCATTGTTGAAAGTATTTGCCAATTTTGGTCTCCCTGTCTTCGACTTGAAACGCAACAAAGCAACAAAACATTTAGTAATCAAGCAAAGCAACTTCCAGCCGCAAAGTTGCCGCTAAACTACGCCAGACACGAGTGTGCATATGGCTGGGTGTGTGTGTGTGTATGTGTGGTAAAAACTGTTTAGACCTCGGAATGTTTCAATATGCAAACATGCAATAGCCAAATTGCAATAGCAACAGCAACAAGAACTACCAAAGCGAACAACGAGCTTAACAATGGCGTCTTTCGGCGGCAGTTGAACAATTTTGGGAGGGTCGCCGGGACAAGCGACGTTTGCCCGGACCCCAAACATAATCGCAAATTATAGGCTATATAGCATGGCGTAGGCCCCTCGAAGCTAGTTGGCCCCACACACACACGCAAGCACACTCAGACAGCCAAACACACAGCAGACACACACACGTGTGCCCACTGCAACGGCAATCAGCGGCCAAAATGGGTAAATAAAAAGGTAGAGCGCACATTTGCCGCCTTTTCACATTATTCTAGGTACTGCCAGAACACCAAGCTCTCTGCTCTAAGTCTACCTGGCTCCACTGTATTTTTTTTTTTTGCATTTTTTCGGGTTATTATTTGGTCATAATTGTAATTTAGGTATTTGCTGTGTGAGGCGTCGGCGAGCCGCAAAATCATGCTACTTGTTAGGCATACGATGTGATTTTTTACGGCTCGTATTTTGTGGGCGTGATGGTTTACCGTTATGAGCGGCCGACCATGTTGCCGGCAACCCTAAAATTATCAGTTAGCATAGTGTTCCAGCATATTCCAGGAATTGCATGACAATGAATGCACTCACATTTGCCTATGAATACCCAAACAAGCTGACAATTTTTTTAAGAAAGTTAATAATTTAGTTGCTTAGCACAGCTAGTCATTTCATATCGTCGCTAATCATTTATCACTTTATAATGTCGCATTAAATCGTCTCTGAAGAATATGAAAAGAATATCAGGTCTTATTGCATAAAAGCAAATTATAGTAAATTATATTATTTATTACATTTTTATTATTTTATATTATATATTGTCGAGGCATGAATTATAATAATTAGTTGTTATCGTTTAAGCTCGGGTACTTGGTATCTTCTGATCTATTGAGATCAAGTTCGCTTATTTTGGGTCAGAAGATACAGCCAAACTTAAATTTAAGCTTTGCCGCTCTTTTCCAAGCTCAACACTTAATGTAAGGGGGAGTTAATGTGTTAAGAATTAAGTTTTAAGAGAATTGTATGAATGTGTGAATTGTATAATGTTCTGATTTTATACAGAATAAAAGCCTCGCTTTAATCGCTCAATTAACCGTCTCTAGACACGTTAGTTTGAGACAAACGCTTGTTTCAAGTCTGCAACAATTATGTATAGCATAGCCATATCAAATTTAAATAAAATAATATTGATAACGGAGACCTATATGTCTTAAGAAAATTAAAAAATTAATTAATTGATAATTTAAATATTGTTCAGTATATAAGAAAATTAAGAAGATGCTAGTTTTTTCTCTCCAGCTAGAGCTTGAGCACTTCTTTGATTTATATAAGTTTAAAGCCTTAAAACTATTAAACTACTTATTTGTAATAATACCTTTAACTATCTTAATTCTTAAGACAGAAATAACTATTTCTCAGTCGCAGAAATATTTTTATATTAGAGAACGCAGCACAGCAAATAAGCTGAAATTAGTTTAATACACTCTAAGAACATTGAACAGTTCCAAATTTAATAGAAAATTGTGTGCAGCTTATCACTTAGAGGCACTCGGATTCGGTCTGCTGGACGTCGGTCTGTGGGTCACCCCCAAAAGCAGCTAATTTCACTAATTGTTGGATTATTTGCTGCCGTAATCGCTTAATGTTTATATAAGAAAATTTATGAGCGTGGAAATTTTTACAGAATCAACGGAATCTTTGCTTGACTCAGCGGGCATCTGGCAAAGTTTAGAAAATTTCTATTTGGACTGTTGATATTTTGCAGACTGTACAAGAAATAATAATTACGCTGCAGATTAGAAATGACAAACGGAGGCAGCAACAATTATATTTACTGTTATTGAGGAAATTTAAAAAAAGGCATTTTAATAACATTTTTGAATATTAAGAAGGAAATTTAAAAAAGGAATAATAAAAAGACATCTTAAAAATGGTTAAGAAAAAGTATTTTGATACTACAAATTTAGAAATAAATTTTACAATATTTAGAAGAAGTTTTAAAAACATAACGATAGCAATAACAAATTTTTAACTTACTTCATAGTTTATGAAATTCATTTCTGGAACCTTAAATGTAATATTAGGATAGTAATAGGATTAATCCTACAAATTTAAAAATAAATTTTACAATATTTAGAAGAAGTTTTAAAAACATAAAGATAGCAATAAGAAACTTTTAACTTACTTCTTAGATTATGTATTTTGAGATAAGGAGTATCTCATCGCTGACTATAACCGTCTCTAGTTGGGTTGGAGTACCAATTTTACATGCTGCAGACTCAACCCTGTAGTCCTCAAATGTCAAGTCTTAGCATTTACATAGTTCGTAAAAAAATCCTGCCCCCGGTCGACGGGACGTAGACCTTCATAAGGCGTGCGCCATTGAACACCCTAATGAGCGCGCTCGTAAATGCCAACCACTTGCTAAGTCATTCGCACATCCCCCTTCTCTCTCCCTCCATTGCAGCGGATCCCAAGTTCAGCGGCCCCATAAACAATGTGACGGTACCCGTGGGACGCGACGCGCTGCTCACGTGCATTGTGCACGATCTGGTGAGCTTTAAGGTGGCCTGGCTGCGTGTCGACACGCAGACCATACTGAGCATACAGAATCATGTCATCACGAAGAACCATCGCATTGGCATCTCCCACACGGAGCATCGCATCTGGCAGCTGCGCATACGGGATGTGCACGAATCGGATCGCGGCTGGTAAGAGATACAATATTTTACGTTCTTAATATTCCAGAAAATTAGGCACCAGAGAGTGTCCGGATTATCAAGTGGAGACTAAGACATTAAAGCTCTATACTTTTGGTAAAAATAAATTAACAATTGGTCATAATTCGATTCAAAATATATTGGATTCACTCCAAGTATAGAACACCTTCGAGAAATTAATTGTATTATCATAAGTCCGATCTTATCTTATGTTGGGAAAGATTTTTTCGCTTATCCTTACTCCATAATATGGTATAATATAATAAAATATAATATAATATAATATAATATAATATAATATAATATAATATAATATAATATAATATAATATAATATAATATAATATAATATAATATAATATAATATAATATAATATAATATAATATAATATAATATAATATAATATAATATAATATAATATAATATAATATAATATAATATAATATAATATAATATAATATAATATAATATAATATAATATAATATAATATAGGTACATGTGCCAAATCAACACGGATCCCATGAAAAGCCAAATGGGTTACCTCGACGTGGTGGTGCCACCGGACATTGTAGACTACCAGACGAGTCAGGATGTGGTGCGGGCAAGCGGTCAGAATGTCACGCTCACCTGCAGTGCGACAGGTGTGCCGCTGCCCACAATCACCTGGCGGCGAGAGGAGAACGCACCGCTCTCCCTGATCACCGAGGGCGATCAGGAACGCGAGATCTACAGCCTGGAGGGTCAGAACCTGACGCTGTGGCAGCTGCAGCGTGCTCATATGGGCGCCTACCTGTGCATCGCCTCCAACGGGGTGCCGCCCACAGTCAGCAAGCGCATTATGCTCGTCGTGAACTGTGAGTAGATCGCGCCAGCTGTAGGATCTGTTGGACCTTACCAGACTTACTGAATTCCCACCTGCAGTTGCGCCCACCATCTGGACACGCTACGATACCATCTATGTGGGGCTCGGTCAGAAATTGACGCTGGAATGCGTGAGCGAAGCGCAGCCCACGTCGATCAACTTCTGGATCAAGGACAAGGAGCTGCTGCAGGGCGGCAGCTACGAGTCTATGATCGTCGATCATGTGCATCGCATTGTGATGCGTCTCACGCTGCGTCCAGTGACCAAGCGGGACTTTGGGGAATACAAATGCATTGCCAAGAATGCGATGGGCGAGACAGAACGCAGTATTATACTACATCGTGAGTCGGGCCAGAACGATATATCCATATACTAACTATACTAATTTTAATTCGAAATACATAGATAAGGCCAAAAAGCATGTACAGCACTCGCATCAGACGTCGACGCGTGACAATCAGTTCATTGTCATAGAAGGTAAGCGTTGGATCATAAGTATATCACTTCTGCATCATATCGAATCTCTATCCGTATTCTCATTTGTGACTTTGCTCATTTCCTATGCAACCTATTTCAGAGTATATAACCAACTTAGCTCACAGCATCGAATCGCACATTGCCTGGCAGCGCATTATTTTAAGCTTTGCGTGTATCAAACTCTTGAGTCATATGAATAAAGTTCTATGTTTGTGAGCAATCGGAACTCAATTCTAAAATTACTTTATAGAACTCATAAGTTTATATGTTGCAACTAAATGGTCTGATATAGTTAATTAGTAAATTTACCCATCTATTTATCTATCTATCTATCCGTATGTCTCTTTGCTTGCCTGTGCTGCCACGAGAACTTATCGGTTTTGCCACAACAATGCTTGCGTTTGACTGTATGCGTGAGAAAGGCCTGTATGTGTGAGCTCTGCGAATCAGTGAATACGCACGTTAAGTATTGAAAGTGTTGACAAGTTCTGAAGAATCATTACAGATCTTTTTGCAAAGTCTGCTAATATTTTTACCAATACTAAATAGAGTCGAAATGAATTTCGATATAATAGGTCAATAGTTATTTTTTACAGAAGTATACTAAGCAATTTTAAAAGCTTATACCATTAAATTGAAATATAAGTTTTTTCTAAGCTCCCATCAAATATCTATTAAAAAACAAAACAATTTATCGTTGTCTTTTAGTCACTTTCAAAGCATGACTTTAGTTATTATTTTTTTTGTTGTTTTTGCCTAATTTATTTTACGAGTTTGACGTACACCAAATTTAAGAAAACGTAAATAATGTTTAATCAATCGGGTTGTATAAGCTACGTAATCAACATTTGATTTGATTTGTTCAATTGAGAAAATTACAGTTTCGACAGTATATGGTTTATATAGTTCTTTGTTTGTTCTTTTGATTTGCATTAAAATGTTCTTCGACCTAGCAGAATTACAATCATTTCACGTTCTCATACGCTACAAATTTGCTACAATTTAGTTTAGGTTTATGTACAATTGTATTACTTCGTTTACCTTGTTAGTCAAGTATTTAGCTACGACTTTAACGCTTAATCTGATAGATAGAATTGAACTAAAGTGAAAATGTTTAACAAATGGTGGCACAACAAGGCCGTGTCAAGAGTTAAGCTAGACAAAATGAAGTCACGTAAATTGTAAGTTGTTCAATAAATTAAAATGATAAGTAAGTATAAATTCTAACTATGAGCGTGTCGAGGTAGGCTTAACAATCTTTTGTTAGTTGGATTTGCTTACAGATTAAGAGTGCTTGTATGTGAGAGTGTGTTCGCTGTGTATGTGTGACACTGTGACAGTGTGTCCGTATGCGTGTGTGTGTGTGTGTGCTAACCTAAATCTCAAAACTTAAAACAGTTACAGCATTCCTGTGCAAAAGCCTCTGCTCTACGCTCAACTCGAGCTGCCATGCCCATTGGTTAGTTTCGTGGGCGTCGCAGATTCCATGCTCGGCACTTCAATAGCCGGCGGCGGGGTGGCTCCCTTGGCCTTGGCCAACAGTTCGCGCTGCTCGTAGATCTCGTTGACCAGCTTCTTCACGAATGGATGATTGAACTTGCCCTCCGTCGAGTCGAAGAACTCCTGATGCTTCAGCAGGCAATTATCGCGCTTCTCATACTCAAAGGCCTGCATAACCATGTCCAAGCGATCCAGATCCTTGACAAACCGCGACTCGGCACTTTGCGCGTTCTCATACTCCTACAAAACACACACAATTAGACAGACACAACGATTAAGTATCGCCAGCGGTAACTCACCTCGAATAGCTCCATGATGCGCTTGCCACGCGGCTCAATCAGTTTGCAGATATCCTCCATAGCCTTAAACTCCATGGCGCGTTTCTCGTCCTTGGACACACCGCAGAACGGCGTGATGTCACCCACCAGACTCTCGGCCAGATCGTGCACCAGCGCCAGCTCCATGCAGCGTATCTGATTGAGACCCTCGCTGCCGTCCAGCAGGAACGTCAGCATGCTCATGCGATACATGTGCCCCGAAATCGACTCGCAATCGTTGACATCACGCAGCACCCAGCCGGTGCGTTTGGTGTGCTGCAAAGGGAGATGGAGTGTTAATAATGTCTAAGCTGTAAGACCTTTCTGCAGTCTAACTGCAGTCACTCAATCACATCACGTCGGCTAACTAGATAAAGACACAACATACTACCCACCCTTCCCTCTTAACAAAGCTATAATCTATGCAATTTCCCCAAGTTGTCGGCACGCTGATTTGCATAGCGCTTGCTGCCGTGCACTTTGTCTAATTAAAAGGAAAGACAAATAACTAACACATAACGGAGACGAACAGGGAGGAACTCGGTAGTGGGCAGTGGGACACATTTGACGACGTCGCCGGCAACAAGGCCGATGCCCCCTTCGGCTCAGACCTTCAACTTAAACCCGTGTCGGGTGCGCGCTAGGCACTGTTGCTATTTGATCAATAAACTGTTTATTTATAGACAGACAGAAAGACGCAGGCAACCAATAGGTAAACATGGCCCGAAGCTGTTGCCAGCTTGTGGTACGATTGTAATTAAAGTTGGACAGGTGGTTTCTGCATATGCGAGGAATGCGAAGAGATTCGTGTGATATCTTCAATTAGTTGGCAAAAAGTCACGTATGACCAGGGCCTAAACAGCGCACGAGTCACATATGTTACAGCCGCGCATCGATAATAATATAACATGACCTACGTGAATGCAATTTATTAGGCTGATTTGTTGCAATATAAACAAATTACTCGTCATGTTAATTAGAGAGCGTGAACGAGAGAAAAGTCTGGCGATAACAGCCTGATAAGCAAATACTTTTATTGGGCACTGTAATAAAAGAGCTAAAGCTACAAGGCCTGGCTAGATAAAACTGGCACAAATGTTGGTTATGCCTACTCATGGGTATTACGTTGCATGTCTCGAGGTTGCTTCCTTTTATAATAATAAATCTAGGCAAACTTGTGCAATTTTCTAATTAATCGAAAATAAAGTATAGTAAAGAAATTTAAAAAAACGCACGTCAAATATTTTTAGTATCAAAAAAGAATCGTAAGCTTCTATAATTTCCCAATCACGCTCCAAGTTTTCATAATCTTCGCTTATCTCTACAGCAGCGTGCTACTCTCTCAGCTGTAATCCATTCGTCGTTTCTGCCTCGTCAGCGGTTAGCATCACTTTATGAAAACATCAAGTGTTTTTAGTAACCCAATACGCTTCGTTACGTAGCGTAGTCTCAATAGCAACCCGCCGACCCAGCTAGAAATACAATGCTTCCCTGCGTAAGGGGGTCTTCGACTGCACGCCTCTACGCCTCTCTGAAGGCCAAGATCAAAGTCACAAGGTGCGTCTTTCTATTATGCTAGAGAGTAGTAGTATTTTTCTTTCTCACTCTCTCTCTCTCTTCTCTCGCGTACGCTCTATATATTTTCTAAATAAATGCTTGCACATACTATAGTATCCCAGGCAGTTGCGAGCATATATTCGATATATACAAATTTCTAGTATTTTACCAAATTGCCTTGCACAAATGCTGTCGAATACGCTGGTATTTGGTGCGACGAAAAAGCCAGCATTCTACTATATATTTCCATACTATATAGATACAGTACATATACGATATTACTGACGTGCGCTCACGTGAGGCGCTTGGAACTTTGCCCTATTGCGTTCTGCTTATCGTTGCACTTATGCAATTGGCAACCGAGTGGAAAGTGCGATTTAGCCAAATGTCATTCCAATTTGAAGTCGAGTCAAATTACAAACGATGGACTCTCTCTTAAGTACCCCCATTCGTCATTTCGGGCTAATCAATAATGCTGATTAGATATGAGCAAAAAAAAAGGGGTAGATTGGTTTGAAAAAAAAAAATACACGCAAAAAAAAGGGGTAGATTGGTTTGAAAAAAAAATAAAAAATTATTTGTCGCTCCCTTTAAACAGAATAAAACAAAAAGAAAATCTGATGAAACAAATGCAAATAGAACGAAAGCAAATCAAAACATACAGCACAAAAACTATATATATATATATATATATATGTGCATCTATTTTAATGACAAGCAACTATACGAAATCATCAGAGCAGCGATTATACAATAAAAAAGTGACGCAGACAGCGAGAGAAAGACAGAGAGAGAGAGAAACAAAACAATAGAAATTCGCGTTGTTTTCGCTTTCAGAATTCTATTCAAATCTCGCATATTGTTTATATACAAATTTCGTATATGTTTTCGAGAACCTGCCGAGCAAAACAACTGCTGTTGCGAGATAAGTCCACTGAGAGTCTTACTGCCTCGAATTTTGATCTCTATATAGTTTTACAAATTTCTTTGTTCTCTAAAATGTTTAATTTCTGTCGATAGGCTCAACTGAGAATATATATACGTATATATGTATATAAAAAAAATTAATTAAATTTTGTAGATTTCAATGATTTACATAGCTAGCTGAAGAGCTTATAGGGAAACTACTCTCATACCTAACTGTATTACTACATAGTGTAGCTTACCGGGGTGACAATCCTGTTTAGCACATTATTGTGATAATTTCCAAGGCAAATCAACCCATTTAGCGATTATTATGTAATATATATATATTCCCCCAATTTCGTTGTAGACCTTTCAATAGCATTTCACGGTCACAACTTCAATATTCAAATCAAATCAAAAATTAGAAACCTTGCCAAAGGCCGCGCGACAATTGCGTTTCTACCAAAACCAAAAAAAAAAGAAAAAAGCCAAACACTAATCTCAGAGTCACGCGATGTTGTGTGTGCGTGGGCGATAAGACCGTCAAACCGTCAGACCATCAGACCGTCAGTCAGTCACACCGTCAGCTAGTCGAAAATATGCTACGCTTATGAATCACGAGCTGAAATCACTACTCGCGCTCCTGCTGGGGTTGTTTCCATGTGGGGAAAAATCGATGCCGATGCGAACTGAACGCAGCGAGAGAGTGGCGAAACTGGTTTCTGGAATCAGCCGAAAGCTCGCGCTCACCTTCAGATTGCCGATGAGCTCCATGAACTGCAGAATGTCGGCGAGGCCCGTGTTGAAGCAGGGCTTCTTGCCAGCACTGGAGGCGGTCTCGAGGCACGAGGCGGCATCGCTGCCAGCGCCAGTGCTTCCAGCTGCTGACACACTGCTGCCCTCCGCAGTGGAGATTTCCGCTTGCAGTGGCTCTGCTGCCAGTGAAGACATGGCGAATTTCGTGGTCTGCTGCTGTTGTTGTTGGTATTGCTGTTGCTTCTGCTTCTGCTGCTGCTGATGATGCGGCGAGGATTTGGCCGTGTCCACGCTGCTGCACTTGGTGTGTAGGAATCGCTGTGTGTCCTGGCTGCGCTGCTGCTGCTGTTGCAGTAAGTGGCGTACAAATTGCTTCGATAAATTGACGTCGTGCGCCGACTCCGTTTTCGATTCGCTCGCACAGCAACCGTGCGCTCGTGAGGGCGAATTGTGACTGACGCCGTCGCCGAAGTTGAATTCGCTCGACGCCCTGGCCGCTTGACTAGATTGCTTTGGTAGTGGTTGTGGTGTGATGCTTGCTCTGCTTGTGTTTGTAGCTTCAGTTGTTGCTGTCGCTGCTGTTGATGACGTCACGCTGCGTGTGGCCGCACTGCCGCCGAGCAGCTTGAGGAACTTGTATAGATCTGTGGCGCCGCCTACGCTGTTGCTGCTGCAGCTGCCTGCCGCCGACGCTGCGGCTGTCGCTTTGATCAGTTGCTGCAGCGAATACATGGCCAAAGAGAGTGCGCGCAGCGAGAGAGAGAGAGCGAGTGCGAGTGCGTTGTAGTCAGCTCGACGGACACGTGATGTACGTGTGCAGGCGCTAGAGCTGTGGAGAGAAAGAGACAGTGAGTGTGAGCAGAGGCATTGCTGGTTTGTTTATAGCTCATACACACAAATATCTTGGCATATACATTCATTGTTTGTGTGTGTATGTGCATATGTGTGTATGACAATGCCCACAATACAGTTTGACAAGCATTGTTTGTCGACTGGGTCACAGTTTGCGCGCCACTGAGCACTTTGTTTAATACTGTTTTTTTCTGGATCTTACGAGTTCAGTTTGATGGAAACTTTCTTATCGAATTTTTCAGCTTTTTTTTTGTCAGCAGAAAAGCGCTTGTTAGTGCATTTGCTTAGCATTTTAGCAAATTAACAGATTAAAATGTCACTTGCTGTTTATAAATACATTTCACACTTCCTGTTTGGCCGATCCGTTAGCGAGGGTTGCACGAGGAATTCAGCTAGTTTAGCGATTTGTTTCATTCAATAATAATTTAATATAAAAAAATATTTATGTTTATCTAGATTAAATATTAAAATATATTAAAAATTTATATTTGAATACATGGTGTATACTATCTATATACAAATTATCTAAATATAAATATTTAATATTATATATTTCTAATTTTTTATATTTATACATATATTTTGTATAATTATGTGAATGGCATATATATCTTATAATTATGGCAAATATATTTAATTTTTCTTTGATATATTTTGCTTGTCAACAACCTCAACACCCTTTTTCTAGTCACAGGAACCGCTCGAGCAACCGTCGCATACCAACAGCATACACGCATGCTTTACATTGATTGAACGGTTTACGCAATATTCTGCATATCCGCAAAATCCGCACCAGCAGACAGCAACAACAATAAGCAAATATTTGCCGTCTCCTTTCCTCTTGATTAAAGTCCAATTAACGCGAATTAACAGTTGCAATGCTTATCATACGCAAATACATGTGTATGCGTGTGCGTCTGTGTTTGTGTTTGCGTCTCGCTCATTATGTAGGCGCTGTGCTCTCCCCTTCGCACTTGCTTCAACCAACCTTGACACCGACTCGGCCAGCTGAGGCGTCTGTCCCAGTATTGGACTTTGCTTCGCGAGGAACGAGGAGGAATCGAGGAAGCAGCAACAACAACCGACAATGTTGACTCGTGCGCGCCTTGTGACTGCGACGGCGACGGCGGCGGCAGCGGACAGTGGCAACTCAAGGTGACGCTGGCGGACGGCGACGGCGACGTTACCTTTGCTTGGCTGTAAATGTTGCTGCTGCTGCTGCTGCTGACTAACGGTAAATGTGTGCGACACGGCGGAATTAATTTGACAGCGGTCGATGTCGGCGTCGGCGTCGGCAGCGCACAATTAAAAATATCACCAAGCTAATTTAGTTGCTGCTGCTGCTGGCACACACATACACACACACGCACACGCCACGGGCCCTGCACTCACGTATTTCAGCAGAACTCTTCATGCTGCCTCTGCATTTCGATTGGGCATCACGGCAAACTCGATAGTTAATGCACAATGCACACTGCACAGTGGGCGCTGCAGCGGCCGCTCTCTCACCCTGCGCTGCAATCGGCAAACGATTAAATTATTACTCGATGCTGCTAGCGCCCGCTGCGTTTCGACAATTTCTTTCAACAATTGCACAACAAACTTTTTCGGCAACTGAATCGCGTTCGCGAAACGCCGAATAGTTTCGCGTTGTTTTGCTATCGCTCGATGGAACCTGGCGGTCGGCCGATAAGTTATCGGCCCAAGCGGAGCAGCGTTTTCGGTATGCTGTTAAAATACCGAAAAAAAGAGCGACTCAGTAAGGAAGGAAAGTATTGTTTATCATGTGTATAAAATATAGATATGAAAATACTAATTAAAAATATTAATAGAACAAGTAGAGAATACTTTTTTTATTCGATGAATTAACAACAATGCAACGCGTCACATATTTGACAAGGGATAAATGATATGAATCTTCTGAAAATGATTTTTGGAGGCTGCGAGCGTGACCCATAAAGTTTGAAATAAACTAAATACGATCTGTAATAGAAGCCTTAATATATCGTATCGATAATCATTTCTCTTTTGAAAAAAAAAAAAATTATAATAAAATTTAAAATGTTACATTAATATATAAAGGCAATTTTATTTACAACTAAATCTGTGTAATAGCAACTTGTAACATTAAATAGTACTGTTTTTAAGTATCTCTGATCGATATCGTTTGATTTCACATATTATTCACTGAACAAATATCGATAAGCAAGTACTTCAATTTTGGGCTGAGAAAAAATTAAAAAAATATATTTTGTTCATATTAATATTACATCTTATTAAGTATATTAAGTTTTAAAAATATCGATATTTTGATATTCAGATATAAACATCGCAAGCCTAATATATTTATTCTACCGAAAATATCGAGATATTAATATTCTAATATATTTTTCACATCCCTAGTACCGTTTAAGCTGATATCGCATATTGCTATTTATGACATTTTTCTTATTGATATTCAATGTTATTGAAACAATATATTAGGTTTTAAAGTCATCGAAATATTAATATTTGGATGTACATAGCACAACCCTAATACATTTCCGAAAAATATCGATATATTGCGATTCTAATATATTCTTCACATCTCTAGCCACCACATGCTTGAACTGCCATCCCTAAAGGTCTTCCACATGGTTTTGTTTTGTTTTGGTTCCAAAATTTGCGCGTCTTCAATATTTTTGGCAATTATTAATAATAAATGAATTGAACTAACTATGTTAGCGCCAATCAAGCATTTGTTGAGCAATTATCGTGTGGTGCTGGCCAGCGGCTCACCCCGTCGCCAAGAATTGGTGCAAATGCTGGTAGAAACCGAAACTGCAATGCGATGCGCAATTTACATAATTAGTTACATTTATTAATATTGCTTTGATCCAATTCAGGGCCTAAACGCAGAGCTGTGCCCCTCCACCTTCGAGGAGAACCTCAAGCTGGAGGACTTCAAGGAATTCTCCGAGTACATCGAGGCCACTGCGCGGGGCAAGGCCGAGGAGGTGTACGCTCGCCTGAGCAGCGCCGGAGGCGACTCCAAGCTGCTGGTAATAGCCGCCGACACGATGGTCACCCTGGGCAAGGAGATCTACGGCAAGCCAAAGGATGCCGCCGATGCGGTGCGCATGCTGACCAAGTAAGTGCCACAGTACCGTTCTGAATGATCTCTTAGCTCAGCGAGTCTTCTCGGTCTCCCTTGCAGCCTGTCGGGCACCTCCAATCGCGTCTTCACGGGCGTCGTGCTCAAGCATGCGCACGGCGTGCGGCAGTTCACAGACACCGCCGACGTCTACTTTGGTCAGTTGACACAGGAGCAGATACAGAGCTACGTGGACAGCGGCGATCCACTGTGAGTAGCGCAGCGCGCTCCAGTTTGAACTCCTCCATCTATACAATTTCTTTCTGTAGCGACAAGGCTGGCGCCTATGGTGTGCAGGGACCCGGCGGCGCTCTGATACCCCGCATCGATGGCGACTTCTACTGCGTGATGGGTCTACCTCTGCATCGTCTGTGCTGTGAGCTGATCGCTCTCTTCGCCGAGGAACTCGGACAAGGCCAAGAGATCGCCTAAAGAGACACGCTGCTTATCTTCTCCCGTCGACGTCGACGTCGGCTTCACGTCAGAGGCTACACTCGAAGTGCCGCTACTCGGCGCTGATAAGGCGCTGTTGTATTCGTGTTTATATGTTCTGTTTGCCTATAGACTAAGTCAAGAGTACAAATTAAAAAACAAACCAAAAACAACAACAATAAATATAACAACAACAATTACGGCAACGACTACAAGTGCCTATCGGCCGAGCCACAAAGCCAAGTTGCTGTGACGTTTCCAGAGCGCTATTTGGTTGAGCAAGAGCGGCTGGGAAATGCTCTATTTCATGTGTTAATTACTTTGCAAGTTTTATAGTTCATAATTTCAAAATTAATTATATTTGACATTTCATAGATATTGTTAACTGTTTTGTTATTAACTTCCATATTTGTAAAATATCAATTTAATTACTTTAATAATTTCAATAACTTGGAATACTACAAAAAAAAGCTACTGAATATTTCAAAACTGAAAAGCATAATAACATGTTTAATGTCAAGTAACTTTTAATATTTTAAATATTATAAAATATTTACACTTTACTTTCGATACTATTGTTATTATGACATATTACAAAAAAAATTTGTTATAAATTTAAAAACTCTAAAAATTTATAATAACATGTTTAATATCAAGTGACTTTTAATTTATAAGTTATTTACACTTTATTATTGTTACTATTGATATGTATTAATTATATTATTATGTATATTTATTTTTGTTATTCCATTTTTTTTTATTTAAGTGTTTTTTTTATTTTAAAAATTTATATATTTATCATTATTCGTTATCTTTTATTTAATTGTAACTGTTTTTTTTTTTATTAAAAAATATATATTCTTTTTTGTGTTACTTGAATAAAAAGTGACAAAAAAGCTCTAAAACAAAGTATCAACCAGCATTTTGGCTCTGCTCTGCTCATAAAATCCGACAAAAAAGTAGCGTATAATTTTGATAGATAAGGCAATCAGATTATGTAAACCTGCGACTGCTCGCAATAAATTTGAAATATAAATACCTACACACACACACACACACACACAAATACAAACAGCGACACCGCTGCGAACATGGCGAACAGCTGGCAGGGGCACTTAGTCCACAATCGACGACGTCGAGGAGCACATTAAATCGGCAAACATGTCGCAAGGGTATCAGGAGAAGACCGGCTATCAGCTGTGGGGCGGACGCTTCGACGCGCAGCCGAACGAGGCGCTGCGCGAGCTGAACAACAGCCTGCCCCACGACGCGCGTCTCTACGCCGTCGATCTGGACGCGAGCAAGGCCTACGCGGAGGCGCTGACGCGTGCGGGTCACCTGAATGACGCCGAGTGCGATAAGCTGGTGAAGAGCCTGGAGCTGATCCGCTACGACTGGATCGAGCGCATCATCGAGTTCCTGCCCAGCGACGAGGACGTGCACACGGTGAACGAGCGCCTGCTGGTCGAGCTCACCGGCGAGCTGGGCCAGCGCCTGCACACGGGGCGCAGTCGCAACGACCAAGTGGCCACCGACATGAAGCTTTGGCTGCGCAAGGCCATACGCGAGACGCTGGGACGGCTGCGCCAGCTCATTGCGGCGATCGCGCAGCAGGCGCAGGCGCATCTGGGCGTCCTCATGCCGGGCTACACGCACCTGCAGCGCGCGCAGCCGGTGCAGTTCTCGCACTGGCTGCTCTCGCACGCCTTCGCGCTGCGCGAGGACTGCACGCGCCTTGGTGAGCTGCGCGATCGCTCCAACGTGCTGCCCCTTGGCAGCGGTGCCCTAGCCGGCAATCCGCTCGGCATCGATCGCCTCTGGCTGGCAGAGCGTCTAGGATTCGCTGGGGTCACCGGCAACAGCATGCATGCCGTCGGCGATCGTGACTTTGTTGGTGAGTGGTGGAAGGGAGAGGGGAGAAGAAAGTTGAGCAGACCAAGCTGAGAGTGAGCGAGAGGGAATAACGGGAGTTACATAAATATAATTAAAGAGGGAGAGGCTGAGTGAGATTTATAAAGAGGGTATCAGGGAGAGTCATTAAAAAAGGAGAGAATTATAGAAATATCAATCTTTAGCTATATTTCTATAAATCTCTCCTTTTTAATGACTAAATAAATAGATCGAGAGAGAGAGAAAGAGGAAGAGTTTCTAGGACATCGATAGAGAGTTGCTGAAATACTTTTAAGAAACAGAAAGCCAGAAAAGAAGTTTGGATTGCAGACAGAGAATTGATGAGAGAGGGAGAGAAAGAGAAAATCTTAAAAAAGAATTACAGTGAGAATAAGGGAGAGCAAGTGTTAAAGAGGAAAATAAAGTGAAGTATCGTTAAAGCGAATACAATGAGAGGTCTGAGAAAGCAAGGAATTACGATAACCTGTAAATACTATAACCAGAATTCAACTTACTTTCAAGAGTCAAATCTACATATCTAAATTTCAGAAAAGTTTTCAGTTAATTCATCGAACATTCTCATAAATGCGAGACCAAAGTAATCAGCGTGATTTAACTCAATGTCCCGTTTGCTATAAACACATAATCTTATCTTCTATCTTTATAGCTATTTTCTACAAATCACTTTGGAAAAAATTCCCTTTTCTATCTGTCGTTGTTCGAGTATTCTCTTTATATAGAACAGTTTTGCCTAATCAGATATACATGTCTGTATAATGAGACTAATAAGACAAAATATATACCACAGAAGACAGATCTAAGGCAATATAGTAGTAAGGTTGCTCTGTTGATCTCAACTCTATATGTGTTATGCTACTAAATGAACTCCTAATCTCATAATAGTATATAAAATGTAGTATAAATTTCTATTTAGATTCAATGACGGAATTAGGAACATATTTCTTTGACTATCTACATACATGAAAAAATAAGACTAGATTTCTATATGTACAGTAAAATCTTTGAAATTGAGACTATATCAGTTTATAGTAACATGTATGATTGAAGATTCAAATTTGAGGCTGTAGGTGTGGCAATCAATAGTTGATAGCTTGCATTCTGCGTAATATAGCGACTTTACTTACCCACTTTGGTGCCTTTAGCTTTTATTCTAGTTACGTTATTTGCAATACATGGAATAATGAAATTTACAGGGGCGGTAGGCGTGGCATTTAAAATGTAAAACCAACTTAATCTGCGCATGGTACATAGGAATCATTATGCCAAAATTGCTGTTTTTAGCTTTCGGAATAGCTGTGATCTGTACATTTAAACAGGCAGACGGACAAACAGACGGACACGGCTAAATCGACTCGGGTTTTGGTGACGATCAATAATATTTATATACTTTTGTATGGTCTGCCACGCCTCTTTCTACCTTTTACATAAATGTTTGCCCATTTGCAATAGGTAAATGGTATTAACCCTCAGATACCCATTATTTCTTTCAAATAATGCAAATTGCGATCTTTGCAGTTGACTTCATTTACTGCTGCTCCCTGGTGAGCCTGCACCTGTCGCGTCTGGCCGAGGACCTGATCATCTACAGCACGAAGGAGTTCGACTTCATCAAGCTGGCGGATGCCTACGCCAGCGGCAGCAGCCTGATGCCCCAGAAGCGCAATCCGGACAGCCTGGAGCTGATACGCGGCATCTCCGGTCTGATCACGTCGAGCTTGACCGGCATCATGATGACCATCAAGGGCACACCCTCCACCTACAATAAGGATCTGCAGTTCGACAAGCAGTTCTGCTTCCAGGCCTTCGACAAGCTCAACCTGAGCCTTGACGTGGCCGTCGGCGTTGTGCAGACGCTGCAGGTGCAGCGTTATCAGCTCGAGTCCGCGCTGAGCACCGATCTGCTGGCCACCGATTGGGTAGGGCATTAGCTATAAATATATCCATTTCCTTCTAATAAGAATTTTCCTCTCTTACCCGCCTAGGCCTACTATCTGGTGCGCAAGGGCGTGCCGTTCCGACAGGCGCACCATCACATCGGACGCGTCGTCGCGCTCGCCGAGCAGCGCGGCGTGGACATCACCGCTGTGCCGCTGGGCGAGCTGCAGCAGATCTGCCCCGAGTTCGGCTCGGACATTGCCAGCGTGGCGGACTACGGCGCGAATGTGCAGCAGTACGATGTGATCGGCGGCACGGCGACCGCCAGCATCGAGGAGCAACTGCGTCTGCTCAAGCAACTGGACAGGGAATTGCGCCAGCAGTGCTAAGGCCTGGCCTCGCTTTTCGCTTTATTGACACTCGCTTTGATTCGGATATTAAGAAAAAATACAAATATACATTTTATACGATAGAATTGTGGAGAGCTTCGCGCATGCCGCTCAGTTGACACTGGGACTCTGCGGGGTGTAGGTGTAGGGCTCGTGGGTGCCGACCTCGCCGTTGCTCTCCAGCTGCTGGTAGCCGCTCACGGCCGAGTTGGCGGGCGGGCCGACCTTGCCGCCGGAGATGAGCACGCCGAGGCTCTGCTGCAGCTGCCAGCGACGCGCCTCGCGTATGGACTTGTTGCGTCGCAGCGTCTTGGCCAGCATGAAGGCACAGAGCACGCCCAGGAGCTGCACAAAGGCCACCGTCGTGGCGCCGGTGGCAATCAGCATGGCACTCTGCGACAAGATGAAGTTCATCTTGCGGAAGCAGCCATACTCGAAGGGCTCCAGGCAGTCGAACTGGTCGCTGTTGTCGAGCCTGTCGGCGACTCTGCCGCAGCAGGAGAGCGGCACCACCACGTCATCGGAGTCGATGTGGCTCTCGTTCTTGTTGTACGAGTAGTTCTCCTTCCAGTCGTCCGGGCCGTCTACGCCGCAGCAGCCCAGCTGCAAAAAGAGATAGTTTAATATGCTGCTGACTTAGCATGGGATTCCCCTGCACTTACGCCGGATTGCATGAAGTCCACGGCGGTCATGACATTGTCGTCCGACTCGTAGTTGACTACGGCCTCGTTCATGGTGCGCACGAGCATGTCGCGTACCTGCGTCTGCATCACAAAGGCGGCAATGGCAGCGGACACCTCCAGGATAAAGACCAGGAACAGGCAGACGCCGTACTGCAGAGAAGTAGAAGAAAGAGAGAGTGGCAGTGAGCTGCCTGTAAAGACTCTACGCTCTACCACCGCTCGATACTCACCAGGTTGATCAGCATGACGCTCTCCTTGACAGCGCCATAGGCGCCCAACGTGGCCACCGCGATCAGTATGAAGCCAATGGCAATGAGCAGCGCCGGCGGCGACGAGAAGTGCGAGTCGATGAAGAGACTGAAGTCGCCGAAGAGCGTCTGAATGGTTGTGCCAACCATGATCAGCAGTATAGCAGTCAGCTGTGCGGGAGAGAGAGAGAGCAAATCGAATAGAGCAACAACAACAGCAACAACAAAGCTGGCAGCAATCGCATGCCAAGTCACGCATCCATGTCGCCGCAAAATTCTGGGTCCATATAATTTGCCATTGCAGTTACACAATGCAGACTATAGAGTCGGTAACATGGAAAAGTTATGTCAAAGCTTACGGGGCAATTTGGCAGAAGAAAGAGAGTGTTATGAAATTATAAAATTTGATTTAATCTATAAAGTATTATTGCCATTATTAGCGAACTCTGCCATGCAATTTTTATTTTTTTTATTTAGTGAAAGAGTTTATTATTTAATTAAATTCAGATGGTATAGTAATACTCTAGATGTGTACGGCATACCTAAATGCAGAAAAATGCAATATTCTTTAAGCTTCTTTTTATTCTGGATTAAATTTTTAAAACTTATTGGAATATTTTAAAATATTTAATAGCTGGAATTATTGATCTGACAATTTTTTGGGCTAAACCTAAAGCCGAGCGTTAAGCCAAATATGCTAAATATCCAACAAAGATCTTTTACTGCTTGTATCAATTTAGATATTTATATTTAAATTTTTTTCTGTGCCATAGGATCATATAGAAAATATGCCTAATAACTTAAAGAAGAGCAAACAGAAATACATATATCATCTAAATACTCTTATCTTCATAGGCGTTGTATAACATTTGAGACCCTTATTGTTCATAGCAGTAAGCTTCTATGCACGCTTCACAACACCAATATACCCGCCTATACCCGGTATAGGTAGCTGTTGTAAAGAAAGAAGAATATCATCTCTTGGATCACACAAAAGATGTCATATATATCTCTATTTTCCCTATTTATTATTTACTATTTATTCCTCCCGTTTACAGTTATATTTGCAGTTCTTAAAGCATTGAAAAGGTGCCTAAAAAGTTAACCGAAAACAAACTTTGAAAGTTTCGCATTTTTAATTTGAGGTACATTTAAAAATAATGTAGCCATGCATATGGCAGCTGTTTTTTTAGCTTGTGTAAACGTTGCGTCAGACGAGTGAGTATGGCAAGAGTATATTAGACTGGCGTTCTGCTCGAGGTAGGTTCCGCGCTTATCTTATCTGCGTGCTGCAGGTAAACTGACTAAGGTTACAAGGCGAGTGTGTGCCCAACCATGAGTGTACTTAACTTCCGATCGGAAAAGCACTCTAATTATGTTTAAGTTCAGCTATATTTATCCAAAGAAAAGTCTGCGAAACAGATAAGAGAAGTAAACGCAGATTTCTATCGCTTTTTTAGCGTAGTGCATGAGTGTATCTGCGTTTGATTCACGATATAAGAATAAAGGTGCGCGTCATCACAGTAGTCTGTTATCAGTAGAGTCAAAGAAGACGAAGGAAAACAAACAGTCACTTGACCTGCTCTTTCTCTTTCGCAACTCTTTCTCTTCGGCTCAGTGGAGTATATAGTGTACAGGGTATGTGCGAGCTGCTTGTGACTCACAAATACCACGCGAATCGCTCAACTGCTCAACTGATAAGCGTGCAGAAAACGAAGGCGCTTTTATCAACACTTTGATATTGTTTTTTTTTTTTTTTTTTTTTTTTTTTTAGCCAGAATTCAAAATGGCGTCGTAACGCTTACTATTCCGATTTTCGGATATATGAATCATAAATATCATTTGGAAATACTCACCGCAAACATAAAGCTCACAATGATGAGCATATATTTGGCGCACCGCATTCCGGAATTCAGTTCCAATTCCCGAATCGCCATTTTGTTATTGGGTTTAGTAGCGGGTTGTTGTCTTTTCAGCTGTGAATGATATATGCCTATAGTGTATAGTATATAGTACGGCGACTTAGTTGTGTTCAGTTAGTTGTATCAGTTGTAGTTGCTGTTGCACTTTTCACCGAACGTACTTTAACTTTTGCTGGCCACACGTAGACTGAGCGGGCCCAGAACTGGAACGTTGCCAGTCGCAATCGCAATCGCAATCGGTTCTCGGTACTCGCAACTGAGCGCTTTTCGGCTCTCGATACTCGGCTCTCGGCCAACAATTTCTGGCCCGCTCTGACGCTCTCACCCACTCTACCGCTCTGACGCTCTCGCGCTCTCTGCCGCTCTAACCGTCAGGAGTCGCTTATCAGCCAATAAAATGCTCATTGTTTTGCTCGCTATTGCGAGCGCAGCTGATAAAAGCCAGAGATAAGATTACGGCCTAATTCATTACATTTTGCAATAAAATGTGAAATTAGCCCAAGTCGCAGATACCTGCCAAGTTATTCCAGGCTAAGTTCGATATCAAGTGACGACGTCATTTGAATTCATAGTTTTTCCCTAGTTCACGTTTCAAGTGCAAGGTTGGCCTGTGGGCGGGGTCTGTCGCCTTGTCCTATCGATTTTATATCAATCCGAATAGTAATGAGTCGACGCTTTAGTCATATCGATTTTTTAATAACACACACAGCGAATGCAATTTAAATTATTCACAGGCTCGAGTCATGTGTGCCACGAAGCGATTTCAACGCTTGTCAGAGCAATTCCATTGGGTAACAAGGCAAATATTTTAGGTAAATGGCATTATCGTAAAGAGCATTAGGAAATTGCAGATAAATGCGAACTAGAATGCGCAATAGACTTGAGTACGCAGTGCATCTTTTTATTTTGGTAGCATACTTTCAGGTGTGGAAAGAGCTGAAAATCATTACAAGTCTCTATAGAGGATAAATTGTATGTAATTTACTACTGTACAAAATATAATTGACAGACATACAGGATGACAGACAGACGGAACGGCAGGCGATCAGACAGACGAGCAAATAGGCGAACAGGCAGACAAACGAATAGACAGACAGATCGGTAGAGGGACAAACGGACAAGCATAGGGATAAATAAATAAATGTACATAAAGATAAAAAGTCAGCCAACAGATCGGCAGGCAGACAGATGGAGAGAAAAATAAAACAAACGGACAGACGAAAGTGCAAGAGCAGACAGATAAACAGACAAACAAGCAGACAGACATACAGCAAGATGGACGTATAGGCAAATCAAAAGAGGCAAAGACAGATGAACGGATACAGTCAGGCAAATCGATAGTTAGACACACTGAAAGACAGATGGACATGCAGACGGACAGACCAACAGACAGACAATCAGATGGAGAGGCGGACATACAGACGTACAGACAGTCAGACAGACAGACAGACAGGCGGACGGACAGACAGACAAATAGACGGATAGATGGACAGGCGGACAGGCGGACAGACAGACGGACAGACAGATAGATAGGCTGACAGACAGGCAGACGGACAGAAAGACAGACGAACAGGCGGACAGGCAGACAGACGGACAGACAGGACAACCGAACGAACAGACGAAGAAGCATATGAGCAGGCAGATGACTAAATAAGAGAGGAAACGGACAGACAGAGAGGCGGGCAGATAAATAGGCAAATAAACAGGCAGATGAACAGACAGACAAATCTGATAATTGGGTGCGAAACAAGCCAAAACAATGCCAGTAATTTAAGGTGTCAACATGATTATTTTCTAAGCTTTTACTACTCATTTCTACTTAGGAACCAAAAATGCAACGCAAATCGAATGATTATCGATTTCCTTTGTTAACAAACTGCGATTAGATTTGAAGCAAGTGAAGACAATTGCCTTGGGGGCTATATAAAAGCCAATGGTATTGAATTATATGGTAGATATATATACATATATGTGGTTCTATTTAAGCTAGATTGTATTTATTCCGAAGTTCATAGGAATTGTACAACACTACAATAATTTAGAAGCGAAAAAGTACAGGTTGAATTAAACGGATTACTTAGGGCTAAGCCCTGTCGCTGCAGGGTATCAATTTCACATTTTGCAGTTATGACACACACTCGCACTCAGCTCCAAGCCGGCGACGTCTACATGAAGCCAGTGATGCCGTTGCGGATTTTGATCTCGCGCGCTATGTAACAGGCGAAGATGACGCCAAAGAACTGCGAAGAGATGGGACAATCGATTAGTTTCGATCGGGCAAGCGAATCGAGAATCAGAGCTCACCTGAAGAATTGCGATGACCACACCGGCGGCCCCAAGACTGACGGCATGCTCGGCTATGTAGTCGGAGAATCCGACCAGGCAGCCTTGGCCATTGCCATTGCGATTGTTGTTCGCATTGCTGGCGTCGCACGAGAAGGTGCCCACGGCGCCCACGGGAATGTTGCAGCAGGACAGCGGCAGCTCCTCGTTGTGGAACACATTCTTCCAGTCCGAGTAGTTCCAGACGCCGCAGCAATGGAAATCGCGCTGCACATCGTCCCACAGTGCGGTCGTTTCGCTCTGCGAGCTGCTGTTGTACTTGAACATCGAATCGGTCAGCGTCTTGTTGAGCATGTTGTACGCATCGTTGCGCAGCACATAGCCGCTAATGCCGGCCGCCAGTTCCAGAATGAAGATGATGAAGAGCATCACCGAGAAACTGAGAATCAGGCAATAGTTCTCCTTGAGCGCACCCCAACACCCGAAGAAGGTGATCACAATGATGAAGGCGCCGATCACGATAAGGAACGTCGGGATCGAGAAGAAATTACCCGTGAGGAAGATCTCATAGCCAGTGTAGATGGAGCCCACGCCAGCTCCCACCCCTATAAGAATAATACCAGTGATCTGAGGACGAGAAATGAAGAACAAGTTAGTTAATGAAAGCAATGGATATTAGTCTCGCCACCAAGATAAGTCATTATTGTAAAGACGTTCTTAGAATATAACAAAATATAATATAATTTTATGTATCTACTAAATCCTGATTATACTACATGAAAATACAATATTGTGTTTCGTATGAGCCAATATAATATATAATATAATGTATGGTATTAAATACTGATTATATTACTACTGGAAAATATAATTTTGTGGCTCGCATGGGCCTTCTAACAATCTTGACTTTGCTAACTGCAACTATAATAGAATGAAAATCGATTAAAACTCTACAATAATCTTGTCCATACTAATAGAAACTTCAGGGTCTCGAGTATGTGCTGCTATATAAAATAAGTATATATTGAAACTCATAGTTTGTGTTAATCGCGCCGAAATTTACAGCAAAAAGAAGCTATGATAAATAGACTTGAGGGTCGCTTCGTAAATCTATCTGATTGTTGTTGGAATCAATCAATGTCAAAACTTATCGAAAAAGCTCACAGATTACCAAGCACAAAATTTCACATTTTTGCGTGGCTTTAAAATACGAATTGCCGCCAAAGTGTCATACACTGGGGGAAATTATTAGGAAAAGTCTGTTTATTGATTGACCATCTGCCTAGGCAGCTATTTAATGGATTTGTGGCTTAATAAATGCCTGTATATGCTGAATTTAACAATCTTATCTATGAAAGCGACATCCACTCTACACTTGTTTTCGTTTTGTATGACTCATATTTATCGGAACTCGGGGACTCACCAGAAAGATCAGATTAAATCCGAAAAGCGTGTACTTCACGGCATTAGCGCTGCCCGTTAGAATCGACATGTCGATCGATTATTTGTTGAAAATCTGAAACAAGTATGCATATATTATAGTATATATAATTGGTACTCGTATATAATATAGAACTATATTTTCATTGCCAGTTGACATGATATGCTGCCAGTTGCATGCCGTTCACCTGATTCTAGACTGAAACGCGAAACACAACCGTCACGAATTAAACTCAAAACGTTAATAAAAGCGCCCAAAGAAGCCAAATTTCGTATTCCTTCTATCGTTTCTAATCATAGGAAAAAAGCGCTGTTGTCTTATCGCCCAATGATATGGCAAACACTTTGTTTAGCCAAATGTGGTCAGCTACCAGTGCCGAGTTGTCGTTCTTGTTGTACTCATTGTTGTTGTTTTTTTTTTTTGTTTTGAGGCCGCGTTTTCAGACAAGATAAACTCAATTTAGGCTCGATAAGATAACGTAGCACAGCAGACCAGAGCCCTCCATTTGTTGGCGAAAAGCAAGTAAATATTATGATATTGACGATTTTATATACTTAAGAGGTCTTAAATTAAAAATAAAGCGTTCATACGAATATTGGTAGACAAGAGGAAAGGAAAGATAGTCCTATGAAAATCCAATAACTCAAATAATATTTACCTTTAGGCTCGGTGCAAATTTAATCGGAAACTTTGAAAAGAAACGAGATATCAGGCCTATAGAAGTATGTACTATATAGAGCCAAAGTGGAGAGTTTGATTGAGATAGCTGCAAGAGTCTGGACTCTCTTATAACTATTTAGTATTGGCGAGAAATGATAGCTCTATATGTTTCTGTATGCTCTCTTTAGTTATGGAAATCAATCTTAACTTAATTTTTTTAAAACTGACAATAAGTTTTCTTTGAAACCTTATTGATCTTTGAAAGTTTTTTTTCCTTGTAAATTCATGCAGTACTGCTCCAAATTTCTTTCAAAATATCACATATGTTTTCCATTTAAAGTGGTATAAAATTTTCAAAATCTTATAAAAGTTAGTCAACATTTAGAAAATGTTTTTGAATACATGTGATCTAAAGTTTCGAATGAATAGTCACTATATAAGTATAAGTAAAAGTAAATTTGAAGCATGGCTTTCTTGGCTTTCTCCTTCAGTCGTCGTCCAAATCCCTTATAATATTCTCAGTCAGTTATCAGAGTGTAATGCCATGAACACCTGTGATTACTTCGAGCTCAGAGATTATTTTCTATCCCAACTATTAATAGTACCATATAGTTTTATGGCTATGTATACTTTATATTGGACACCACGTTTTGTTTCGCAATGTGACTCATATCGCGACTATGAATCATTGCACCTGTGTCCAAAAATTGTACCATTCTCGATGGAAATTTGGTATATAATCTATTCTTCTGGGGCACTTCTCAAATTGATTGAAAGCTTATTTGTGTTTTCGCTACAGTGCAGGCGGTACTTGTAGGTATTCCACACACTTCTGGCGCTGATATATATCATCATGTGCTCGTCTGTCTACTTACTTCTTAACCAGGGAACCGCTCGATAAACTGGCGTTGGTAACGACGGTCGGACGACAACTGAGAAGCCCCCTCGACCGCCTGAATGTACTAAAAATCGCATTGACGCGCGCCGTCTTTTATCAACACATACAGATGCGTACAGACCGTACATACATGCGAATACTGACAGTTATAATTATACAAACATATACCTATATAGCATGAGCAGGCCTTCGTTCAGTCTACATGTAGATAGATGCAGGTGTAGTTGGACGGCGTGGCGAAAGATTAAGCACCATTGCACAAATACTCCACGTACTTGGCGAAATTATAACTGTAGCAGTAACAAGTTAGAATATCTTACAGCTTGGTCGACTTTAAGATGACCTATGAATTACATTATATAAGTTGACTTTTTTGATTACATGATGGTAAAATATTACTTTAACAATATGCAGTTCGTGCATATAATAATACAATAATCAATCACTAATCAATAAAAATAATATAAACAGTTTTTTAAAGTAAAAGCGCTCTACAAAATGTACAATCTCCAAGCTTACCCAACGCAGGGTATTAAAAGCTATTGAAAGCTCCTAAATGCACAAGCTTTCTATTGGATTTTGTGTACCTTTAACAAATAGTACAATAGTCATTGTGTACTTCGAATAAATATTACTATATCCGTTCATTCATTCTATAGAAACTTTACTACAAAGTAGTGACGTCAGGTGACAGTCTCGTTTTATACAATAACTTACAAATCATATATACTACTTATATCAAAGTCAATTACAAACGATTTCAGATATCATTCAGAAAATATTTATTTTTATTTTAAAAAATAATACATCGAAATGTAGCATTGAAAGACTTTACAAAAAACACATGCTAATTTTGTGCGAATATTTTAAAAATAAGTTTCATAAATGGAATGATCTTGCATATGCGAATTGCAAAACTTAATGCTATTATAAAGAATATATATGAGTATCATTTGTTATTTTAATAATTATGTGTCTCTTGTTTAAGGATATGTATGGTTCAACAAAGAGCGGGTAAGTGTAGTTTGGGACTCTGGCATAGTGTAATACTTGAATTTTGAGTGTATGCCGAAAGGTTAACAGTATCAGTTGATAAATTAGTGCAAATAGATCGGTAGGCAATTATCGTATGCATGGATGAATGCTGAAGGAACTGCTGTTTTCGGAATTGCTTTGATAGTTGCACGCATATGACGTATTAGTGGGGATTAGTAAACGTTTCCATTTTCATTTGATTCGCCAATTCAAGTAATTACATTGAAATTTTTGTAAATGCGTGAAAAATTTCAAAAATTACCAGATTTATACACATAAAGTTGGCTTCGTAAGCGCCTTGCGAAAAGCACGCCGTAATATAAGTTTATATATATATATATAGTATGTAGTGTATTAGTAAGTCTATCAATTAGTAGTAGTTTAGTAGATCGTTGCTTCGTTCATTGTTGTAGGTTCCCTCCTAACTATTTCCTATCCTTGCCATGGCGATCGCGTTGATGCTTCGAGGCTGCAATAGTCGTTGTGGTCATACTGTGCACATGATGCTGGGGCGGCTGTCCTCCGTGGTGCTTGCTGCCACTGCTGCTCTGATGGTGGTGCTGACTGTGATGATGGTGGTTTTGATGCGGCTGCTGCTGCTGCGAATGATGATGATGTCCATTCAGTGTGCTTTTACCGTGTCTGCAGTAAGATAAAAGACAATTTCAATTAGTTCGTGTACGAGAAATGATTGCAAAATGTTTTTAATATGCTTGCTACTACTTGGTTTACAGATACAGATACAAATACAGATACAACATCCTCTTAGACAGTAGAGTATACCAATGTGCTACTTCCACTACGTAGTTTCAGTTCCAGCTAAAGTACCGCGTTTAGTGTTCTGGCACATAGGAAAATAGAGTAGAGCGAGCGATGCTGATGCTGATGTTTTTCATTGCACTTCCAATCCAATTTCATTGATGATATATTTTTTTTTTTCCCGATTTTGATTTTTCCAGCAACATGTTCATAGTCAGTGTTTAGAATCGATACTAGAGCGTAGTAGAGAGTGCTACTTGAGTGTGAGCAGAGTATTAGATTATTCTTTTTTCAGATTCGGCGTGTTAAGTCTGGTTCTTAGAACCAGGCAAGCTTTAGATAGATGTGCGTAGAACAGAAGTAGGAAAACCGTCTGTATGGTTATATTTTTGTTATCGTTTCTCTAACATTTTAGTACTCAAAAATACTATAGGATTGAACCTATTGCTTTTTAGTAAATATTTCCAAGTGAAAATATGTGTGCAATAATTTTTCTTTAGTTATTAATAATCAAATAATTTAATTAATTATATTTTTTTTTCAATATTTTCATTGAATGTCTACAATTTTCCTACTGGAAATCGACAGAGGTTTTAGAAAGAAAAGAGTCTCGGATTAGTTTCGTAGTGGAAAAGTTAGTCTAGAGTTCTAACTACAGACGAGTACACACAGTTTACCCTTAGGGTTAAAGCCCAAGTTCCTACTGCGCCCACTGCATGCGTTCAGTTGCAATTAAGTAAAATGTTTCAAAATTTGGAAAATTCGCTTACGCTGTCAAAAGTAAAAACAGAACCATTTGCATTCATTGTGTGTGATTTGTGTGCATTGCCATTGAGTGTGCTCCGAGTATGAAAAACAAACTCTTCTCTCCCGATCCCGATCCCGCTCCCGCTCCCGCACTCTCTTCCCTTCTCTGCTCTGTCATTCAGTTTTGGTTTTATTGTATTAGTAGTAGTTGCGTGGGGGGGACGGGGGTTTCAGGATGGGAACTCAAACATTGGTTAGAGAACTGCCCTGGGCAATCCTTGTTCATTTCGATAGATTCATTTTAATAGTTCGTGCTTCGTTTTTGCTTGGCGTGAGGTAGGTCAAATGAGGAACAAAACAACCCAAAACAGTAGGAAGATTTTCGAGATTTGTGCATAGGAGTTATATAGTATATATGTTTGCAACGTGATGTGAGCGAAAACTGTGACTGTGACTGTAACTGTGACGAGATCCATCCGTGTGCGACTTGCGACTTTGGTTGCTTTGCTGTCCAGCGCTGACTATGAACATGTGCAGATGCCAAAGGGCTGATGCGTCGAGACGCTGCTGCGCACCTGACGCATGCGCAAGCGCTTCGGCCAGTTGCCCAGGCGACTCGCCAGTGCGCCAGCTGTGTGCCCGTGCCCGTGTCCGTTTCCCGTACGAACACCGCCAGCACCAGCGCCACGTCCACTGCTGCCAAAAAGCTGGGCATGCTCGTTGCTCAGATTATGCTGATACGGACGCAGCTTGGAGGCTTGCAGTGTTGCCGGAGCGGCATACAGCAGATAATTGTCATAGACATGGCTGACACTCGAGTTGCGCTTGGCCGGCGTATAGGCCGCCGGCAGGAAGGCGAAGCTCGAGCTCGTCGACTGCGTGCACCTTAGCGAGGGCTTGCGCGGCTGCAATGCTGGCGCTGACGCAGACGCTACCGAAGGCGCCGTCGCCGTCGCTCTCGCCTTCGCCTTGCAGCGCAGCGTCGACTGATTCGAGTAGCTCGGCGCCACCGGTATCATCTGCTGCTTCATGCGATGCTCATAGGCGGCGCTGGGCGTGGCAGTGCTGCGCTTACGCTGTACGGGCACGGGTATGAGCGACTGTCGGCGCTTGCGGCGTGGCGGCGGCTCTGGCCGGTACAGCGGCTCCGGCAGCAGCGTCTCAGCGCCAGCAACAGCAGCAGCAGCAGCGGTAGAAGTCTCATCAATGCTGGCGTAGTCTGCATAGTCCTCTGTGGTTTGTGTATTGGCTAAATTCGTTACGTATACGTACGTCAGTTCGTTGTGCGTTGCAGTTGTTGTTGTTGTTGGTGCTGTTGTAGCTGTGGCTTTTGTGGTGCTTGAGGATTTTGTTGTGCTGCCTGCAGTGCTCTTTGTTGTTGTTGTTGTTGTGGACTTTCTGTGTGTGGACGCGGCAGTGTCTTGGCTGCTACGACTACTCCTGCTCGCCTTGTGCTGGCCCGACGCGGCCTGCTCACTGTGTCTGGAGCGACTGGAGTGACCTGTGTGGGATTGGAATGAGATCGGATGAGTTGCGTTCTTCGAGTTCATGTGCATGTGCGACTGCATGGAAGTTAGAGCTGCCAATTCGCTAATTGCGACTACAACTGTTAACTGAGTTTAGACTAGACGAGAGTGTGTGCGTGTGCGTGTGCGACTGTGTGTGTGCTGCAAATTTGAAACTGTTTGCGGCTGCAAATGAAAGCAATTTCGATTTCATTTCCAGTCTGCAGTGTGTGTGTGTGTGTGTGTGTGTGTGTGTGTGTGGGTCAAACAAACGAGTGGGGCAGGCATAGTTCTGCCATTTTAGTGGGGCTTAGTATCGATACGGACAATCTGTTGCCTGGTCAGCTAACCTAGAACGCCTGCGCAGTCTGAGCGGCTGTGTGGCGGCCATTATGAGCAGGCCCAAAACAAACAACTCTGCAAGAGATACACATACGCATATACATACAGTGGGAGTGTGGCGGGGCATGCGCAGAGTTAACTGCGCGCCCGCTGCCCGCCTCGCAGTTGCACTTACCACGCGAGCGTGTCAGCTCCTCTCGCTGCTTCTCTGTGCCGCGCGAGCGCTCACGTTCGCGCTCCCGATCGCCACGCGAGCTGATGCGTGGGCGTGGACTCTCCTCGCTGACACGCGATGAGCGCAGCAGCCGGCTGCCGGCCGAACTAGCACTATGCTTGGCCGCGTGCTCGCTCGTGTGCTCCTTGTCGCGGTGTCGGCTGTGGTGATGCGAGCGCTTGCTGCTCTCCGGCATCGCACTGGAAGTGCTGCGTGGTTTGCTAACGCTCTGACGCGACGTGCGGTGCTCGTGCGACTTCTCGCGCTTGGGCGTACGCATGCGCAGCCGTTCGACGCGCTGCTTGCTTATCTGCTCGTCCGACGAGCCGCCGCCGTGCGTCATCGATTCACGCGAACTGGAACGCGAACGATCTCGCGGACAGCATTCAATGGAGGACTGCGAGGAGCTGCGTGCACGTGTCGGCGAGGGCGTCGAAGTGCGTGAATTGCGACGCGCCTCAGAGGCAAAAGTGCCGCGTGCCACGCTCAATGCCTTGGCATCACCCTTGACCTTCTCGTCGATGGTGGCCAGCGGCTTGGCGCTGCGACGCTGCAGCGAGCTGGAACGGCGTCGCTGATCCTTGAAAGCGGCCTCATCAGAGAGTGCCTGCAAGCGGAGATACACAATAAATATAAATATAAATATAAATATAAATATAAATATAAATATAAATATAAATATAAATATAAATATAAATATAAATATAAATATAAATATAAATATAAATATAAATATAAATATAAATATAAATATAAATATAAATATAAATATAAATATAAATATAAATATAAATATAAATATAAATATAAATATAAATATATGATATAAATATAAATATAATTATATCAAATTTATATTTATATTTATAAAAATATTTTAATTTATAATTTAATAAATTAAGTAATAATATAAACGCTGCACCCGCTCCCACCTTCAATGTCTGATCAGCGTTGCGTGTCATTTCGCTGAGTATCTGCGCGTCGCGCTGCAAGTCCGCCTTGCGCTCGTAGCTCGTGCCCGGCGAGGGCGACTTGACGCGGAAGCTGGTGGTCAGCTCGTTGGCGATGTTCTCATAGCAATGCTCGTCGTCGTCCTGGTAATCGTTGCTCATCCTCTCATCGTTGCCCTGCGGACTGTGCCTGAGCAAATCGGGTCGATCGTTCAGCAGCTGCCACTTCGTGGTGGTGGTGGTTGTCGTTGTGGTGCTGGCAGCGCTGCTAGCGTTTGCCTCGTCGCTGTGGCTGAGCTTGCTGCGCGTAGGCAGCGTGCGTCGCGGATTACTGGGCGTGGCCTGCAGCTTGGGCGATTGCGTGGGCGTCGGCGACTGCTGCACGCCGAAGTAGGCGAGCTCGTGTTCGCGCAGCTTGCGTGCACCACGTGTCTCCTTGACAATCTTCAGCGACTCGCTGCCAGACTCGTCGCCGTTCTCCGCCGGCAGCTGTGTGAGCTGCGGCTGCACGAGCAGCGTGCGCGGCTTGGCCACGGGCACGAGTTGGCCAATGCGTAGGGTTGGCGGCGTTGCCTTGGGCTTCTGGAGGCGCGGCGCATGAAGAGCAATGTTCATCACATTCGACTTGGGCAGATCTGCAAGTGAGGAGCGGGGGGAGAAGAGAGCGTGAGTATCATAGTGTCAGTTTGAGGTGTAGTTTGCCTGGGCCCTAGACACGTGCGCTAAGTAAACTCCTCTGAACCACCTGAATACAGCGAGCAGTCCCCGTTTTACCTGCACGCTTCAGCGTCTGTTCTTGCGCCTCAATCTTCCAGATGGTGCGTTTGGCCTTCAGGCGACTCCAACTGCTGGAGTACTCGCTGCCCTTGAGCATCACCTGCTCCTCGGGCGAGGAGCTGCACTGCGTGCCGCCGCCACTATCGCTGTTGCTGTCCCTAAAGTAGCGCTTGACCTCCTCGTCGGCGCTGTCCTCTTCCTGCTCGGCGGCATCGTAGAGTCGCCGCAGTTGCGTCAGCTGTTGGCTGACAGGTATCTGCGTATTCCCCAAAAGCTTAAGCCTTGGCGGTGCAAGCGGAGTGCGGGGCAGGGAGTCGTGCAGGGCACTGCCAAACAAATCGCTGCTGGCTATCGACATCGTTGTGGAGCTGCGACGCGAGCTACTCTCCTCCTGGTAGCTGTGCGAGCGCAACATGGGCGTGGGCACCACTATGGTGGGCTGCAGCAGAGCGGACTCGATCGAGGCTATGCTCAGGCGACGCATGGCCTCATCGAATTCGCTGGCCGAGCGCATGGTTTTCATGATCAGCGAGGTGGACTTGAGGCCCTCGTCGAGGATGCGCTGATGGGCGCGCAAATCTTGCAGCAGCAGCTCCTGCGCACTGCTGCGACGATGAGCCGAAGCACGACGACCTGCGATGGGGGAAATGTGCGAAAAATGTTGTTGGTGTTTGGTTTTTGGTTTTTTTTTTGGGTGTTATGAATTGCACTTGGGGGTTAACAGCGCGTAATTTATTATGCTTAAATCATGATTGAAAATTAGATTTTTTATGAAAATAATACTGCGAATTAGTTCAAAATATTAATTTATTTAGTTAGCCATTTAGATTATTATTTTTTAAAAAGTTAATTGCAAAAAATAATAATCATTAATAGCTTTTTCTCAGTTAATCAAATATTTATTTTGAGAAGAAACTAATTGCTCAATCATGATTAGTTTTAATCGACTTTAAGCTGTAGATTAAAATTTATTGTTGAATTAGAAAGTGAATAATGCTTTGGGTTAGATCGTTTGGCTTGATGCGAGGTGAAAGCGACAAGAACTCAAGGCATGCATTACGAGTCGAAGTACCATATAGACATGTTGAGATCAGGCTGATTGAGAGACAAGACAAGAGGAGTTTACTACTGCAACAAGTCAAGAGAGACGACACAAGACTCTAGGACTAAACGTAATTACGAGCTACGGGCGCACAACTGCTAAATAGTTAATCGACAACTGAAGTTGCTACTCTTGCGGAATACCAACCTGTTTCGGTCCACTCGTCGGCTCCGAGGCTCACATTGATCTTCGTCGAGTAGCCGTTGCCGGCGGGCGAGGGCTGCTGCTGGTGCTGGTGCTGCGGCTGTGGTTGTTGCTGCAACTGTTGCTTGTCGAACTGCCGCTGCTCCACGATGCGAACGCGTTCGGCCACCGACTTGGTGGTGATCGGAGACTCGCCATTGGTTGCTGCGGATTGCGAAATAGAAATGGGAAGGGAGGTCAATGAGTAAGTCTGGTCTCACGAAAAACAATTAACAAAATGTTCGCAATTTATGGCCCACTGTGGCCGAAGTGTTCCGATTATGATCTCAAATTGGCACTAAATAAACTTGCTGAAAAATCAATTAAATTCTGATTCAACGGGTTAATTATATTCTAGCAATTTGTAGCATGTGTGCACTGAAGCAGTCTATATCTAGTTTCGAGAGTTGGAAGTAATTATCAACTGGGAATTTCTATGCAGATCTTGATCTAGTAATTCTTCACAATTAAGAGCATAAGGCTAGCAGATAAATTCTATATTATTACTGCAACTTTTTCAAAATAATGCTATAATTTGTATAAAAGCTTACAATTCTCTACGTAAATTCTAAAAATTTATTACAAGGCTTTTAAGATTTAATTGATCTATAATATAAAATAATTTTTTGTATAATATAGATACATAAATCCGCAAAACTCTTTTAAGCTTTTTAAAATATAAATAGATACATTTTAAATTGCAATATCATAGAAAGTAACAGGTTTACGTTAATATAATTATACATTATTTTTTTTATATATTTTTTTTTAATAGAAAAAATTTACTTTTAGCTATGTGCAGTTCTTGACCTTGAAATTTGGTAAATTTTCTTTCTCTCTATGTAACTTCTATACTATTTTTTGAATTCTTTCATACTACAGGTATATCTATAATTTAATTATTTTCTATATTATTATTCCCGTTTTTTCTAGTTATTCTTAAGAGTTAAAAGAGAAAATAAAAACTATTACATTAAACTAAGATCAATTTCTTTCTCAAGCTCTATGTAAATTCTATATTATTATGCTGAATTTTCCAAAATGTAATAGAAATACTTATGTAGTCATTAAGTCGTACCCTAAATTAATGACTCCGACTTTCACTGCCCGAGATACTCACCACTTTCGCGATTAGGCGGCGAGCTCTCCCGCTCACTCTTGATGCTGGCCGGCACGCTCCAGAGCACATCGGCGCTCTCGATGTTCTCGCCCAAGTGATATGGCTTGGGCTTGATGGGCTTGTTCTTGAGTATGCCCCGTATGTTCGCCAGCTCGTCCGTCTCGTTGTCCGTGGTGTCCACGCCGCTGGTCGAGGTGTAACTGTGTCGGGATGTCGAGCTCGTTGCCTCCAGCAGACTGTAGCGGGGCTCCAAGGTCGGCTTTGGAGTGCCGGTTATCACCGTGACCTGTGTGCCCGTCACGGGCTGTGTAACCAGCTCTGGTGGATCCATGAGTGTGGCCCGGTAGGCTACAGTGCTAGAAGCTATCGGTTTGCTGCGTATGGTCGGATCGTCGCCAAAGTGAGTCACATGGCTGCTGCTGGAGCTGGTGCTGCTGGTGGTAGTGCTCGAGCTGCTGCTGCTCGTCACACTAGCCGCCTTGACCAGACTCTGCAGCGGACCACTGGCGGTGCGACGACGTCGTCGAAAGTTTTGCGTGGGCGGCGGCTTGCCATCGGTCTCCACAATATTGACACGGCCAGATTCGGCGGCAAAGTGCACCTCCGTCTTGCAGAACTCCACGCGTTTCTGTGCACTGCTGCGCTGCAGTTGGCTGGAGCTGCTGTTGCCATTTACAGATTCTCCATTTACGTGCACCTGCAGAAGTACATACGAATTTCAAATTAGAATCCAAATTGCTAAGTCGTGCAGTACTATGGCGGCAAGAAAAGCAAATGGCGGCTTTGAGCTTACTTTATCGATAGGGGACAACTAAAACCGATAAATTGTTAAGATAGAATCGATACTTTGTAAGGTATTAATAGCTAAGAAATTCAAATTGGAAGCTTACAAAAAGAAAATGGCCAACAGGCAATTTTTGCTTGTAGACAAGGGAAGCGAATGGTTGACTGCAGCTATTTCTTTTATCGAGAACAACTTTAAAGTTGATATATTGCACGGAACAGCATACTGCACATCATTAAGCCGATATATTGCACAGAATATAGCATCAGATATTTTCTATTACTTTCGATATATCGATAACAGTCGTCATATAAAGTCGATATTGATTAAAGAATCACTTGCCGTAGGAAATAGCTTACTCACGCAGTGAAAGTGCAATGTAATCTACTAATCGATATTGCCTATCGCCTCGCCAAGTTGAAGTGTCTCCCCTCTAACCTCACCTGCGATGTTTTGCGAATGTCACGCCAAGTTTCCTCAACTGCAATGGAATGGCGCTTGCTCAACTCGCCCTCATTGGGGCTTTCCGGCGTGTTGGACTGCTGGCGTCCGAAGTGTATGATGGTGGAGCCGGGTCCATTTCCGCCTGCGCCAGTGGCGGCTGCAACAGCCGAGCGATCTGTGGGCGACCAATTGCCCAGCTGCTCCCCAGAACGTCCAAGTCCGCTGTCAGTGGAGGCGTCGACGCGGAAGATGCTGCGACTCTCGGGCGGCGACATTTTCTCGAAGCCGTAGGACTTGCGTCGCAAATGCCACTCGCTGGAGCTGGTGTCCTTGGGCCGCTGACGCGTCTCCAAGCTGTGTGTGTTGTGTACGGCGCGAAAGGCGAACGGAGCTGCTGTAGGAGCCACGGGGGGCGGAGGAGTTGGCTCACGGGCAGCAGCAGGCTTGTCCTGATGTGCCAGGAAGTCCTCCTTGTAGAGGCTCTCGTCCGAGAGCTTCTTCAGCTTGCCACGTATCTCCTGCAGTGACTCTGCCGTAAGGAATGTGCTGCGTTTTGCAAGCTGGGGCTTGCCAGTGGCGGCGGAGAGGGAGGGGGAGGCTTGCGTTGTCGCCTGCGCGCTGGGGTTCAGTATGTTGTCCAGTGCTGCCAGATCGACGTGATTGTTGCGCATGGCCGTGTTGAGGCGGCGCCCGTTCTCCAGCTCGGCGCGTATGCGCGCCACACTCACCGAACTGCTGGGCAAATCCAGGGGGCGTGGCCGCGGCCTGGCTGTCGCCTTGTGATAGTCCTGCGACTGGAAGGATCTGCGCAGTTTGCTGACGCGTCGCCAATCGCCGCAGGGCTGCACGTCGTCGTCGTCGTCGACGTCGCAGTCGACGCAGTCCAACCCCCGCTGCCGCCCCTCGTGCTGCTGGAGTTGCCACTCGTTGCTGAGATCGTCGGTGGATATGGAGCGCGAGCGCTGCAGGCCGCTGACGCCGGCGCTGGGCAACGGCGGCGCGTAGACCGACTGCGAGACCTGCTGGCGGCGCTGGTGGCGAGCGCTGAGCCTGCGGAGAATGACGAATGTGGCAGGCAGCAGGTTCAAGCGAAGATTAATTTCAATTTCGTCAAATTCAATGCGAATTCGCAGTCGAAGTCGAAGCTGAGTTCGAGTTCGAATTCGAGCACTTACCGCAAATCATCGTCGTCATCGTTATAATGCCGGAAACTTTCCAAATCACGACGCTGCGTTGGCGTTGCCATTGCTGCTGCTGCGGCGACGTCGACGTCAGCATCGCCAGCAGCAGCAGCAGCTTCAGTTGTGACGCCCACGCGCTGCTTGCTCTGGCCATATAAGTCGGACTGCTTGGGCCACGCTGATGACGACGCTGTTGCCGCTGCTGTTGTTGTTGTTGCTGCTGCTGCCGTTGCTGGCTGGCCAACAATTGCATGTAGGCTTATTTTGCTCGCATTTCTGTGGGTGTTGCCTGCCGCTGCTCCTGCCGCCGTCGCTGCAGTTGTTAAATTTGAGTTGTTGCTGCTTTGGCTGGAAATACTCGAACTGCTTTTCTGTAAATGGCAAACAAAGGCAGAATAGCAGGCATTAGTGTGGGTGCACTGCTTGCGTGTTGTGGGTGCACTGCTTGCGCTGCTGCAGAGCTGTCACCAGGAGCAGAGCGCGCTGGCACAAGGAAGTCTTCCTCTGCTCGCGTATGTCGTGCGCGTGTGTGTGTGTTCGATTGTGGTGAATTTCCGTATTGTAAGTCTGATTGGCGTGTGAAGACTTAAGCAAGCATATGTGTATGAGAATACTCTGAGAACTGTTCTCACATGGATGAGAGAGAGAGAAGAGAATTGCCAGATGGACAACCTGCGCTAAACAAGGAAGTTTTTCTCTGCTTACGTGTGAGTGTGTTTGATTGCGATAAATTTACGTTATGTAAGTCTGATTGGCGTGTGAAGACTTAAACAAGAATATACTAAAAACTGTTCTCATTTGGTTAAGAGAGGAGGAGAACTGTCAAAAGTACCAGCACGCGCTAATACAAGGAAGTCTTCTTCTGCTCGCGTGTGTATGTGTGTATGTGTACTCGATTGTGGTAAATTTCCGTGGCGTGGGAAGAGTGAAGTGCAAATGGAAAGAACCATAAAAGTGGCATTAACTGAGAACTGTTCTCACTGGGCAGCGACTTACAAGTTTATTTATAAGACATAAGCTTTTAAGCCTATAATAATGAATACTTGTTAATTAATTTATGCAGCTTTAGCATTTTGCTTTGTATGGCATGCGATATTACTACAGATATACGTAAATGTGAGTTTAATTATAGTAGTTCTCTGCTTATTGTTAATTCATCGATTACCTAAAGTTCTTAACTCATCGATATTTGACCATTTTGAGTAGTTTTATACACTATCATCGCTGATTGCATTAATGTGAAATATCGATATATTAATATTGTAATACAATGTCAACAAACCAAACAAAAATAATAATAAAAAAACATAAAAAAATTTTACAAGTCGAGCGAGGTTCAAGGAAAGTTCGAAAAACTCAAATAAACTGGTAAGTGGCACATAAATCTTGGCTAATTAATTCCTTAAAGATCGATCAAAGACATTTTTCGCGTTTCCAATAATTTCTTTTACAACATGTACCGTTATACGCTGGCGTCGCTCCGCTTAAGAACTGAACGTGTCGAGATTGATGGGCATGGCCATTTGGCCGCGGTGGTGGTGGTGGTGGGCGTCGAGCTTGGCTCGAGCGTCGCGTCTGCCAAGATTTGTTTGTTGGCCTCTGCTGCTCTCCCCACCCCGCCCGATAATTAAACACTTTTTGTTGTATGCCTAATGAGCACAGGCGGGCAGAGGGGCGCGCCAAGCTGCAGGTTGCCTGGCGAGAATCTCCTTTGTGGTCGTGACCCAAATGTCTGTTGGCCAAAATGGTGCGATTGGCGTTTGCCGTTTCATAAATTTGGCTTAAGTGTTAAACGCTTAATTGAGCTTCCCTATTAGAATCGAGTCGACTGGCACGGAGTGGTATTGTTGCCAGGCGATTGTCTGGGCACTGATGATGCATCGTGCTCTTGGCCAAGCGCCAAGTTCCGACCAGGTGTGAGTTGGGTAAATTTCTGGGACTTGCACTGTGTGATTACCACACGTAATTTACAAGATTCTGCGCATCTGTATGCAATATTATCGTATGATTTTTTGAAGGAGAGTTTCGAAATTAACTTTTTATTGCAAAAATAAAGATTTAAAAATTGTTAAGGCATTCAACAAAAATTTTTTAAGATCTAAAGAAATAATTATAGCTATTTTTAAATAATTGGAAAACAATATTTTAGAAAAAAAAAACGAAAAGAAATGCTTTCAAAATAATATAAGAGAATAGGGAAAAGGTTGAAAAAATTAAAATAAATACCCAACACTCGAAAACTATTTGAACCACTAAAACTAATTCGAAAAAGCTTTTTGCAATAGTTGAAACTATTTAAAAAAAATAGGAAACTAATTAAAAAAAATTTGAATATGTGAGAAAAAAACAATATGTCCTCAGATTAATATATATATAACCATTGATTTTTCTGATAATTCTGTATAAAAATTTCAACTATAATTATTTCTTTATTTCTTCTAATTCCTTATACCAAATTTAATTCTAATTCTATAGTCTTACAAATGTATGTATTATAAAAAAAAAAAAAAAAATTCTACAGTCTTAACTTTTTTGCCTAGCAAACTGCTGTATATATATATATATATATATATATATATATCAGTTATTAACGCTCAGTACTGAGCTTAGTCTGCCGATTTTCTTCGCTTATTTTGGTAATTTATGCTAATCGTGCAGATTACAAGTTTTCATGATTTTCCCCACTCGAGTTTGGTTTTCCCAAGCCCAGCGGATCGTTAAGAGCCTGACCGAGCCGGACAAGTACAATTTGATCATTTTCGGTCATTGCCATGGCCGGGACTCGAAAACAAAAGTAATAAAGAAAACAGAAAACAGCAGTATAGATGGGGGCAGAGGGAGAGAGAGAGGGGTGGGGCAAAGCAAACATCGCAGCATGCTAATGAGTTGCCAACAAGCAGATGAAAAATGAAGGCCCACAAGCGGCTACTACCGCATACCGCGAGCCTGGCTGGCAGCAGGGCAGGGCAGGGGCAGGGAGCGAGTGTTTGGGGGGGAGAGGGAGTGAGGATTTTTGCGGACGGTGGGCACAACTTACCATTAGATTGCTCAATTTCAAACTTGGCGCTGTATCGGGTAACAAATTGTGCCCGAGCTTGTGCAAATGCGCAACGTCGTCGTCGTCGTCCGCGTCCGCGTCCGCTTGGCCATTAATCACAACGAAATCAACATGATCATCGACCAGCTCCTGGCCATAGCCATTGCTCGGCGCAGCGTCGCCGGCGTCGCTGCCATTGTGAATGATGACACGATGATCAGGCTGCAGATGATCATCAGCATCAGCAGCACTTTCGTCGCTGTCGCTCAGTTCGCAGATGTCAACGTGGCCCTGAGTGGCGCTGTCGCTGGCGCTGGCCCTGGGCGCCCACTCGACCATTGCGGGCGTGCCATGGTTGCGGGTGCTTGTGCTGGATGAGGAGGTGGTGGTGCTGGACCAGTGGCGGGATGTGGATGATGACTTTTGTACTGTCTGTGTGCGAATCACCTGCATGGCGCCATTGGCGGTGCGCAGCACCTCCAACTGTTTGCGCTGTGTGTGCTGTGTGCCGTTCGGCTGTGAGATGTTTTGGGAGTCGGATATCTGCAAGAGCGGCGGAAGAGAAACAGAGAGAGAGAGGGAGAGAGAGAGAGAGAGACGGAGTGTTGGGCATGAGTGATAGCAGGATAATGTGTTGTAGTATTTGGATAAGAGGTCTTAATTAATTGTTGCATGATCGATTGATTAGTTTGTCAGTACGAGTAGTTGGCAGGTTTAGTAGGTCGGACTTCTTTTTCTACTCCAAATGACGGGTTTCTCATCAAATTTGGGGCTATTTTAACTTGAGAACCGAAATACTCTTGTTTTTTTTATTTAACAAAAAATTCTAGAATAATTCTAAGCCCAAAATAAGCTTTAGATTTGTTTTAAATCATTTCAAAACAATTAAAGCAAGCTAGTAGTTACTTTTAATTATGCGATTTAATATATTTTGTTTTAATTAAATAATATTTTTTTATATTATGGGAAGAAGGGTTTCTCATTAAATTTTGGGCTACTTCAACTTGAGAACCAAAGTTATATTGTTTTTTTTTTAATTATAAATTAATTCTAAGCCCAAAATAAGCTTGAGATTTTTTTTAAATCTTTTCAAAACAATTAAAGCAAGCTAGTAGTTACTTTTAATTATGCGATTTAATTTATTTTATTTTAATTCAATAATATTTTTATATATATTAAGAAAATCAGATTCTGTGTATTTTTTTTATTATTGGTTTTTTATTTGTATATATTTTCTGTTTATTTATTTGGTTTTTTATTTTTCATTTGTATATATTTTCTATAATAATTAATTTTGCTATATTTTGCTATTGCTATTGTTTTGAATATTAATATTTAATTGATTATTTCAATATATTTTTGACGTAACTTCATCTATTTACTGTAGCTAATAATCAATTATTTGTTTTGTCATTATATTTATAAAGCAAGAAGAAAATATATATCTATTCTTTATTCTATTTCTGTTTATATATATTCCTATCAATGGCACATTGTTTGCGGCTCCAATCGTATGCAGATTGATGAGGTGTGTCCAATGGGGCGTATGAGTGTTTTCTTTGTTGTAGGCAAACACACAAACCGACAGCTGTTGTGCATGTGTTTATGTATGTGTATGTGTGTCTTAGTTGTTAGTGGCCCAAGCACTTGGACGTCAAGTGTTTGCTGGAGCAAGTCTTATCGCTGCAGCTGTGCGCGCCTGTCGCACACGTGACCGAAGCGCGCCAGTCACAAACTAACGCAAACTGCTGCCAATTGGAACAGTGAACCACTGCCCCACTCCGCACCGCTGCACCCTTTTCACTGTGCACAACAATTAACAGTTTGTTTTTGGATCGTGCCGTTACCAGCGCGCACACACACACAGATCGAGCGATCGCCTTGTGCCTGTGTGGCCCAAAAGATCGATTGTGGCGATCGATTATGGCTATGATTTATAGCGTTAGAATTTCAGAATCGTGGCTGTTTTTTTTTTTATTGCTGCTAGGGTTCACTTGGGCATATTCGTGTCAATGACCAAAGCAAATGCATTCTCAGTGCTCCACTTCCATGCAAATGCACCGCAGCAACGGCAACAATAACTTTTGGCTGAGTCAATGGCAAACATAAAATTTGATTACAACAAAAAACCAGGCACAAATGTTCTTTGTTACATGCAGAAACAACAACAATAACAAGAACAACAACAAGACTAGAATGAAAAGACAAAACGATGCTGTTCGACTGAGTCATTGAGCCTTTTGTTCTGTGACTAAGACAAACGGCGGGTTATGCAACCACAAATGATACCAGAGGTATTTCATTATGTTCTGCCGGCTAGAAAATCCATATCCATATGAGAATAATGATTTTGCATTCACTGTGGATCTTTTCAGTGACTAAGACCAAGAATTCTTGCTGGGCGGGTCGAGCTTATTGGGTAAAACGCAATTGACATTTGGACAAACCCAAGGTGTGCGTAGTAAATAATAAAAAAAAATATATAAATAAATATATTTATTTAACAATTCAAGAAAACATTCATAAAGCTGCTTTAATTATTTGTGTATAGAAAGCGTCACTTTGAATGTTTTTTATATTTTTCATAAAGGTTTGAAGAGAAGCTCGAAATATAAGATTAAGTATAAATAAAAAATGTGTTGAAGTGTGATTTGAAATACGAAAAGAATTTTTTTAACTATCCAATAAAAAAAAATTAAATTTAAAATTTAAATTACCAAAAAGCTTTTTATATTTAAGGTACAACTAGTTTTCTATTTATTGAACTGTTGTTATTATTAGTATAAATTATTAATAATAATATAAACTAATAATTAATAATAATGAGAAATAATCTTTTTGGTTACAATGCAAGTTTATGCAAAAGAAAAAAAAATTATGCACCTATTAAACCTAATTTATTGCAATACGGATATATAATAGAAAATTATATAGTAATAATAATATTATTATATTATTATATATAATATAATATTAATATATTATTATATTATTATATATTTTAATATATTATGCCAAGTTATGGCAGTTCGTACAGAAAAACTTGTTATATCTTTATAGTATGAATCAACAATATAAAGTTAAAGTTTTCTCTATATTGGGAACTCTTTCTGTTTATCTGTCTCAATTGGTCAGCTTCAATCTGGCACTGCAACCTATCAAGCTATCACTCTCAAGACTTGAAACTCAAGTTGCAAGACTCTAGACTTTACCCTGCTTCCCCCAGCGCTCCGCTGCTTTGCTGCTCAATGTCAGAAAATTTGATTGGAGGCCGTAGTTGACCGCAGGCGAAATGGCGAATGCATAATCATTTTTACGGCTCCCTAAAGTCACACTCATCCTTGAGCGGCAGGCAAGGGTACCTCAGATGCCAGATACGCAGACAGCCAGATATCCAGATAGATCCCAGCACCGAGCACCACAATTGCGGTGCAGACATAAATAATAAGCCAGGTTTCGAACCCTTGGGGCGATGCACGTTCTGTCGTTGGGTTTCTCACGCCAGGTCCATTGTCTGGACGGGGCGCACAGGCGGGCGACAGAGCGAAGTGGATGCAAGCCATGTCTGAAGTCTCCTTTTGGCAATGTATTACATTTTTGTGCAGCCACTACTGGCAGTAGACGGCAGTTCTATGTGTGTCTATCGATGACCTCTTTTTGGCCGGCCGTGAAACATGTGTAGGCTTTGCCCGCCGGAGAGAGCATTTTTATGGCTCGACTTGACTTGGCCTGGCCTGGCCTGGCCTGATTTCGCCTGCCAGCCTGCCAGTCTGGCTAATTAAGCTGTGCCCCAATCTGCATGGCCAGGCTAATCAAAGCAACAGCTGGCCATCAGAGTGAATCAGTGTCATGATCTCGAACTTGAGCCCCCATGCGGCCCGGCTCGACTGGGATGATCGGATCAGATAAGACGTGCACAGATACCAACTGCGAGTGCGAGTACCCGCAAGCTGCTGATTGGTATTCGGCTTTTTATACCATGCATCCATTGTAAATTGTTTGTAGAAATGTGTGTTATAGGGTAAAGAAGGCGTGACAGATCCAGCTAAATATACATATCCATAATAATGTGTGAACACTTTAATCTCAATTACTATAAGTGCTAGAAATACTAAATTTAGTATTAATATTTCTGAATCGTATACGCAGTTGTAATTTATTTCAAATTTTAAATGCCGTACCCACAGTCTCCTATAACAAATGTTTTGATTTTTGAAGTTGAATATTAAGCAAAGTTTTTAAAATAGATCTTAGTTATTTGTCATGTCATTTAGCTAACTACAATGCTAACCTTTGCTGTAAATTTTAGTCTATTCGGACAATTAAAACAGAAGTTAGCAGAGCAATAAGCTGCTTCTTATGGGCTTGGCGTGCATGGTATCTAGCAGTCGATTGCGCTCGACCGTAGCTTCCTTGACTTCTTGCCTATTCGAATTTCAAATATTTTGACTCAAAGTCAAGTTGAAGGTTCAATGAAATGCGGCAGCTGCGCTGCGGTTTGCTGCGCATACATTACAGTGCCCAAAGTCGTGAGCCTCGTCTCGAGCCACAGCTTCAGACCTCAGACTCAGTCGCAGACTCGACTTTGCCTTTGGTCTATGCCAAAATATTTTCGTACGAAATGCTTTAAACGAATTTAATGATGCTGCGGCGTCGGCGTCGTCTTCGTGCCTGTCTGTGGCCATAAGATTGACTGTCTATCTCAGCTGCCTGCCCCTGCTCTCTGCCAGCCTCTCTCTGTATGTCTGTCTATCCGTCTGTCTGTCTGCGTCAGTCGCTGCCTGCCATATGCTCCATGTCTGCGCATGCATGTCGCCTTTTCTGGCGGCAGGGCGCGCACAGATCGCTGCATAGACATGCCAAAGCGTTGACTCTTTTTATTTTTAGCTGACTCTCAGTTCGCCTGCACAGTGGTCGCGAGTTGAGTGAAAAGTGTGTGGATTTAGTAACTATCCAGCGGGTATGTTAATCAAAAGGAATTCAATTTGCAGCTGATACAGTCTTCAGAGATATAACAAATTTTGAGATCGTTCATTCATTCTGAGATATAACAAATTAGTCAAGCATAAAACTGAATTTCAAGAGATTGAAAAATGCTTTATATTATTTTTTTTTTTAAATAGTTTGGACTAATAGGATAATTGGGATTGTTTGCTTAACGAAATTTGTAAACTAAAACTGATTGAAAGTGTATAGTCAGAATAAAAAATTAAATAAATTAACAGCAAACAAATAAATAAGTTTTATAAATATTTAGGTAAGCTTTTAAAATAGAAAAATAAATTTATAAATAAACTTATTAAAGAAATAACGCATTAATATGTTAATAACTTCATGGATGTTGTGTGTTTAAAAATAAATTGCTGAATAAAAAAAAGATAAAATTAAAAAGATAAAAACTTAAAACTTGAACTTAAAGTTTAAACTTGAGTATAATTCTGAAAACCTTTTTCTATTGCGATGGTCCCACTGTGCAGAGCTGCATTTTAAATTGCTTTCCTGCCTAACAATGGCCATTTTGTTGGCCATGCTCTGGCTTTTGCTCTGCGCCTCTTAAACGCTAATAATATACATTTTTATATGCATTATTTCTGTCACGATCTCGTTGGCTTTATATCTCTATAGAGAGCACTCGCAGCCAGTGGACGGGGTATGAGTATGAGCATATGAGTACCCGTAGCACTCGTATCCAGTGGGTTCCAAGTGCAAGTAACGAGCACGAGTAAATCATCATGCACATGTGCCCTCTGTGGGCCTCTGCTTATGACCGCGTCATGGTCATGTTGTGGGCCGGCAAGCTGCAGTGTGTTGTATCTGTGTGTGTGTGTCGGTATGTGAGTGGTGTATAGGAAACTATCGTAGCGTTGCTTAATTGAAGTGAGAGACGTCGGTTGACATCCTCAATTAGTTGCAAGTAATTTACGAGCAGCAGCAGCTAAAAGCAGCCCAATCGCCTGGCCCCAGCACGTTTGAAGCAAACATCTTTATAGCCAGACCCCAAACAGGCCTGCGGGGCAACCTACTGACCTACAAAGAGAGCCTTGCCTCTTGCCAGCCAGATAGCCATTCAGCCAGCCGGCGGCTGTTTACCGTTAGCCTGCACTTGGCTTGCCACATGCCACATGCCACAACTGCCCCGCAGTGAATTCCCCAACTGCAATCGCAGGCGCAGCTTCAATCCCGACTCCAGCTCCAACTTTGGCGCATATAATTCAAATGCGCCCGCGCGCAGTCTTAGCTAAATGCAAATTTATGCCGCGATTGATAATGTTAATGAAGGAACAACAACAACAACAGAAACTACAGCAACAACAACTCTGTACTATTCTCCTGCAGTGCTTGTCTAACGGTTTCCATCGGGATGCGTCGTCAAAGATCGCTGCTCCATTCGATTGAATTCTGTGCGCGGCAAATTTGCCTTTGACTTTGTCGGCAAACAGACTCAGCGGGAGACTCGAGACAACAGCGATCGATCGCTCGAAATCCCCGACAGACTCGGCGAGACTATTTAAACTGAAACTGACCACTGAAATGGCTGCAGCCCCAGCTCCCGCATCAGCTTCATTTCCACATCGAGGGTTCTTTGATTGTTTTCGATTCTTTTGATTGCTGCGATCGGCAGCAGCAGCAGCAGCAGCAACAGTTTCTGCGGTGGCAACAAAGTTCAATCGCGATTAGTCAGGCAAGCCGCAACAGCAACAGCAACAGCAGGCGAGACACAACTTTCAGCAAGTTTCTAAATACCCTGCAGTCATGGGGTGCATGCAAAGGGCATTTGTACTGCGAGCGAGTGAATGTAACAGCAGTCGATCGAAAAGCTTTGCCATTTACTTGTGCATGATTACAACATTTTTGGGAGACTGCGAAAGTGTAGAGCTGGAGAGCAATCAAGAGGCGAATGGCATAGAGACTGAGAACAAGTAAAGAAATTTACAGTCGACTGCGAGATACCGTTCATGCAAAATATGACTTGCATAGTCTGACAGAAAGGCAGAAGAGCATAATTAAATTGTTTTGTTGAAAAGAAAGTGATAATGAAGCATGTCCGACTATTAGATACTCAGTAGTTGGCTCTAGAGCAATCTTAAGACTTGTTGTAAAGAAATTTACAGTCGACTGCTAAATACCGTTCATGAAAAATATTTCTTGCCTGGTCTAACAAAAAGGCAGAATAGCATAATCAAATTTTCGGCATAAAAAGAAAGTGATAATGAAGCATGTTCGACTAATAGATACTCAGTAGTTAGCTCTAAAGCAATCTCAAAAGTTGTTGTAAAGAAATTTACAGTCGACTGCGAGATACCGTTCATGCAATAAATGACTAGCATGTCCGACTAAAAGATACTCAGTAGTTGGCTCTAAGGCAATCTACATCACTCCCACTAAATAATATATATATTATAAATATTATAGCGAATTGCACCTTATTTTCTTAATTTCCCTGCTGACTGCAATTTTAAATTGTGCTCTCATTTTTTCTAAGTGTAAAATCAAAACAAACAAACAAGACAAATTGTAAATTCAAATACATTAGAATTTTGATTAGGGACTCATGCTCAAATTACTGCATCAGCTATAAAAAAAGTCCCCAAATTGATTGTAAATAAAATAGTGATAGGAACAATAAAACGACAAACACTGTAAGAGCAGAGTCCAAGCGCTGACCTATGTTTCATGCAAATCGCATTATCCGGAACTTATAAATAATATAGAACTGAAGAACTGAAGGCAATAGACAGCTGATAATATAGGCAGTACGATAAGCTCAGAGTTGAAACCGAGTTGAACCCGAAAAAACATTTGCTAGAAACATTTCTAATTGGAATTTGCGAGTCTTCCTGCTGTCGATCGATTGCAAGTCGAAATCAGTTGCGATTTGTTGCGATTGAGAGAAGGTTGATAGCTACTGTAGCCGCTGAAAATGTCTAAATTCTTGATAACATTGTGTTATTTGCTGCTTTCCACAACTCTGCTTGTCAGCTGTGATCGAGTCGATTTGGTGAGTGAAACGTAGACTTTCTTATATTTACTTTGCTAAAGCTTTTCCCTTTTCAGAGCAAGGCAAATGATGCGCTGGAGAGGGAAGTGCTGAATAAGAATGAATTGGTGAGCATGTTAAGGATCAAGAGTGCAGAGCAGGAGGAGCAGCTGGAAAGTTGTACTAAGCAAACTGCTACTTTGAGGGAAAAGGTAGCGCAGTTGATGCAAAAAACCAACACCTGCAGATCGACCAGTTGCCTCTGCCAGGGAACGCACGAGCACAAGATCTCGCTGCCCGGCAGTCATTCCTTTCAGGTGTCCTGCGACTCGAGCCTGGCCAGTGCCGGCTGGACCGTTGTGCTGCGTCGCATCAATGGCTCCGTGAGCTTCAATCGCGACTGGAGAGACTACCAGGCGGGCTTTGGCGACTTGCAGGGCGAATTCTTTATGGGATTGGATAAGCTGCATTTGATCACCACGTCGCAGCCGCACGAGTTGTACATTCACCTCGAGAATGCGAGCGGCGAAAAGCGTTTCGCTCACTATGACCGCTTCGAGATTGCCGACGAGGATGGCTCATTCGCAATCACTTCGCTGGGCAAGTACTCTGGCACTGCTGGTGACGGATTGCAGCAACACAATGGCATGAAGTTCTCGACCTACGATCAGGACAACGACAACAGTGCGAGGAATTGCGCGGATGAGAATAGCTCCGGCTGGTGGTTCAACAATTGCTATCATTGGTATGACTTAAGCTGAGAGTGAAGGCGGTGGCAGCTCGATAATAATTTGATTGTTGTCTTCCCACAGCAACCTCAATGGACCGTACAACAGTGGATTCTACTGGTATCCCTGGCAGCGAAATGTCCTCAAGTTTGCTCAAGTTATGATTAGGCCTATTAATTAAGTGTGCTTATCACTGTAGTGTCTTTCAATTTTGGTAAACTGGAAATACTAAACAATAATAATTTTATTTTTTTATAAAAAATACCACTAGAAATTTATTTAATCAATCGAACATAATCTGGGCAAAGTTCTATGTCTAGAATATAGATATTTAAACTTTTCTCCGAGAAATAATTTTATTATTTAATTTATTCAGAAATTGCTAGCTCTTTTATTCTTTAAAAAATATGAATATTGTATTATATATATATATATCGAATTCGCGATTTTTATCCTACGATGATGATGTCACTACATTGGTATCGCTCCGAGAAACTCTCAAAGTTCGGAGTATCTTAGCTTTCAGCGCGAACTGAAATGCGTTCAGGCACTTCAGGCGTGAACTGAAGTTGGCCACACGCACGACTGGAGCCATCGGCGCTCGACACTCTGTACTCGCCATGATCAAGCATATATTTGCGCTTTATTGCGAACTGGGGCCCGTCTGCCATTATAATTAACCGACAAATTCTAGAGCAGGCAATCGCAGAAGAATGAACAAAAGCAGCGCCCAAAGACAAGTGAAATCTGAAGAGTTCGCATTAATTACCGCTGCGATGGAAAAATGTGTGTGTGGAAAGGTAAAGGAAAAGGCAAAGCAAATCAAAACAAAAGCAATACAAATGCGAAACACTTGCCGGAATCTTCAAGTGACTTGGCCATGCGTCCGCTTGGATGCTTTTGCTTGGCATTTCAAAATGCGAAAGATTCACTCGCTTATAACTCGAAGCTGGCAAATCGATTAATAAGTGGCACAACGTGTGAGTGTGTATGTGTGTGTGTTTCTTGTATCTTGGTATATTGCTATCTGGTATCTTGTATCCAGCGGATTGCCGGATCGTCGCTTTGTTGCGCTTGACAGACGCGTGCGTGCGACCTGTTAATTATGCCCCACTGAAGATCGCCAGACGCGCGAAGCAGATGCAGTTACTCGCGGCATGGCCGAGCGACCAGAATATCTATGCGAATATCTATCAAAGATTTTGCTATGCGTAACTAACGGTTCCAGTGACATGCCTAGTGGCATCGATGGAATTCGCAGTATGGATAATTGCCGCCAGAGCTTAGAACTGTAAATTTGTAGCTGGTCAAGATGATCGAGTGAGGGAATATCACAAAGAAAGAGTTAGCTCCAACAAATATATGCAAAAATTTAAGATGTGATTTCGAATATTTTAAAAAAAAAAATATATATATAATTGATATAAATATAATTGATAGTTGTAACGTAATTTAATAGCATCAATAGGTATGATCAGTAAATCAGCGTTGAATTTTATTTTAAATCCCCACAGCATGCAATGAAGAAAATTATATTGAAAATTGTTTTTTTTTTATCACCAACTTTCAATTAATTGAACTGCTCTATTTTCCCATTTTTCTTTTCCCTCTTGCTTTTCACTTTAACGAAGTTTTCAACGCACTTTCTTCGACGTTTTCATCACTCTTGCAACCTTTTAGGAAATTGATTGCATTTACCGAACATGTCTAGACCTTCATTTGGTGCTTTTTCCTCTGTTTTTACTCTCAACGTGTGTTTATTATTATCTTCGCTTTGGGTGCTTTGGGGCGGCCCCTGCTGCTTGATAGCTAAATAAACTATTAACCGATTAAATCGGGATGGAAGGCAGCTAACCAAACTGGCAATCAAGTCCATTCAGTCGACACGGCCCTAACCCGCAGCGGAGTGCACTAAATTAGTGGACGCCTTCAACATTTAGAGCAGACTTCAGAATCTCCTACTACCTGCTCGATCTACAGCCCGTAGCGTGTGCCTTTCAATTTCGTTTTATTATTGAGCATCATGCCCATTCTGGGTCTAAAAGGCTACATTGACTGCAAATAAAAGCAAGAACAATTAGGCCTGTGCCTAGGCATCAATCGGCAGTGACGCATGCTACACTGAGAGAACTTAGAGCGTGAAATGCTGCTTCTATTATATACTGGGAAAAATATTATCGCATATGCGAATGAAAGTGAAATGCAATAAATTATTAGACATACTCCATTATAGGCTATAGCAAGCTTAAATTTAATTTAAATTGCTGAATAATTGTATTATTATTTTACTGAGAATTTCTTTCGGATTTAATATAAACTATTAAATTAAATTTGATAAGACTTCAGACGCAATACAGTACTATTGCTGCAAATATCAAAAAACTCTAATTTATATAACATTCGAATTTTCGCTGAGAATCTCATTAGAGGTTCGCTTATATTTTATGGGAATTAAAAAATAATGCTGAATAATATTTAATATAATTTAAAATAATATAATATAATATTTAAATAATATAAATTAAATTTATATAACTTTCGTGAGTTTTTCTAGGTTTTTAGAAATTGTAAATTTAAATGCCCAAACACAAGATAATTAAATAACTTCCATAATAATAAATTATAGTAGCTTATTGAAATAATGCCAGGGTCTGCTCACGTCTAACAACCAATGCAATGCAACGTTAAAGTAAATGAAAAGTATTTCTTGCAGTCTACGTTGTTTTGGGGTAAACCACATGTACAACGTGCTGCTTGCGCTTGCACTCACCTTGCCATAGCTGTTCAGTGGTCCATTTATCCAGCGATCTGCCTCCAAGCGGCCGCTGAACAGCGCTCCGGTGTCCGGATCGATGCGTTGCCATTCACGCACCTCGCGCTGGAACGGCGAACGGGAACCGCCGCCACCGCCGCCGACGCTGACGCTGCTGCTGCTGCCATTGCCCAGACGATGATGATGATGATGATGGCTCTGACTGTGATTGTTTGTTGTAGCCACTTCCATGTTGCTGTTGCTGTTGCTGCTGTGCTCCTTCGTGCTACTGTGCGCTTTTAATTTGCACGCTCGACGCGCTCGAGCTGCTCTCGGTCTCGTTCGCAGCGATTTGCTGACGCTTTTCTAGTTGTTGTTGTTGTTGTTGTTGTTACTGGTAGGGCTGCTGCACTGGCTCCAGTTTTGTGGCTCTGTGCTTGCGCCCAAAGTCGCTCTCCGTCTCCGTTTCGTTCGCCTGTTTCAAATTATTATTTATTATTATTATGCTACCGTCTGCCTGCTGCTGCCGAGTGCCTTCTACAGCCGTTTTCGTTACTAAATTAATGGCAAGTTTAATTTATTATCATAATAATCATTTTCCCCGGCGTTCTAGGCAGGCTACTGTGCGCGCTGGTCGCTTCCCCGTCCCCCTGTCCCACTCTCCTACTCCAGCTCGGCCTATGCTAACTATGATAATTTTCTTTGCTTTTCCTTTTGCACGCTTTGCTGCCTGCTTTGCTTTTATTTATCTTTTTGTTTTGTTGCTTTCACGGTCTAATTTGAGCCGCTGTTCTTTACGTTTGGTTGTGTGTGTGTGTGAGTGTGTGTGCTGAAATGACAAGAGCAGAAAGAAAAGAAATTTCGTTAGTTAATTATATTGCAAAGTGTGAAAATGTGTGCGTGTGTGTGTGTGAGTGTGTCTGAGCGGAAACCGAGTGCCTTGAACCAGCTTTGCTGATGAACTCCACTCAGCGCCGTGCAGATTTCTAATTAAATTTGCGGCCAACGTCCAGCGGATATATAGTCGAAGCCAGACCCAGACGCGGACCCACAACTAGACTCAGAACCAGCACCAGTACCGGGGGCAACAGACGCAACCGTTGGAGTTGGAGCCAAAGGCAAAGTCGCAGTCCGTGGCAGGCGCAGAGCTGTCCGCGCTCGGCGGATGTCACAGTCTATTTCCGCTTGGATCACCATTCGCTTGTAACATGTGTATTAGTGTATCTGTGTGTGCCGGTGTGTGTTTGTGTTTTATGGTACTTCATTTAATTTGTTTTTGATGGCGCACAGTCGGAGAGAATCTGTTGCCCGAGCGTCGGCAATGACAGCAATTTCATTTGTTATTGTCAAGCTTGCGCAAGAATCTCATTTGTTGTGCGACACATGGTCCAACTATATGCACAGGCCTACAGCTGACCGCACACAAACAGTGGTATAAAAAAATATATATTTCTGTATATATAAAGTTTCTATATTTAAATATTCATTTAGTAATCTACTTGAGTAGTTTAATATTTAATATTTTTTTTGGACTTACAGTATTTTAAATTATGTCAGAAATAATTGAAAATTTTATATATTTTTCTACATAATATTTCCCAATTTTTCTAAATTTTTTGCCAGTTGTCTAATCATTTTTTATATTTTATTCAGCATTGTTTCTCTACTTTTGTTTTCTTATATACATAGGTATTTGCATTAATAGAGGATACTTTTTTCAGTTGCTCACTATTTTCATAATAAATTCAAACACTTTTTCAATCTGCCAGCACTTTTCTACTATCAGCTTTTGCCCACTGTGCGTGTCGCTGTCAAAACAAGTGCTCAGCGGCATTAACACTGAAACGCCAGTTAGGCCAAATGAAAAACCAAATTTAGCACAAAGCACAAAGCGGCCGCGTCAGTTCGCCGCAATCGCAGACCCACTTCGCTGACTGCCCCACCTCTCGCAAAAGAAAAGTAATTTTATAGTTTAGTTTGACGGCGGCCCGCTAAACGGTAACTGTTACCAAGTTTTCCTTAGTTGCGCTTTGCGTGCAGCGCGATCAGTGCGCAGGCATTAACTTCCTCATATGCTAAGCTACAGACGCACACACAGCCTCTTATACAAACACAGACACAGAGACACCGATAATGGCCCCGCCGAGACTTGGCCAATGCAACAACAACAAGAAAACAAAATATAACAAAATACAAAACAAAATAAAATAGAAACAAGCAAAGAGTCGAGTAGATCGCACTCGACTGCTGGATACCATTCAGGTAAAAGCCAAAATGATATTTGTCTTTTGTACGGGCTTATTTATATTATATACACTTCGATTTTTAACTACGAGTATTATTATTCTGAGTGTGTTACATATCAAATTTATTGTCTGAGAACAGTGTGTGTTTACAAATCCAAACTGATAAGACCAAATATATTGCTGTTGATCAATAATAAATATATTTTTTATGTTTTACGTATAGCACACATTTGCACAAAGCTAATACGCCATTAAAGAGGGAAACAAATAAAATGAGAAACTCGTTTTCGCCGTTGAACTTGCACTCGTTTTTCGGCATTGTTGCTGTGGCTGTGACTGTTGTTGTGCTAGTCGCTTAACACTTGGCTAGAAATAAAAGTTGTTATTATTATAGCTAAAAATTTTGTTGCACTATTTTCTCGGTCGGTCTGGCTGCACGCAACGCGGCCAAAAAGACATTCACATCTGCCGCCGCGGACACGTTTTGCCGGTTTCGCTCTCGACTAGCGCTCGGCAGGCAGAATCCCCCTTAGTGTGTCTGTGTGTCTCTCACCGTCTGTCCGTCCTTCCGTCTGTCTTTCTGTCAGTCTGTGAGTCGGCTTGATTGTGTTAATTAAATTTTAATTATGCGCAATTATGTGTAATTAGACTCCGTTCGCTGCGCATAAATAAACATGGCGAATGCTCCGCTGCGCAGCGTTGCCAATTTATTTATCCCGTTGCAGAGCGTACGCGGGCACTCGGGCTATCGGACCTTATCGCCGGAATTGATTAATTGGCCCTATCGCCGGAGTTGTCAGCGCCAAAGGTTACTGCCAGCTAGCATTATGTAGACAAATCGTATGCATTAGTCGGCCGAGCGTGTATTAATTGCTTCCCCCGGGGAAGGCAGCTCAGATTCAGTTTCACTGCAGCGATAGGGCGAGCCTTAGTGTACATAGTTAAGGTTTATACTATATTGGCCAGAATATATAGTCATCGTATAGTATATCGTTTTTTAATTTTTTGCAATTCCACTGTGGGTACCTCATTTTTCTTCTCACGTTGCGACTGAGATGTTCTATCTTTATGACTGCTCATTTTTTTTTTTTTTTTGAGGAAAGGGAGAGAAAGATGAAATGAAAGTTTTGGTGAGAAAGGGGAGGAATTCTAAATGAGTTCAGAATAAGAATCTTTGTGTGAAAGTCAAGGCATAATAACGTTAGTAGAGTTCTGAGACTGTTCGAACAGCTTGTTAAATATATAATAAGTATTAATTTATAAATATTTAAAATATTGGGAAATGCGTTTATTAAATATTTAAATATTAATTTAAAAATATTAATAATATAATTAATTTCAAAATATTAATATTTATTATTTAATATTCCTTTCTATTAATTTCTTATACATTTCTGAACATTGTACTTTTCAATTAAATTTATTTTATTTATAAATACTAATATTTACTATTTAATAATCTTTTCTACCAATTTCTTATAAGTTACCCTACATTTCTGTAAATTTCAATTAAATTCATTTAATATATTGTTTTTTAATATTATATTTACATTTTGAATTTGTATTATTCATTAGTTTTTTGCATTTTTATTGTAATTATCGAGCTAACTGTACTTTGGCATAGAGAAATTAACCGCACCCGTTACGCCTCGGGTTGCTGGAGAGTGTAACCCACACAACTTCCCGCTTGGGCGTAGGTCTGCTCTGGCCCAGTTTGCCGTGCAACCACAAATCCGCAGCCAGAGCCGGTGGCCAATGTGAGACGTTCAAGTCTACTTGGCAGCGCCCCAACGAGCTGCAGGCCACAGCTCAACTCTGTGTCAGTTGTTGCGAAGGTCAGTGCAAATCGTAATAATAATATAATTGTTGTAGTTACTGCGGTGAGTTGTTGTATCTTTTTACGGCTCGCAAGGAAACACGCAAGACCGCAGAAAATAACATCAAGTCGGATAATACATTTTCCATTGCTGCCAAAACGAAAGTCGTAAAAACTTTGACAGATTTCCGCTAATAGTTTCGCATTTGCATTGCGATGTGGTGCGTAATTTGGCTTAGGTACTCGAATGTGTTTTCGAAATTGTTTGAATGGCTTGGAAATTCGGCCGAAAGTGTGTCCCCATCTGGCATGTAGGCTAATCTGACTCTTTTTTTGGGGTCTTGAGTTACAACTGATCGTTTCGATCGCCTGATTGATTTATTTGTTTGTTTAAAAATAGCTTTAGCGTGTGGGCTGACTTGAGTCTCGAAAAATACTTAACGTATTTTGCGGTATTTTGTGCCACTTTGCGCAGGCGTCGTGGATTTGGCATTGAAAGTGCGTAAATAGATTTTGAGCAGAAAAAGAAACAAGAGATTTAAAAAAAATAACTTCAATTAGGCGCGAAGAAAGAGAATTCATTTTGTAAGATTTTGTTTTTGGTTTTTTGTTTTTAGCATTTTCAGCGCGTGCGCGTTGCGAAAATCGTGCAACAATTGACCGATATGCAAATTTCGCTACAGTTCAGTTTTTCTGACTTCAGTTCACTTGTCGGAGCCGCAGCTTTGCATAATTGGCGCACATTCGTGTAGTTCTCGTTCCGATTCGGTTTGGTTCGGTTCGGTTGCAAACAGAAGCACGCGCGTGTCAGGCTGTGCGTCAGTTTGACAGGCGCAATAAATACCAAAGACTCAGGCAACGAACTCGACGACACTAATCAGTCGATCGATGTATGTACGTACTATACATATTCTCTGTGGTATTTTATGCTGAGTTAACCTCTTTAGTCTGCATCGTATATCAATCAAGTGAAATATTTCAGCCGCAGCGGCAATCGCTGCGCTCAAATCTCCATATGTTGTCTCACATTCCCGACAATTATTCACTTCCTTGCTGTGTCGTTTTCTACCTCTCTTTCTATACTTTGTTCCCTGCTTATCTGTTCTCCTTTGAGCATTAATCTCTGACTGCGAGCATTGGCCGCGCACACAAAACATGTCTCAATTTTCAGTATCTCAGATCTCTTTGATGTTTGGCTCGATCTTTCAGCGCAACTCCTGCTACAATTCAATTATAAATACTTTTTGATTGGACAGCAACGCCCCACACCTCAAGTAATATATAAAAAAGAGCAATATATCGTACACATATTGAACTAGGTATGTGAACGTACTCGGGCTTGGCGGGGCTTTTGTGCTTCCGTCTGCGTCAGTGGTAAAAAATCGGAGGCTGAACTTAGGTTTTGCCTTTGTTTCTACTCGGATGATGTTTTGCGAGCAACTGAATTCGTTGTTAATATAATTTTGTTGTTATTGTGCTCTGCTTTGTGGTCGAAGCACACCGCAATGCTTTCGTTTAGCGTCTGTTATTAGGCACACGCGAATGTATCTCTCGGATTGCCGCGAGACTTCCGCCTGGGCTTGGGGTAGGCAAATGCGCAAATGCGCAGATCTCACACCGTCGATCGTTTAATTATATAGTCGTGTATTTAACTATAATGCGAACTGCTGAGCACCCGCACTTGCACTCGCCGTGGGCGTTCGCCTAGTAGTTTGCATTGATTAATTGGCGAATTGAGTCGATTGCCGTTAATTAAGTGACATTTATTGAGCTGCGATTTATGACGCTGGCAAGACAAATGCCAACTGGTTACCAACTGCTGTCGCGACAATTCTTTGCATATTTTTCTTGTCTTTTGTCCGAAATTGCATAATGGCAAATGGCGAGATTGCCAAAAGGCCGGCCGAAGCATTGCAGCAGGTTCCACGCCAGACTCTGCCCACCGAAGGCGGCGAAAACAGGTAATTGTCGCCGTAATTTATCCGCGCTTTGCATTTTGCTGCATTTGTGCTGTTGTGACAAAAGTAACGAATATATCATAGACACCGCTATATCTTCCGTCTAATGAAAATCACACTTTATGACTTCCTGCAACGCCCACAGCGAGGTGTTGATTTCCCAAGCCCCGCTCACATGGCGTATGCGTAATCTCACTCTGGCAGTGCGTATGCGTAATGTCGCATGAAATTTGAGCCGACGCTTGTGTAATTTCCCCGTCTCTCTGTCTGTGTGTGTGTGTGTTTTTTTTTTCTTACAGAAAGTGCGACGCGAAAGTTGCTGGGGAATCTTCGCTTGACGCCCACGAATTGTCGGCAATTCACGCTAATTTTGCTGCGTTTATATTACCGTTACTCTTGGCACTTGCACTCGGTCTTAATTTCTTTCGGTGTGCTCAATATTTGGGATTTTGATTAGCGCCAGAGCCCGACAAAGCCGAAGGCGCTGCATTGTTTGCCGTCCCATTAAAGTCGACACGAGCTACCGATTGCGACTCGCGTTTGATATGTAAAATCGGGTTATTTTTGTTGATTCTTCAGTGAGTAAGCAGCTTGGCATCATTCCAGCTGAGCGTGAAAGTGGAATCGATTCAGATGCGCTCCGAGATAAGATTAAATTAAGAGATAAGAAAATGTTTAAGCAGCTTTTGGCAAATTTTGTTGATCTTTTTGTTTTTGTTTTGGCAAAGCTTTGGTAAGATAAATATATCTGAAGTTCGCTTCACTTACAATTTTTTTTTATTGTGTTTTCTGCTTCTTTGCTCTCTTTTCTGTTACTTCATTTGAAGTGCCAACTTTCCACTCGTTCATTAACTTCCTTCTTATATGCATAGCATGCTGCAGTGCACAAGATAATGAAGCCGAAGCCCAGTGCTGCGCTCGTTTCCGCATGCAACTGTAAAGACTGCAGTAAAAGCCACCGACAAGAAAACGGAATCGAAATTGGAGTTATTCAACCTAAATCACAAAAAGCAGAACGGACAAAGAACCCGAAGGAAACCCGCACAATTGGTGCTGTCAAAAAAGCTGACAGTCTGACGAATTGCCTGACAGATTTCTGCTTTGTACATATGTATATAAATGTATTTTTTTTTTACCTTTTTTCCCCGAAAATGCATTCAGAAATTGCGCGCTCTCAGCTTTGTTTCGTTTTGTTTCGTTTTCGACGTAGTTGTTGCCTTTTTTTCGGGCTGACGAATGTATAATTAAATTAACCGTTAAGTTGTGTAATTTCAACATGTTTCGGTCACAAAAACAAAAAGGCTAACGGCGCCGCCAAGTGATTTCGAGTAGTCATTGCGTTTTATTCACGCACAGATTTCGCTGAAGTTCTGCTACAGGTTTTTTCCTTCGCTCAGATCCAAAAAACAAAAGACTTAAGCACCAAACTTGCCCTTGTGACGTCGAGAGGCCGAGTTCTGCGTAGCTTTCGGGGGACTTGATAACCGTGAGTCATTACGTAAATACACACGGAGAATTTCATGACGATTTACATAGCCAGTTTGTGATATATATATATATATATATAGAGATATACACATATTCATTTAGTATGCGGTAAAACACTGTGCCAATTAGCAGGCCAGTGCGAGAGAGAACGACATACTTCGCAGACCCAGAAACACCCACGTACAGGTACGATTTATGCAGCTGTTGCCTTTGAAATTTAATTTCGAGCTGCCTTCTGGCCCGAACGGACGACTACAATTAAATGGCCATCACGCTTAGCCAGCGCTACACTTGCACTTTAATAACTGGTTTCGCATACGTCTCCGTATCTGTTCCTGTTTCTGTTTCTCCAACTGTTGCTGTATCTGTATCTTCCCTGCCTTGTGTTTGTGTACATCTGTCCGCCCTGCCGCCCCGACGACTGACATCGAGTGTCATAACTCGAGCTGCGCTCCGAAACTGCGAGATGGAACGCCTTCAAAGTCAAGTTCAATGACGCTGTGTGTACTTAAAATGGTTGCCTGCCCGATAAGATTAGATCGGCTGCGATGTGGATTCAATTCGAATCGCAGGCAAATAATAGAAACAAACTCGTTAATTAATTTATGGAGATAGAGCGACGATAGCGAACGGCGTGCGATTTGCATTTGTAATAGGCCAAAGCAGCTGCCGTTCGTAGAGATAAGCAGCATGGCGTTGTGCCGGGTATCTGGCAGCTGGGCTGCCCAATTTGGGCCTGCAGCTCGTCTTGATCCACTTTCCTTGGCAACTTTTCTCTCAGTCCAATTGCTGTCCGTCAACTGTCACTTGGCCATTTCGTATTTCGTAGATCTCGCTGTCGTTTTCCTATTGATGCCGGCCGCACTTTCGTTCGTATTGTGCTAGAACAGTTGAATAATGTGCGAAATTTGCTTTGATTTTACGACCGACAATGGGCCCTGACAAATCTTTCGACTTTCCTCTCGTAAACGACTTTCATGCGCCCCACCATGCATATGATTATGGGGCAGGCAAACGAATGGGAGTACTCGCAATTTGCCGCTTTGCTTTGCTCTGCCTTGATTAAGCTGTCGCTGTTGTTGTTGCTATTTTTGTTGTACATTGTACTTTGCAGAATGTGTCACAAAATGCCACAAAATCTGACGGAGATCTGTCTCACAGCACAGCACAGCGCAGAGTAGCGTAGGTGAAAGTTGTTTTTATTATTTTTCTCTTTCTCCGTCCGATTTGTATGTCTCCCCTGTTATTTACTTTAGTCTCATTGTTAGAGCGTACTTTGAGATACTTTAGCTGAGCGATTTGCGTGTTGAAATTGGAACATTTTTAATTCACTGGGAAATTGAAAGTTCTGCTTGATTTATGGGTGTGTCGCTGCAGGCAAAATTATTGTTAAGCTGCATAATTTGATTATTCTTAGTAAGCTTAAAAATTAGTTTATATTACTAATTGAATTAGGAACATGACATTTCTGACAATGCAAATATGTTTTGTTTAATTTGAAATTATTTCTATGGATTATTGCAGGACAGCGGGAATGAGTGAAAAGTATTTAACAGCTAAGCTTTTTCTACCGAATGTCACGTTCTTTATTTTCTACCCTTTAGAATATTTTGCCAAGCTTAATTGGGATTTTATTGTATGCATATTCCAAGATATGTTTCTTCTAATACGGCAAACCTCCTAATTGAAATCCAGATTTGCTCTCACTAATTATGAATACATAAAATCTTCCAATTAGTAAAGCAAATTGAAATCCAAAAACCTAATTGGCTATTTTATGGCTAAGAAACGGACTCATTGATCCTGCTAATAAAGTTTACAACGCGTTGGCCGCCTTCGGGCTGACAGCCAAAATGGTAACAGGCCAATAAATAAAGTCAACAAACGGCGCTTATCAGAGAGCTCGAAATCAAGCCCACATAAGTCACTGCCACTCCCCCTCAGCCTTTCCCCACTGTGCAACGCCCACGCATGCAGTCGAATGTGACAAAATAAATGAACCGTTTGGCAATGCGAACAGCCAACAAAATCATAAAGCAGCGGGAGGGAGCGAGAGCAGAGAGCAGACACCATGAGGAACTGCATATTAAATGAAGCGTAACGAAAGAAAAACGAGCACAGGAGACAGAGAGAAGGTTGCCACACACAGACTGTCAGTCGGCGCTGCAGGGTATGCAGGGTGGAGTGATGGGGAGCGAAGAGTGGGGCAGTGTTGCGGCAACCCTCGAAAGGGCCAAAAGTTAATTACATGCGACGCCTACATCGGAAATGCCAGCGAATCGTACAGTTGTGTGTGTGTGTGGTCAAAAGTGTCTGGACATTTGAGGCTTTTTGAAAGTGAAATATGAGCAGATTTATCTGTGGTCAGTTTGCGAAAAATATGAATACCCTTTGGTCGCAAATTAGGGGGTATATTGAAAAAATTTTACAAATAATATATTAAGATTAATTATATACTTAATACAATACAGAAATGACAAACTTGTTAAGATATTTTGGAATAGAGTGACTTAAAAATAGCATGGGATATTTTGCCAGCACTATTTATAGCTAACTTGGAAATTTAATTGCTACCTGCAAATACTTGTAAATTTCTACTGACCCAATTCCGCTCCACGGTAATCTTCTAGCGAAAGTAAATAGTCGCAGCAGCCTACGCACTAATAGCTGGGCAAACACACTCTAAGGTATCTCTGGGTTGAGCTCATTCCGCGTCGGCATTCTTAATGGTTTTTCATGTTTTCGACAACATACAATTTTGCAGCTTGCTTATGACTTTAACACTTTTACTTTTGCCTTTGCACAACGGACAAAAGGAAATTATGATTTACATAATAATTTAGCGGCATTTGCTGATTGATTTCTGGCAGCCTTGAAAATACGCCAAACTGGCGAATGTTCGCTTTGCGAATTTGCAGTTATCGCCGCGTTTGTCGCCCGAGTCTTTTGTATGCCCTTAATTGGATAAAGAAAAACCGAAAACATGCAAAAATCGAACAGCTACATAAGTCAGATAGCCGCGATTTGCATATGGAGTTGGCGGAATTTGCATGAAAGCTGCGCAAAATGCCGAGCAAAACTTTTTTCACTGCTGGGTGGCAGTTCGAGCTGATTGCTGTGAGATTATAAGACAGACAGCCCGATTTACATAAATGACATTCAAATATATCACGTAAAAGGATGATCTTCACTCTGCGATCTGGTGTATTGATGGATATTGCCAATTCGTGTTTTAAGTGGGCACACATCAGGGTAATAATTAAGCCAAATCGATGGTCTTTTATTTTTAGAATATCACTTGATTGTGGGAGTCGGGGAGAGTTGAGAAAGCGAACGAACTGTTAAAATAATTTCAAGGTTTTCTCAAAAGTTTAGAAATAATGATTAAAGCTTTAAGACTGCATAATAAGCCTAATGCATTTTTATCATCTTCAAGTTCTTTAAATATAATTGAAAAAGGTCAAAATATAATTTCAGGTTATATAATAAATTTTTATAGAAACTCTTTAGAGAATGTGGGCTACATTTAAATTAAAAACAACAGAAACCAGTCAATATTTCAGCTTATCTAGAAAATAAAAAACATTTTTCTAATGCTTGCAAAAATTAATTGAATTTTTAATAGCGATTTTATAGAGCTTCAAGACTTGATTATAATCAAAAGCGTCTCATCTTCCTGCTTTAGAACTTGAAATCCTATCAGATCTCTTAAGTGGCTGAAATGTTGTCTGTCGGCTTAGGATTGTTGTGACAGCTCAATGAAGGTACAGCCACTCACACACGCACACACACACACAGAGAGATACACACGCACATATGCATATCTGTCTGCGATCTTTCGCACACTCATTTTTCGCACAGCTTATGGTACCGTTATGCTGTTATTATAGCATAATTTCTAATCACGTCATGATACTTGGCCAACTTAATAGCTCATTAAACCAACTCATATGGCATTCGGCATTCAGTTCTGCTGCTTGTTTCGCAATTCGGCAACCTTTTCTCCGTCTCACACAGCGGGCGAGAGTCGCCGCCTAATTTACATATCGATTGTCAATATGCCGTTGTTCTATGGCGTTGACCCGTCGCCGGCGACGACAAGAACTCGTTTCGTTCCCATCAGCCCGTTCCATCTGCGATTGAGTAAGGTTAGGCTCTCTCCCGGCGAGCGATCTGAGTGAGTGATGCCAGTCAACGAACGCGACGCGACGCGACTCGCTTCGAGTCGGGTTACCTAATGCCACGCTCTATGCGGATCAGTTATAATCCGCGCAAGCTCGCCCTCCCTCCGGTTTCCCCTGACCACCTCCCCCAAGTTGGGCGTGGGCGGCGCTCAGATGATGACAAATATTGCGCACACGTGTGCTCCGGATCAAAAAAGAACCGTCGGCATTGCGTCATTTGGTCAGTTCAGTTGGCGAATTGGACAGTCGGGCATTTGGGCATTTGGGGCCGCCGATGCCGACATATTCCACATGGGCCACACGTTGGCCATAAAACTGCAGTTTATGAACCGCCGTCGGAATGGCGACGGGAACGGGAACTGGAACTGGAACTCGCTCAGACTCAACATGGAAATGACCAAAAATTAAAAGTGCACGTCTTCGTCGGACTATAAAGATCGCAATCTTTATGGGCATTTTAGAGGAAGGTGGGAAGGGAGTCGATGGCAGTATGGCAAGTTGTTGGTGGCTGCATGCGTTTCACAGTTGCCTCAGCCAAATGTGTGCATGGTTCTATGACCTTTCTGGCAAAACAAAAAAAAAAAAACAATGCAAAAGCTTAATACTATATACTATGCTATATACACTAATATATTTGTGTATAGTAGGAAAGAGTTTGCAGATGCCTGCCGTTTGATTAGCGCTGACACTTTGCCCATAAATAAGCAACTAAAACATGTAGTCCCAGAAGGGGCAGGCCGCCTGTTGCCTGCTGCCTGCTGCCCGACACGCAAAAGTACTTAACAATGACCAAAGAGTACTTAAAAAGCTAAAAATGGTCAACGACAAACTAGAAATGGCAGACAGCACTGAGAACACACAGCGCAGAGCCTAACAAGCCAACAGTTCGCCTGTCTGTCTGTCTGTCTGCCTGTCGCCCTGTCTCTCTGCCTGTCTGTCTGTCTGTCTTGCTGCCTACCTTCATTTCTTCCTGCATTGGCCAAGACAAAAGGATGCTCTCGAGGCAGCTGCTTAGAATTTTTATTCTGCTACAGCAGCAGGAAATAAGCCGAGTTTCAGCTGCAGCTCCTTTTAAAGCTAACCAGGGCCTTAAAAATAAACAAACGGTTTGCGGGCAGAGAGCGGGGTATGCTACAGCTTGAGGCCCGCTGCAGAATCTCAGTCTCTGGCAACGACGAGCAACAAGCCGAAGCCAAAGTGCTGCAGCTTGTTAGGCTTCTCCGTCTCAGTTCTGCGCTTTCTTTCCGTCCCTGTCGCGCTGTGTGAGAAATCATTTTGAGTTGTCTTATTTGTATGCCCTCGATAGCGAATATGGACTGGATTGGGTATATATCTTAGTTATAGGTTGCTCTTGGAGAAGTATTAAGCAGGTGAAAATTTAAAATTTGAAGTACGTTTATTAAAAGGTAAAAGAATCGACTAAAAATTTCTGATAAAATTATTAAAAATTAGTTTGACAAACTTATTTTATTTTTATATTATATTTAAATTTTAAGTCTATTATTTTGTTGAATACAAAAGCTGAAATTACTTTCAATTATATTTACGTAGGGTGTTTGTCAAAAATAATAAAAAAAAAAGTTCTTAAATATAATTTTTATAATTTTTTTTAATTTTTAATGTATTTTATAAAACTTATAAAATTAGAAATCGTTTTAAAATTAACTTTCGTCAAACAAACATTTTCCATAAATAATATATATGAGGGTTGCACAATTATAGCTCACTATTCGCTACTTGTTACAGGGTATCTGCACTTCCATCAGTAGAGTTGCCCTTTTTTGCTGGCTGCTGCTGCTGCTGTTACTTGGCTCGTTTCTTTTTAGCTGTCTTTAAAAATAGTTTATCGCCCGATCGCGCATTTATTTCGTTTGTCTCTGTCGAAGTGTGGCCTCTGCGCCCTCCGTTCCCCGATCCCCGATTCCCGATCCGCGATCCCAGCAGCAGCACCCGCTGCCCAGGAACAGAGTTAATGCTGTCAAGATAGCAGTAGAGGAAATCAATGCACAGTCCGCAAAGGGCCTTTTTGCTGGCAATGCCAAATGATAAATGCAATGCGATGCCGAAACAACACTCTAACAGCGACTCGAACAGCTGGGCCAACAAATGTTTCTGCAGCTACAGGAAATGGCAATGCGAAATCCCCTAGAGTCCCCCACTTTATCGGGTCTCTGGTCCCCGGTGCCAGGTCTGAGCCGGAGTTTGTTTCCTTTTTGTATTGTTTGCTTTCGGCTTGTGCAAAATATTCTAAATTGCTGATTAACACGCCGGCCATGGCCAACGGGCTGGCAACTTGGCTTAGTCATGCAGCTCGTTTGGCAGTGCGGTTACATTGTGTGGCATCGTGCAACGGAAGGAGCTGCATATTGTCCGCAATCGACTCTAATGAGATGGTTGTGCAAGGCTTGTAATGAGTGTTTGACTAGATGACATCATTATATGGATTCGAGTGGGCTTCAGGCAGTTACAGGCAGGCAGAGAATGGGGCTTAGCTGCGAGTAATCAGAGTTGTTCGAGCTAAAGAAAGTCAAGGCTTGAGATTAAAGAAGTCGGGGATCTGAAAGAAAGTTGCGGCTTGTTGCTAAAGCTTCAGCTGTGTTAACACCATGTCAATTTAGATATATCTGCCCCTTCATTAACTGACCCCAAATCTGTGCATGCTTTCAACGCCTTCGACCATTCCTGCGGCTGTCCCTTTCCCGCAGTAAATCTCTTATTTGATAAAAGCTTTCGCTGTGGCTCATTTATCACCCCAAGGTAACCATTTCAATTCCCAACACATCTTTCACTTCACTTCACAGTTCAACTGGAGCAGCTATAAAAAGTCAATTTCAGCGCGAACTCAAGCGATTTTAATGGCTTTTAATGGTTCGACGCTGTTGTCTTAAAATTAAATAATAAAGCGCAAAAAATTAATTATGACAAATAGTTTTCCTCTCGCAGACCATGAGGAATGAGCAGAAATCATCGATAGGCAATAATCAATGCGATGCAGGCAGAGGCAGAGGCAGGAGGAGGACGGCAGGGGAAAGTGAGCAGAGAAATGCGAAAAGTGAAAGCGATTGCGCACGCGGGGGCAGAATGAAAACGAGAGTTAAAGGAAAAGCATTCGAAAGATTTCCTTTTTGTTTTTGTTGAGGAAAATTACTTTTATTGTGTCTCTCTCGGCGTTACATTTATGTGTGGCGCAACGCTGCAACGGTGAAATGCGAGAGGCAGAGAGGGTGCAGGGTATATAAAATGGATCTGAAAATGATATTGCAGTTCCGCGATCAGAGAGATTGGGTAACTGCGGCTTATGAAACTAAACGCCTAAACGCTTGCAGGCCATGCCTGAGCCAATCCCCCTTCGGACTGGTTCGAAAGGGAAGTTTTCAACCTGCATTGAACCCGTTGCCCGCTGCTCATTAGCAGCATGACTAAACAAGTAATAATAACATACATGAATGATGCCAAAGGTACAGCAAGAATAGCAACAAAACCAATATAAACATATGTTTAAAGTCAATTAATTTTGAAGGTCAGGGTAAGTCTATTAACAGGCAAACACAAACAAGCTGCCCAAATTCGTATCGGAATTGAGCTGAAACTCGCACGCAAATTGTTTACTTCCTAAGAAAAAAATTTCGCACCTGAATAGAAACACCACACGCACACCTGTACACACACGCACACACAGGGCGCTCTTTTTGTCGCGGTTCTAGGTCAACTTGCAATTTACATATGCGTACGAGTATCTCGCTCATATCCCTGAGATAATTCCCAATTAGCCCGCATTATTAGCTCTAAACTTGAACTCTATTTTTGGCCAAATTGCTATCCAAAGTCAAACAATTTCATTGGTTCAATGGTTTATAGAAATGGTTTCCTCCAAGGCATTGAAATTACATTATAGCTTTCTGTTTTTGCACATTTTTTTCATTTTTTTTTCTCTATATTTCGAAGCGTTTAAAACCGCACAAGAAACGCATTCAAGTCGCATGATTCGCGGTTTTTTCATTTTTGGGAATTTTATTATGCATATTTTATTTGCGATTGGAGGTCAAGTTTAAAGTCACGTTAATTAGGCTGTACTTTGTTATTATTATTAATTATTTCATTTAATTGTTAACTTTTAAACAATTTTTTACTACTGTTTAAGGGCCTATATATCATTTTGATTTTGGTTAGCGTAAAATGAGGGTTGAGAGTTAAGCCTAAGATAGAACATATTTTTTTATTTTTGCCTAGATTTAATAATTACTTATTTAAATTTAATTATTTATCACAATAGTACTTTACGAAGAAAAAATTGTAAAATTATCCTAATTAGTTTTTTAATTGAATTGATTTGCAATTGATGTATTAATGTACTACTTTTTGAGAATCAAGTCAGGGTCAAGGTATAACTTAAAATAGTAATTGTATTTTCCATACTTTTCCAGCCATTAATTTAACATTTATCCAATTTTTTTCTTAGCATGCCTAATGCAATTTGTTATCTCCGATTTTTTCAATCGAATATTCCGCGTAATTAATCATTTGCAATAATGAAATTTAATGATGCAGTCACCTGCGCATAAAATCAAATTTATCAGCTACTTGTGTTGCCCCATAATGAATTTTACTTAATTGTTGTTAATAAATATCTTCGAATTGTTTTATTAACATGTGCTCAACTCAACTCTCACACAACAACTACAACACTGAACTGATTTTCAGCTGGGATAACTGGGTTAGCGGGTAAACTGCGACTCTCCGATCGCAGCATTGCTGTTAGTTGTTATCGTTGTTGTTTTCTCTTAGAAATCGTGTAAAAGTTAATTGCGTTTTGCGGCTGAAGTTAATTGAAAAATGGCTGCACATTGTCTCTAAGCCGGCAATTATTGAGTATTTATTGAATCGATTGAAAGCGCAAGTGAAAATTGGCATCGAGAAGCGGCAACACGTGAAGCGTTAAGAAAATCGCAAACGAGTGTTAGAAAAATGTAAAATAATTACTTAATTATTGTTGAAAAATAAACTACTTTGAATTGCTCAAAACTACCGAAGACCCTTCTCAGCTCTTACACTTATCTGACGGATCTCAAAACACTTTTCATTGCCAACGAAACGTTTTGCAAGCCAATCAACTCAAGAGCGTGAAATGTAAAAGGCTCCAACAGAGGCACCAAAAAAGAGATATATACTTATATATAATCGTAAGAAAATACTGAAAAGCAACAAGAAAAGACCACAAAATAATTGTGCGCCATGGCAAAAGCTTAACAAAAAGCCGCTGAGAGGCAGGCGGAAAGAGAAACAGAGAGAGAGGGGAAGACAACGAAACAAATTAAAGCATGAAAAACAAGTCATAAAAAATACCGAAACAATAACAACAACAGCAGCAGCAGCAGCTCGAAGAGCCGCGACTAAGACAAAAATGTTACAAATTTTCTAGTTGTTGCCGATTGCGCAGTCAAAGACCTTCATGCCGGTAATTGGCAGCACAGTCGCAATAGCCGTGCGGCAACTTCTCCCAAAAAAAAAAACAAAAAAAAAAAAAAACAAAAATTACCGAAAAAATATTCTGCACATAATTATGCAAAAAATGAGCGACAGCAGCAGGAGCTGCTGCCTGACCCGCTCGAACTTGGACCCTGTCTAATGGGATTGCCATGGCTGTTTCGTACCAGGCTTTAGCTAGTCATTCCCCAAAAATCAGTTCGCACTCGGACAAGACAATGGCCTCAGTCTCCAGTGCCCAGTCTGCAGTCGGCTTTGCGTTTTATTGCCAGTGTAATTGTTTGCAATTATAACAATTCGCACAGCTCTGCCTCTGCTTCTACCTCTGCTTCAGCGGGTGGCAATAGGCATGAGGATGAAGCCAGCTCAAGTATCGGCCTGACGACCTGCTCGATTTAGAGATCGACTCGCAGTTTCAGCTTGTTTCGCAAAACATGACGTCAATAAACACATTTTCGTTAATTTTTCGCTCTCTTCTCCGTAAATGTATCTGTATCTCTCACTGATTTCTGTTGTTTTTATGACAGCCGCGACAGGCCGATAGTCCGATAGGCCGACTTGTCATCAATCCTGAGCGACATCGCGTAAGGCGATCGCCGTTGATTTCTGTGACGCTTGCCATAAACTATATGCGTTTTTTCTGCCTTTTTGCTAAGCGGCTTTGATTTGGTTTCTTTAGTTAGTTAGTGGGTTTGTTGCCTGGCTGACTGGCTGCCTGGCTGGTTGCTCGCTTAGTTGGTTTAATGGTTCAATGACATTGCGGGGTGCTGATTTGATAGCTCATTTAAATCGTGTGACGAGTGACGTGCGACGACGTTTCGATATTTAGACAATTGCCAATGCAATTTGTATCGACTTTCACCCGACTGGCACTGGATCAAAAAACTAATTATATATTTCGGGATTTGTGACATTTGGCTAGTCAGTTCGTGTCTTAAGTCTTTTGTTTGTGCTTGAGCTGACATGAAAAGAGTTTTTAGATGCCGTAAGCTTATTCAAAGTGGCATGCTGAGCGATCTTCGCGACATTTTGATTAATTGCAAAAATATTTATGCACAAATTTTACAAGCTTAAAAACTTTTCTTTGACATTTTAATTTCGGAGTTACTGAAATTTTAAACTTTTCTAGTTGCAAGCGAAATTTAATGATAGCAATGCAGAAAAAATATGAATTTTGAAATATCTCATCTGATACCTTATGATTTACGACACTGTCCATTGATTCACTTTTATGCCTGCTTGTAAAATTAACCAATATAATTTAATTAGCCGCCGAAATGTTAATCCACATTTGCCCGTTCCCGTTTAATTTGAATTTGCATTTTAAATCACATGGCTTGGAAATCGGGGGAAGCATGTATATACCTACATATTCAACTCTTTCTGATTACCGACAATCAATGCGCTTACATATTGTTTTATGACTCACGGAAATTAGCATTTTACGATATCAAACACAGAGCCAACACCCACAACACACCAGAGCGAGCTGCACACGATTTCTCCCCCTCACCATCCTCCCTCCCCTTTGCAAACATATAGACTTCTTGGCATTATTCGGTGCCCAGCATGCATATCGAATGAAGCCATAAAATGTTTAATTGCCCACCGAGTGCTGCGCTGTGTGTGGCTTGGGCAACTTGGCCATAAAGATAAAGCATGCAGGCTGGCGTATATGGGTTTCGGATCACAGATTGCGGGGCAGATCGGGATAGCCAATTTCCATTTTCTAATATGAGATATTTATGTAACGCGACGATTGAGTTGCCAAACAGACTCGCAGACAATGCAACAAATTGTGTTCATACTCGGAGCTTGCACAATGGCCGAAACAAAACAAGACACAAAGAGCCTAATTGAAGGTAATTTAAATTGATTAACCTAAACGCAAACCCACCACATCAAACAAAAACTTGTCCTAGGTTGGGCTACAGCTCCGACTTCGAGCCGCTATGGAGGTGGAGCTGTAGCTGGAGCCGGGGACGGCGCTGGAGCTCGAGTTGGAGGTGTCTTTGCTGCAGTTTTTTTTTTTTTTTTTGGCATTGTTAAAAAATACTGCAGAGACTTTGGAAAAAAGTCGTGTGGGTCGCCCCAGTATATGGGTGGCAAATATGTTGAATATGGTAGCGTGTTTTGAGGTGTTTATGGATTAATTAAGCATGATGGAAAAATGAAAGGCACGATTGAACCGCCCGAACAATGCCACAGAAGCATTGTCAAAAGCTGCAGCCGAAAAGACGAGAAACCTCGAATCAGACTAACGCTGCATAGTTGGTTAATTAGGAGCAGAGCTTGTAATTAAGTCGAGCAAAAGGCGAAACAAAGTCATTCCAGCAAACCTTGAGCTAGCCTAGAAATCTGTGTATAAACTCAAATCTCTGATGTCATTCGAGCTTATATCCTGCCCGGCAAATGCAAACAAATTGCAAACTTTGCTTTGACGTCTGCCAAAGTTCATTGGAATTATTTTGCTATGCGAATGATTTATAAAGAATTTGGATTCGCTTGTGTCTTATTACGATTGCTTGCTGTTGTTGTTTTTTCGGCTTTTTGCTTTAGAGCATTAAGAATAGCAATGTGCAGCCATAAAAGGCGAAGCTAATAATTATGACTTTGAAACGTTTGAATATGTCGGTTGTTTTGTTTTATGTGTGGACTTTTAACCCTCCATTCCACTCCTCTCCCTCTTTCTATTCGACACAAGAAAAAATTTTGTTTTGCATTTGTGTCGATTTTCAGGCGAATGAACAAAAAGATTTTGTCAGATTTATAAAAATATCATACATATATTTGGTATAGATTATATTGAGTTCCCTGCAAATGCAAATGCGCATGATATGCTCGACTGGGGTGTGGTGTCAAAAATACCATTAAATTATTGATACGAGCAAGCGAAAACATTGTCGAACTTTTTGGTCAGCGCAAACATTAAACCTTTTTTGGGGGATAAAGAATAAAATGGGAATATGAAATGAAGTCCAGATAGCGAGTTGCTCATGCGACTGTGAGATACCCAGTAGTCATGTAGAAAAAGCACAGAATTTTGTACTGAGCGTCTGAGTTATGGAGTTGTAGAAAATACTGATAAGCTGATAACTAGTAGATAAAAAAAATATAAATAATTCCAAGCTGTCAAAAAGTCAGCATTTTTTTTCGATTATTAAACATAACTATTCAAACTTTACATCGGCGATAAAAACTTTTTGAAGACTCAGAAGTGAAGTAAAGACCTAGAAAAAGCTGTTCATTTTACTGTTAGATACTAATAGATTTATGGGTAATTTTATAGTAATTGAAACTGTCAAACACTTGATGGTTTCACAGCAATTGGAACAGTCTCTTGCGCTGTGACCTTTAAGTCCAGATGGAATCGCAGATTGAAAGTACCTGAGACAGAGGCAGCTCCGGCACGTGTTACTCAAATCTCTGTCACAGCATGACAAAAAAATGCTCCGTTGATTGCGGTGTTGAAATGCGGTGCTTAATGCCAACATCAACATCAACGCCAGTCTCGAGCTCTGCAGTTACGGCTAGATACTCAGAGTTCTGGCTGTGACATTCAAAAGCGCCTGATAAATTGGCGAAAAAGGCGCGTGGCAGTAAAAATTATCGTGGCACAAGGTAATGCAATATGGCTGGGCCTCTGTTGCTTGCGCTAGAATTCCACACCCAGGTTTTTGCCTGTCTTGTCTGTTGGCCTGACGCTGCCATGATATCTATGGAGGTGACAATTGGGGCCAACACCTTTTGCCAATGGTAATTTGCACTAATGCACGCCACAAGTTCTTTACTTCATTTGTGGTTCATTCGTTGAACCCTGTGCGATAACTTGCGCACTTGATATAGCCATAAATATGGGGGTTCAAGCACTCATATATCGCTCGACACACACTTATTATGTCAGGCAAACTTGTCAATTTCCAGGCAGAGCCATCAACAGAAATTTGAACTCCACGCTGAACTTGAATAATTAATTTGGATTTGCTCGGGCGCTTTCTACAGTGTCAGCCCACGATTTGGTGCTCTGCTTTGCTTTGAATATAACTCGATATTTATTATGACTGAAATTCGCAGGCAGCTCGGTGTATGCTAAGCAACAACTACAACTATCTGGATATGGAGAAATGATGACTAATGACGACGCTGGGCGAATTGTGAACTCATGCACACGCCGAGAATCATTGAACTTTAATTGTAAAGATTTATTTTTTGTGCCCATGATTCATGGCATCGTGGCAATAATGTGATAATACACGAATATACTTATATATTTGTATGAAGCTAAGTTTCTTGCCTAAGTCTTTTGTTTCAGTGTGCGTGTGTGCTTGTGTGTGGAAACAGAATAAGAAATGATCAAAACTACAATTCATGGGCTCGCACAGCTGCATGGGAAAACTCTTCGGATAATGATGAACGCGTCGGGTGGGTGAGAAAATGCGAATGTTGTGTAACACTTAGAGCCGGAAATAATGAGCAAATGTGTGTAATGTGAGTTTTGACCCCGCTCGTTAGGACAGAATGACTAAAATCACACAAGATTCTCTTGTCAAAATTATGGCAAATTGTGGTGTAGTAATAGTGAAAATTTAACAAGTTTTTTAATGTGAGACAATTTTTAAAAATCCATCATTTTATAGAAAAAATAAATTTTAATATTGAAAAAAATACACAAGTAATGTTTGCTTTGGATTTGCCTTGGCATTTTTTTGAGAATCTTTATAGTATATATATTATAGAAAGAAACATTTTTATGTTAAAAAAATACAAAATAATTTTTTTTTTTCAAAGATAAAGATAATTTCACACTTTTAATATTATAATAGATATATACATATAACTTTACATTTTCCTTCGACAATTTTTGAGAATCTTTATAGTCTTTTCGTAATTTATTCTGTCCCATTGACTCAATATAGTGCTCGATTTGGGGCCGAGCTGAGCATAAATCGCAATTATATCAAATACATTTTTGGCAAATGGTTGAGTTATTTATTATGCATAATGCATGGTCCGGGCATGAATTATACTAAAGCGAAAAAATTGATTGGCTTTGTGCTGCCAGTGGACAAACTGTAGTAAATACCCTCGAATATAAATCAAAAGACGAATTGCACGTACCTGACGCGATAGTCGGACGTTGATAGCTCTTTTTAGCATGTGCCGAAGCCCACTGAAGGCGTTTTTGGCTTATGCTTACGATGTGGTTGTTGCTGCTCTTGTTGTGGTTGTTGTTGTTGCTGGTGTTGTTGCTGGTGTTGGCTTAGCGGACTGTGGAGCGATGCAAACCAAATGCACAGGCGATTGGCATCAATGTCGCTTGGCCGCTTTTAAGCTGCGACTTTGTGTGTGTTTTTTTCCCCCATTTTTATTTATATTTATTACGTTTTTTAACACACACACAGTCACAGATACACACACACACACACTCAATAGCGAACAAGCGACTCAAAACGCGTGGTTTAAAATGAAAAAAACGCGTAGTCATTGGAACAAAAATTATTGAAAATATATATGTATATACTTATGTGGTATTTGTTTAATACAAAATTCAATTTTCAATGATTTCTGTGCCGCGATCAAGTGGGCGAGCAAGTGAATCGAAAACAGCTGTTCGTGGGCAGCTGCGGGCAGAGCAAATACAATGAGCATCAACTTTTGGGGGAGCAAAAGAAACTTCTCAGCGGTTGCACTTGAAGAACTATGCAAAGTCAGCGAGGGCCCCAAACCGAAACCGAAACCGAAACCAAAACCAAAACCTTTCCCTTTTTTGCCAGGAAGTTGTGTTTTGGGCGGGGGAACTTGTCGCGTCTCGTCTTTCACTTTCTTTACAATTGTTTCGGAATGGAATTAACTTTTGCTGTTTAGTCTTTGTGACTAAAATGCGGCACTTGGCTGGCGTCTAAAGCGCGTTCCACACACTCAACGCTTGGCTTCACTTCAACTCACGCCGAGTTCAACTATGAGAATGCGACTGAGACTGGGACTGCGACTGAGACTGGGTCTGAGTCGGCGACTGACATCAGTCTCAGTCTGGGGCTCAGGGAAGTGCAATTGTTTCAGTGTTTATTTTCTTTCTTCGCATTTATTCATATTTTATTTATTACTTTTGCTTTTGTTTTGGATTGTTCTTTATTCTCGACTGTTTTCGCACTAGTTCAACGCCTGCGCTAAATGTGCTTTATATACTGTGTGTTTTTGTTGTTGTTGTTGTTATTATTCGAACTCGTTTTCTCGTTTTCAGGCCTGTCAAGTACTTTGTGTATCTTGTGCTCAACCGAACCGTCTGACTCGCACGCCAACGCTATACTAAAAGAGTTTCGAGCTTGGCCCGCGCGTTAAATAAGCCCCGGTCCGACAGCTGGCTGCCTGCTCTAGCCCGGTCTGGTCGGGCTAACTTGGTCTGTATCTGAGTGTGCGAGTCTCAGCGCGAGTGCGAGTGCCTGGCCTGATCTGCCTGCCTAGCCAATGGATGATGTCAGCGTTGTGCGTCGAAGAGAGTCTCGAGCGCGAGTCTGAAGAGCAAGTTGCCCACTCTCTCTCTCTCTAGATATACATGGCTCTCTCTCGGCTGCCGTCTCTTTGCCATAGTATCTATATGGATCTGCACCCACCTAGCGCAGTTGCTGCGTCTTGGAAATGACACCAGATAAACTAATTGCTTATTACAATATACATTTGCACAAATGAACAAAAGCATTGTAATAAAAGTTGATTTATTGTTGTCATCCCTAAAAAGGAGCTGCCCGCTCGAGCTGGGAAGTCAGAAGTCTTATGAGGTCATGCTTGATTCTAGATAAATATCCTGTTTAGTCAGTTATTATTTATAGTAGAGCTTGGTTTAACTATGAGAGATTTAAATAATATTTTGTTGTGTAATTCCATATAAATATTATAGTATATAAAATTTGCACATATGTTAATATTTCTAAAAAATATTTAATATTAATTTTGAAATTAAAATTTGTATAATATTATATATGGTATTAATGTATAATTTAAAATAATTTCTATATTTTCCATTTAACACTAAGTATAACAGCTCTCCCATTGATCGCTTCTTTTATTCTCGCTTGCCAACTCTAAAATTCTATATCAGCTCGCTAAAGGAAAGTTTCATTAAATCGCACAACTCGACAACCCTGTCATGCGCTCTTAAGCGTACTGCGCTCTTCTCGCTCTTGACCGGCTTTTTGGCTTGTGCTTTGTCGCTCACGTAGGCTGTGAGACCGGCATGTGCTCGCATGTGGCTTAGCGTAATGTAACGTAACGTAACGTAGCCCGACGTAACGCTATGAAATGCGTAGTAATGTAAATCGTGAAAACACAAACTTGGCATTAGCAAGTCTTGAAAAAAAGAGTTTCTTGTCATATTCAAAATGGTTTACAAAATGTTTTTATGCTTTGCTTTGAAAACTGATATTCTTTTCCTGGTAACAAAAAACCAGCGGGTGGCCTGTCTGAGTTTGAGCATGTGATACCATAAACTGTTCGTCAGGCGATTGGCTAATTGCTTTTAACATCTTCTGGCCATAAGCTATAATTATGGGTTGTTCGTCGCGGGCATTGCCAATCAATTCCATTGACAACAGAATTAAGCCATTAATTAGAACAACAACAAAGTAGGCAGGGCATTCGATATGCGCCACTGCAGCACGTACATACGTATACGCATCTATGTAGGCTGTGCTCCAATGCAGTTTACAATTCGCGCGTCGAGTCGCGTCGAGTCTAGACCGTAGACTGGAGACCGGAGACCGGAGACCCGGCTGCCTACTCGCAGTTACCCTGGGTGCCTCGCTACCATTTCTCATTTACTACACGCACTGGCACTGGCACAGCCAGCCGAATGCATGTCAAGTTCAGCCGAGCACCGCTCCGCTCGCTCCACTCGGCCCTGCCACGCTCTGCTCTGCTCTGCTCTACCCGATATCTGCGTGGAGTACTCATGCTCGTGTGGAGGGAAGGCCTTTTGCGGCAGTCGGGCGTGAAGATCGAACCGAGAACAGATACAGACAGAGACACAGATACAGAGCCGCGCCGTGTTGGGCCCTATGCATCTTACTTCTATCTGTATCTGCTACAAAGCTGCAATTGCAGTTGAATTAATTGTAAAAATGTAGTTATGGTTGTTAGCTTTTCAGCATGGCCATTTCTCAGGCGAGGGTTGTACGAAGAATAGCCGGTAAAATGCAAGTCTTTGAAAGGCTGATAATTGTGAAATTATCAGAATATTTAAATTTACTTCATATACTTCAATATTCAATTTTTTTTGTATTTTTAACAACATTCAAATGATTTGTATTAATATTTTAAGCATTTTCAGAAGCATTTGGTAACTTAAAAATTATATATATTATATTATATATAAATATTATATTTATATAATAAACCTTTTTAAACAACAATATTTTTTAAATAATTTTCTGGGAAATTAGAATTATAATATTTTTAGTGGACTTTGGAAAATCAGTTGGAAATTATGAAACTATTTATTTATTTAAATTGGATTATGTTTAATTGAATAAACTTTTTGATTTATTTTATCGAAATTTTTGGCAGCCAAACTTTTTGTATATCTTCGAAAACAATCTAGAAAGATTAGAAAATTGTTTATGTAGCTATAAGAATCATATCAAGTACCACAATTTTCTTCGGGCTAAATAAATGGTTTCATATTTCGAATAGAACTTTCTATGGATCTCAAAGAAGCCAATCAACTCTCGCAGTTATGGCTGTTAAGGCTTTTGGCCTGCCCCCGTCAATAGCTGTGCCTTTGGCGTGGCTTTCGCTACACGCGCCACTTGACCCTTTGGGGCTTCGGGTTCAAAACGTGTTGCTGGCGGTGGCTGTTTCGCATTGGCGACTGCTGCGATTGAAATTGGGTATTGGACTGGTACAGGCACTGGGACTTGGGATAGGGATTGGGGAATCGTATTTAGTTTCGGCTTCAGTATCGGTTTCGGATTCGATTATTGGAACAGCAGCAGCGGCAGCAGTCGAGCATGGCTAAAATAAAAATGTTGTCACGCCATTTGGAAATACCCCGCAATTGTTTTCAGTTACAAATTTTGAACAAATCGCATTTGAAAGTTATGGTCCCGGTGTGGGACGCTCAGTGTGTTTCTTTGTCTCTGGCTTTGTTTTTTGTCTGCGATTTCTTTTTGTGGGCCGAATGCGCGTTAAACAAATTGCATGGACATTTTGTGTTTACCCAAACAGTTTCTCCCATTGCAGTTTGTCGGGGTTGTCTTTGTTTTCCACCGATATGGAAATGGTATCCTTATTGGAACGCCAACTGCCGCTAATGGACGTTGGTGCCAAATTGGCTTGTGACTGCGCTGAAAGCATCACCCATTGGGGAGCCAATTATAGTGATTTGACAGGATAGGAGTGTCTTCATACTTAATTTTAAATTATGCAAAATTATTTGAAGTTTTTTGCAAATAAGTATATAAATGGATTTGACTTATAGTTAAATGGGTATATAGTTATTATTATACGCTCTAAGCCATAGTGATGGGTTAAATGGCTTTATTAATTTTCGTAAAGAGAAGCAGTCTTGGCTGGCTATAAACACTGTATCTTAACTTATATCTTATCATATATCACCTCAAAATTAATAAGCACTTGCTAAAAGGTATTTTTTAAATTTTCTACAAATTGATTAATATTCCTTTGGTTTTGGCATTGTCTCTGAAATTGTCTACATGAGTGTAAGGTGTGAGAGTAATATTAGAAAAAAACTACTAAAATATTTTGTCATTATTGTCGCCGCCTGCAGTTACCAAACATTATTTCCTGTGCCATTGGGCGCTTGATCTCTGCCCGTCTGCGATTTGGGGTACGGTTCAAATGTCAATAGCTCCAAAAACGGAAACTTAACGCTACAACGAATCACAAAATTGCCAGCAAATGGGGCGTCGCTTGTGGACCACGTGCCAGACGATGTTTTATTACGTTTTACTTGTTACTTTTTATTTCAATTTTGGCTAACAAAATGCCGCCAGGCAAAAGCAAAAATTACGTTTTCTCGCATGATTTCAAACAGAAACTGAAACCGAAATCCGAAAACTTTTGACGTATGCATTTTGTTAGCAAATATTTGCGTGTATTTGCCGGGGCTTCCTCAACATTTGCTTTAAGTTTTTTTGTTTGCGCCTTTATTTATTTTGTTGTGTGCTTTGCTTGGCGGTTTGTGTGATTTATTTAGCGTCTGCACGGGCTGAGTTTGTCGAGCTGCATGCTTGACTAATTGCTGAAAACATATCGTGGCACTAAATTAGCCGCATCAAAAGCAAACAAATAACAACCAGACAACAACAACAGCAACAACAACAATTTAATTTGTTTTGTTGTAGCTTTGCCACGCCTCTGCGCCGGCCAAAGGTTCATCAGTCGACGTCTACCTTTTGCTTCCGGTTTGAGGGCGCCAGCTGCAGTTGAGCATTTTGATTTCTTGTTAATCGTGTGTTTCGCTGTCTTTCTGTTTCTTCTTCTCTTCTCTTCTCTTGTCGCTCTCTTCTGCTGTGTTGACATCTGTTTGGCAACTTGTTGTGTCATCCGCAGCACTGGGCACCCTTCTCGAGCCTCGTAAACAGATTATTAGGAAATTTTCAAGTACATAATGTCTTAGTGTCTGCCGGTAGTGTATGTGCTTATGTCTGTGTATTAAATACTACCTCAGTATCTGCGTATAAGAACTTGTAAGTTGTGCAAGGTAGGTTACGACTTCTAGGAAGTAAAAGAAAAGAAAACACCTTGCTTTATAGTATGTACGGATGGCCAACATACTATAGCTGCAGCCATATGTAGAGAAGCAAAAGCTAACCGAATACTATAGCTTACGTTTCTAAAATCTACATTTGACTTCATTTAAATTTTAAATAAGAAAATACTTAAGCTTGAAAAAAATAATGAAGAGTATATAAATTTATTGCTTATCAAGAGTATATATTTTTTAAATAATCGTAGTTTTTTAAGAGAGTATAACGTATCAAGTCGTATACTATAAGAAATTAAGATAATTAAATTATATAATTCATTATGTTATTAGTTGAGTTTCTGCCATTCAAAATATAGCAAATACTCGACCAAGAAGACTGTGTGAAATTATTTCAATACAATTAATTTTAACGCCCATTTTGGCCGAAATCATTAGCGAATTTTCAGAATTCTAGCTCATAATCATAATAACACTTGGAAGAACCTTGTTTCTAATAATGATTCTGCGGTCAACAAGTTGGTGTGGGCCTACGCGCAGTTTAAGAAGAAATCAGTTTTCTACTGGCGCTGGCGACATGTGTTTAATGTCTACGATCTGTTGGGGAGATACTTTATGATTGATTTACGTCTAATTTACATTCGCTTATGCTACGTGCTCCTTTTGTCGAAATAGTCGTATTTATGCGACATTTATGGTGGGAATATGCGTTGAATTTATAATTCAACTTCGGTTCTGCACCTCAACGCGTTTCTGAGTCTTTGGCCAAGCGGCAGCGAGCGAGCGCGCGCGTGGTTCGTCTATGTGTGTGAACTATTCGGGCGTGAGCAATAAAAAGTGATATTAAAAAAGTAATTTATGTCCATTTAATTATGAGTTGAATGCATGCGTGCCATACCCGATCGGAGTACATACTAGTACCCGTCAAATTGAGCCATTACACGGCGTTCACTGTGATGGCGGTGGCGCGCGTTTTCGGCTAACGCTCGCTCGCTTGGCTGGGCGCACGTTTAGCCGCTTAAACTTTGCCCTTAGCTAATCAATGTGCATCTCTGTGTCTAATGTGTGGCGCAGTGCCAACGAGCTGCAGCCAATGTGTGTTGTCTGCTCCGGCGCAGTGTCTAATGCCAGAGGCAAATCAAAAGACTTAGGCAACGAACTGCGCTCACATGCTTCGTACAGAAATTGTTGCATACATAACACTTTGTTGACCCAATTTCGCCGTGTTGGCTGTCTTAAAACTCGGGCGCGCTTAGCTGAACCTTTTAAAGAGCTATTACATGTTAAGCTCAAAGATTTTGTACGCTGGGCTTGCGCGCTGCCCGATGTTGTTGTTGCTGCTGCTGTTGCTGTTGCTTGGGCCCGGTTTGGGCGAACGGCAAACAAGTAGCAGATTTTCTGCGTTGTCTCGCCGCTAACTCAAGTCGCAGTCGACGCTGACGCTGACGTTGACGTCGCGATGTGGTCCCAACAACATCTGCAAATCGCACGGAACGCATGTTGACAAGCCCCGGCATCTCTGTGATATAGTGCGAAAATTGCCCCAAGAGGTGGCCACATAACAGAGGCGGCTCGTGAGAAGGGAAATGCGATTAAGCTAGAGGGAACACAACCAAACTGGTGTAGACTCCTTAGAGTGTTTATTTAATTACAGAGAAATGCTGGCCTTTATTAAAAAATAAATACATACTTTTATTATATCACTTATTATATTTCTATATTATTTAAATTATTTACTTAAATTATTTATTTGAATTCTTAATTAATAACTGTCTTTTACTATATACCTATCATCAATCCCCTTGTCGATATCAGCCTTTGAATCATTAGCTCGCTGCGAGGGTTTGGTCAGAGTCTACTATACATTTTTCATGTCTCGCAATCCCTGCTCGAACGCGTAGAGACAAGAAAACCGCATTTACCCATAAAAACGTAAGTATTTTTTCATGACCATTTTGGGAGAGCAAATGAATAACTGACTCGCTAACGTGGTAACTGACGGACTTGCCGACTTCGTGAAGAAGTTTGCCAAAGCGTCGGCAAAAATGTCTCGCAGATAATGTATATATATATAAATATATAACAAAAAAAAACAAAAAGCAAAAACAACTAACGTATCGCGTAACTGGAAGCTTTGGGAAAGGTAATGGGCATAAATTAAGTCAAACTGTCTCAATGAAAATCAAGTAAGTGGCAAAAACAAAGGCAAAAAGCAACAACACAACGACAGCAAAATAACTTGGGCAACAAACTGGATGCATTGAAATGTTGTTATATAGAAATCACGGCCTAACTACCCACTGCATTTAGCATAATTTTAACACCTAATATTTATGGCCAAAATGACAGCCCACTCTATCGAGTACTCGCATTGAGTACTCGTTGCGCTGTGCGTGTGCGACTGTCTGTCCGTGTGTGTGTGTGTAAGCTATACATATTTATGTGCTCGTTTGTATGCCAACAACTGTCATCTGGGCACAGCCCGCGAGTGCTATAAAAATTACTTCGCTCAACACTTTAACCAGACAATCGTTTTCCATGCCAAACATTGACAAACGTCTGCAAAAGTTAACTGATTTTTCGCGCTGGGGCCTATTAATTGATTTATGAAGACGAGTCAGCGTGCTGCAGCAGAAGTGAGGCCCACAGTAACCGCATGCGAGCACCCAAATACATACTTTGAGTTGTTCAATGAAACCGTTTAGCAATGAACTGGAACGATATCTAAATGTGAACTTGCAACTGCGAGGGTCGCACAAGATTTTATAGTTAATATTTAGAAAAAAATTAAACTAGATTTTTATTTTTAATAAAAAACGGATATTTATTTTTGTATATTTGATTTATTTATTTATTTTTTCTTTATTAATTCTGCACATTTGTATATTTTATATTATATATCAAACTTTTTGCGCGCTGTTCTCAATTATGTTTTCATTAAAATGTATATTTCTTTTTTCATATTCTTTAGCTTGTACCTATTTTATAGATGTATATTTCTATTTATTTTACCCGAATACTATATTTATTTAATTTAATCTTAGACCTATCCTATTTTTATCTTATACTTCATTTTATACATGAAAAAACAATTTTTTCTTCTACTAATACTGCTTTTATCTATAGTCTCATATTGTCGTATACCTATTATAAGCCCGTTTATAAATATTAACCTTTTTTTGCTATAATATAATCCACATTAATTTTCCAAACACCAAAAAAAAAAATAACTGTCATGTTATTCTAAATTCCAATCTTCCTCTGGGCCTTGAAATGGAATTCAGCTAATCTGGGATTAAACGATTTGACTTGTCTTTGATAAGCAACTAGTCCGGCGCCCCTCGGCAAACGTAACATGCACAAACTGTACTATGAGCGTATTGATTAATTGCTGACATGATAAATACGTTGCGCCTAAATGTGACACAAGTCGATGGAGGGAGACAACTGAAATAAAAAGCCCCACAATGGCCACAACCACAAGCCGACAGATCGATGTATTGGTGGATCGATGTGTGTGTGTGTGTGTGTGTGTATAACCATAACAAATCATTTGTAATTAACACGCGTGGGTCTGACGCTCTGGCACAATGCAAAGCGAGTAGAAATACGAGTTGTACTCACACTCGAACAAAATCGGAATCGGAATCAGTATCGGATTCAATATAAATTTGTATCTGACTCTGAATTTGAATTTGAAATTCGTTAGCGGCACTTGGTCCAGCTGCCATATTGGGAGGGTCGAAAGATGGCGCGAACTCTGCTATAGATTCGCCCCGACGAGAGCCTAACAAATTGCCGAGCGAGAATCGGGTGAATCGATTCTGTTGTTCTTGCCCGAATTCGTTTGCATGATTTATAGCATCTCGTTTAGTTGGATGATATCCAAGGCATTTACAAGCTATGTAAATTGGCTGCCTGTGTACGGCGCGCTATTTATTTAATTATTTATTTATAATTGAATTGTTTATTTGCCCGGCGATGTTGTTTTGACCATTTCGGATGTTCGGCCCGAACAGGAAGCTAATTAGCTTGGCCTTATACGGCCCCAAACTATGCGACTGATGGCTGCCAGTTGGGGGCCTGTTTGAACTGTTCAGTTCGGCTTGGTAGCATCTCTCGACAATTTGCATGTTACTTTTAGATGTTTATCGCGTGGTTGACAATGTACAGCAAACGCTCTCTCGCTATGGCAGTGGCCGTGCTGCGTAGGAAATGGCTAATAGTCGAGACGAAGCCGAAGAGATATACAAACATAGAGTTAATTAAATGTTAAAAGATAAGCCGGGAAATACGCACACACACACACAGACACACTCACTCAAGATGCCTGTCTCTACACATGAGTTTGAACTTGAGCATGTCGCATATTTCACGAGCTCCGCGTGAAGGACAGGAAGAGCCGCGGCAACTTTCAATTTTATTTTATTTTTGCTCACAACGTACTGTGGAACAACTCTATCAATGTACGTTTCTATCGTGGCCAAGCGAGAGTCCGCACCCCAGGCACACACACACACACAGACCTGCCTGTACTTTATGTATTAAAAGCCTTTCCATCTAATGAGTTGTGTCTGAAAGCCTTAACTGATTTAACACAGCCACGCGGCACGCCTATTGCAATAGAAGGCGGATTTAATTTATACATTCACCAGCGAATTTCACGACATTGATATGACAATCAAACTATTGGCTTTGCTCTGGAAAGTGTTCCATAGTGTTTGATTCGAATATTAATCAAAAAAAGGCAGAAAGAAGAGATTTTTCCTTCTGGGGAGTAGTTGGTACTAAAAGACAACTACTGATGAGCATAGATGATAGAAAAAGACGGACAGACAAACAAATATATACAGACATATTCATATTCATTCATATTCATATACATATGGATAGATGGACAGACAGACGGACAGACAGACGGACAGACAGACGGACAGACAGACGGACAGACAGACAGACGGACAGACAGACGGACAGACAGACGGACAGACAGACGGACAGACAGACGGACAGACAGACAGACGGACAGACAGACGGACAGACAGACAGACAGACAGACGGACAGACAGACGGACAGATAGACAGACAGACGGTCAGACAGACACACATACCGATGAACAGATAGACAGACAGACGGTCAGACAGACACACATACCGATGGACAGATAGAGGGGCAGACAGACGGACGAACAGACAGAGGAAAAGAATGACAGATGGGCGGACTGGCGAACATACGGACAGATAGACGACAGACAGACGTTAGAAAGAGATAGAGACAGACAGCCAGACTGGCAGGTGGACAAAAGGGCAAAGAGACGGAGATTCAGACAGACAGCCAAACGGACAGCAGGACAAAGATGCAATTAGTCGTACCGAATGACATACAGTTGGACAGACAGACAAACATAAAAAAACATGAAACATGAACTGGCAGCGAGGTAGACAGACACATTGATGAAAATGGATATTACTACTAAGGCCACGCCTTCTTTTGTGTCGTACAACGAAAATCAGAAAAAAAAATATATAACATTAAAGCTAGAGAGGAGAGGACAGACAAAAGGCAGGGGCCTGGCAGGGTCTGCCGCCAAATGGGCGTTCGCATGGTCGCCTGCTCAATAATTAATTTTTGGCTCTCTCGAAAAGTGAATTGTTTTGCGGAGCTGCAACGCGTTGCACAACGAGTGCTGCGGTTCGAGGCCTCAAGTGTTACAACTGCGCACTTACACTCGCCCTCTCTATGCGTGTGTGCGAGTGTGTGTGTGTTTGCCACGGGTCACGCCAGTTGTCTCTAATTGTCTGTCAACCTAAGGCCCAGCTACAACAACAGCAACATAAGGATGGAGGCACCTTAGTTAATTATGCGCCCATTAAGCGCAATGAGCGCGTGAGTTGTGGAGCTGGAATTGATGAGTTGGTGAATTGGTGAGCCGGTGAACTGCTGAATCGGTGAGTATGTCAGCAGTGGCAACTTCAAGTTGGCGTAGATCATTGAGAAACAACACGCAAGCAAACAATTGTCTGCGTGTGCTTTATGATCGCCCCAAGACTCGCTTTTCATTTATTAGATTTCTTTATTGCGGCTGTCTGACTTTTGCTCGGGCCCAGACAGCGGCTGACGGGGAGACGGGCAGAGACAGGGACAGGGGCAGACACAAAGGCAGGCCACACCTCCTGCGCTGCATCCGCCGCTGCTCGTCCCGCTCTCTAGCTCTCCTAGCTCCTCCTCTAGCCTACTCATCAGATCTCAATTGTGTTTCATTGTTTTCTTTCAGCCGATACCCTGTATTTACAAACTGAATCAAATGGGAATTAGGGGGTTATGTAACAGCGCAAAAGAGACACGTTCATTCAGGCGAAATAGTGCCGATTAGAGCTGAACTGTATTTAAATACCGCTTTCATAGCATTTTTATTATTTTTATTATGGCGCGTGCTGTGGCATTTTTAAATTATGTACAATGATATATATAAAATTAAATAGCTGCTTGAATTATAAATATATTTATCTTGCTGATTTGGTAATTATCATAGAACTTAAATAATTTCAAAAGTCTATGCATAAATCTCAGCACAGTTACACCTCATCTTCTATATGCTTGATTACAGCGCAACCGCTAGTCGTATACTCTCCACGCTTTCAGCCATTTGTCGTATGCTGTTGATGGCATCATTTCAGCAGCTTCAGCTTCAGCTGGCCTGTGTAGTGTTGTAATATTGCCTCGCTTGTGGGAAGTTGTCGAGCAGACGGTGCAGAGCGCGCCGAGCCAGTGCTGTTCCCTGAGCACTCGCATAAAGTTCGTCGCTTAAGTCTTTCGTTTGAACTGCACCCTGCAGGCGAAAACGAGCTAAGGGGTATATGCCACTATTATAAGAGAGTGTGCTGAGTGATGCTAAAATTTAGATAACAATGCAGAGCCTTTAAAAGAAGCTTAGATTGGGTCTACATATAAACTAATAAAATATATAATAAAATAAAATAATAAATAAGAGTAGTTAAATAATATATTATGATTTTAATAATATTTAATGTAGAGTATTTTATAGTTTAACCCTTTTAAGCAAGAAACTGTATTCCTTTGGAAAATGTATTATATAATCAAAGGTAGTTAATATATAATTTGCCATAGGGTATCTCTGAGTGTGGCACTTGCACAGGATCTCCTCTTGCCTGGGTTTTCTTCGCAATGCCTAATTATTCATTCATTTGTGTTAATTGAATGCGTGCCACGCTGCACACACGAGTTGTGTCGATTTTCTATATGGCAGACATAATGGCAGCATTTGGTCGCGTTGGCGTCTCTGTTGCTGTTGTTGTCGTTGTTGCTTTTGTGTTTGTTGCTGTTGTTGCATTGCATTAATTGTACAACTAATAAAAATGAGAATTAATTTCCAAAAGATGCTAATGATTGATTGCGTTTGCGTTTGCATTTGCTTTTCCGATTTGGCAAATGTCAAAAAGCGTTGCGTAAATTTGTTTGCAGTATTTTTTTTTTGTTTTTTGTTTTTTTTTCTTGGGATTTAGCTTTAAAGTTTACTTTGGCTTTCGGGGCGCAGCACTGCAGCGTGGGGAGTTAAGCTACATTTGACATCGTGTTGGGGTTCACACGAAATAAGTGGAATTATCAGAATTTGTAATCGCTAATTAAATACCGAGAGATCGTTGGCAATTAGATTGTGTAATTTATTGAAATAAAGTAGGGAGACCTATCGATATATTCGACCTGCAAGACCTAGTTGATCCATTAGGTCTATCAGACATTGCGACCTGGTGAACTATGGTAACATGAAAAATGAACGCAGAAAATGATAAATAAAGTTTGTTTTAGCATTGATTTTTGTGCAGGTATAATTATTATTAATTAATTACTTTTCTGTTTATTTAAATATATCTAAGATGTGCAACGAAAAGTCTCTTAGTCGATTTATAACCGGATATAACGCACTACGAATCTCATCTCATTTTCGCAGATGTCAGAAATCCATCGCACCGATTCTGACGGCTGGCGATCGGCAGTTCATCAATTTTAACAACCCAAATCCCTTGCCAGGGCCGCCTGTCACTCCAATTCCGCCATAATCCACTTTTGATGTGCGCATAACAACGCAAATCCGTTGGTTTATGGCTTAGGCAGAGCGGCACTAGAGCCGCGCTGAGCCCGCCAATAAACCTTGACGAGCATAACTCAGGCAAACAAACATTAGTTATGGCCATTGCAAAATTAGCCCCAAATAAAAAGGAAAGAGAAAACAACGCACTCGAAATTCCCCCAGAAAAACACAGAAACAATAATAGAAACTTAAACTTCAAAGCGGAGGAACGAGCCAAAAGCTGCCCACAGTTTGCTGAGTGCTGCCCATAAAGAACAGCGTTTTATAGTTAGATTTGCATACGACTCGATCAATTCTGGGAAAGCTCATCAGGCGAGGCAGTGCCATCTCAGCGCAGCGTATCAGCTCCATCGCCAATTGGCACCAGTTTGTCTGCCAACGCGCAGACGCAGCCAACAGCCAACAGGCGAGAGCAGAGAGCAGAGAGCAGGGAGCAGGGAGCAGAGCAGGGAGACAACGACATCCGATGATTGATGGCCCATCGGGCAGGCGACTCATAACGGTCTGGCTTTTGTCTGCATCGAGAGCCAAAGCCGAACATGTCTTGCTTAAACGCAGCCAAACGAAGCGAGGCGAAACGCTGCACATCAGTCACATCAATCATACGCCCCCGCAGCCGAGCCCGAGCACAAGCACGAGCACGAGCCAAGCATTGAGCAGCTGGCTGCGAGCGATGCCCTTAACTGCAGCTCACTCAGGGCTGCAATTGACGGCGGGTCTTCGAGTTACGTACACGCGCATTGATGGATTTCTTCGGCTGCGAGGGGCGTTCCAAAAGTACTCGATGCGGGTAGGTTGCAGTGAGAATCTTGAGTGATTTCTTTAAAGTGTTTATAAGTCCATTTATATATATTTACACTTGAACTCTGTGCCTCCCAGGTATGCTTAACGCTCTCAGCTCTCTCGCATTACGTATACGCCACGTTCGACCAGTCGCTCGTGCGCTGTTGCCAACTGTTGGCTTTCGCTTCGTCTGCGCCTAATTTATTTACTTTAATTTGTCAAATTCGTCTGTTTTATAGCAGCTGGCTTAATGTCAATTACCCGGTTCTGGCCATATACGGCTAAGACCCGCTTAGAACCGCTGCCAGCCGCTGCCTAACGCTGACTGAGCATAAATCACAGCGTTTATCCCCCCATCGGATTTTTGTTTTGTTGACTAAGCCGTACTCTGTTTCTGTTTCGTCTGCAGCTCGATTACAATTTGTGGACTAACCTTTAATTTGTGCATGTGGCATACACACACACACACACACACACAGTCGAGTTGCACTCAAAAACGGGCCACAATTAACACTCACCTTGACCATAGATCTTGCCCAAAGTGGACTTGACTTCAAGTCCCCGCAGTGACCTTTCTTCTCTGCCCGTCCCCGACTGCGTCTGTGCGCCCATCTCTGTCTCAGCTGCTGTCTCTGTCTCTGTCTCTGTCTGGCGTTCGGTATTTGTGTTAAGGGTGCCGCCGTTTAAAATGTATTTATGAGTCGCTTTTGGGAACGCTGCGAGCGTGTTTTAATTAAGTTCGCCGCCTGCGCTTTTATGGCTGCAATTGACAAACTAAGAGATCGTTAAGCAAATAAAAGACACAATCCGACCCGAGCCCGACAGTCGTACCGCCTGAATGCAGCTCTTTGTGCCGGCGCGGCGAAGGCGAAGGCGACGTCTTTATGATTGTTTGTATTCTCGGAATGAATCAAGTGATTATTGCTTTGATTATTTGTTAGCCTCACTTTGTGGCTCGATAAGTTGGCAAAGCTCTCGGTCGCCAATTGAAGCTATAAATCAGCTTATTAAGCCAGCTGGGAAATCGTTGAGGTTATTAAAAACGAATGAGCGCACGAGTGCGTCTTCAATCATTCAATCATCTTCGAAACTGAGTTGAAGCTTCCTGAAAGGAAGTCTCTTCTGCGTGGTGTAGAGGCGGATGATCAAGCTCCATACAGAAATCTCCTAATCATCTGTGAATTCTGCGGACTCATCGCGTTAATAAGCAAATTAATATTCATTTTAATTTGATAATCAATTTTGTGTTGGCTCGTCAGCTAATTTGTTGAGAGGGATATCCATCAAAGTTTAAAATTATTTATATACACTACATGCTCAAAAAATATTAAAAATTAAATAGTAATAATTAGCTTTATACATAGTCCAAGTAAAATATAAAATAACATAATTTCCCTGCCTTGTATAAAATAATATTCAGTATTCTACAACTGAATTATTAATAAATTTTTCATTTTATTAGTGTATTATTTTAAGTTCTGCATAAATTCTAAAAAAATTTATTATTTACGCAGACTTTTTTTACTCATTTATCTTCAGCAGAACAACCACATTTTATTTGCCTATTAAGACGCCCGAATATTTCCTATAAAATCGCGCTCAATGTACTTCTAATTTCATCATTAATAAACTATTAATTTGTATGCGCTACTCGGAACAATGTTTATGTTTATATTTATTGTTTTATGCCTTGTGCTCTTCATTAGTTTCAGAAATCACAGTTTCATTTCTATGGATTCTCGACAGTTGTTTCCTTCTTTGTGCAAATCACGCAGCAGCAACAACTTCAGCCGGGGATTCAGCTAGACTCTGAGTAAGATTCGGACTCGGATTCGGATTGGAAGTCGCACTGGGACTTCCAAGCGATTGCCTGTCGCTTTAAAAACACATTTATTTGCATGATTTGACAGTTCTTCTAAGGCGATTGACTTGCCGCAGCTCGTAAAAACTGGTCGTAAAAAGAACACATACGGCCTGCTGTTGTTTAGCCAACATTTGAATTGTTTGAAAAAATATTAAGTAATAATTGTTGTACACGCCGCGCAAGCCAAAGCAGAACTTCAGCGCTTCAGGAAGTATCGTGAGTTGCTGTGCAATTTTAATGGCGATACGCGCTCCCGAGTGCCCGATCGTAATGAAGTCAGCATCGGCCGCAGATACTTCCAGCCGGCTCTTAGGCGTTATTATCTTATCGTGTGACTTCATTAAGCGCCCCCCCTAGACTTCAATCAAGCGCCAAGAGCCGCAGCTCTGACAGCACCAGCAGCAGCAGCAGCAGCAACGGCGACAGCCAAGTGTCGTCGCCTTTGCCACACCCGCAACACGCGTGTAGCTCTCCGAATAGGCAATTCAGAGAGTGCTTGGGCGTAGCTGGGATGTTTTAAGTAGGGTTGCGGGAAAGCCTGGCCTGGAATTTAATTGTTGTATGGGAAAATATATAGCAGTAATCAGAGTTGATTCAATTAGTTGCTATAATCCTGGTATCAACAAAAAGTATAAATAGTTTTGATTAATTTTTAAGGGGCAGGAAGCCTAACGCCTACTGACATGACATTGATATTGCTGCTACAATGCTGTATGGCATAGTACAAAAAGTATATAAATACTTAGACTCTGAATGAAGTTGAAGGAAATTATTTTTAGGTTCCAGGAGAAATCCTTTATTATTAACAATTAAATTAACTTTCATTATAATTATTATTATTTAATTAATTATACGATTATTTGTAAGCTTTTAAAAAAATAAAAAAAAAATAATTGGAAAAAAAAATAATTTTTTTAATTTTATTATAATTCGGTTATGATTTTTTAAGTCTGACTAAGATTAATTTAAAAATGTTCGGTACTGTTTTTGTAACACTCATTTTAAAAATAGTTGGAATTGAGTTTTAAGTATTAATTTAAGCATTTCGTGATTGCGCTGGTGGCTTAAGAAACTCTGAAATTATAAAAATTTTAAATTAAATTCATTTATCAGAACTCTCACGGATAGGAATAAATCTTTCGGCTTGTATTCTTTCATATACATATGCCACCCCCTGGCTACGTCCATGCTGAAATCCCGAACTCGAAGCTGAAGCTCAAATCCCAACCGGACCCAAACATCGGGCCTGGACTGGAACCGCAACTACTTGGACACTTGAGCTGATGAATTTCTGCTGCCGCAGACGATGATGACTGGGACGATGATGATGCTGGGAAGGGCCTTCAACTTGACACTTTACCGATCGAGTGGGGCCGGTCACGTTTTTTCGTTTAGCTGTGTAAATACTTCTGGGTCCGCGCAGTGCGTGTTTATGTCTTTTGTTTTTGTTGCTGCGCTTGGGCAAGCTGAAGGGCTGCTCGACAGCGCGTTTATAATTCAACAATTGCCAGCTGACAGATGTGTGTGTGTGTGCGTGTGTGGAATCGAGAGACTTACTTCCTTATGGCAAACTATTGAGTATTGATTTGTAATCGACCATAATTGTGAATTACAGAACTATTGTGCGGCCTTAAAGCGTATCGTTGTGGACAGGACGTGACTGCCTATTGACAGCTTGAATTAGCTTTGTGAATTGACCTACAGATCAGGCAATTCTTTAGAAATTTCGGCTGAATGATGGATTTAGGCTCAAAGCAACAACGGAAAGACTTGAATTGTTTTAAGTACACAAACAGTTGAGCTCGAGCTCGCAGTGCACTGCTTGCCAAGCAGTACCAGTTGTTTTAGTACATGTTTGTGAAGTGGTACAGCCGCAATGGAATATAAATATATATTTAAATAAAACAAACCAACATTTAGTATTAGTTTTATTACTAAAAATATAATAGAGTGTAAATAAATTAGAAAATGCTTGAAATATTTTATATTTTCAGCGCTAAAGCCCCTCCCATGAGTACCAACCAAAAAAGAAAATTGTACATACGTGGAATATGGTACATGTACGCACTACACTTAACGCGCTCTGTGTTTCGCTTAACGAGTACAACTTCGCATTTAACGAAATTTAACTTACACTCAACGCAGTTCAACGTTTATCAAGTACACAAACCATTGCTTTACACTTAAACATTTAGCACGTGTACCAACCAATAATCACATTCCACAATACTAAAAACGAAACATAGATGGCGCTTACGCTGAAAGTTCATAGCAACGTGCTTTGGCTTGTGTCACACTGTGTGCACAAACCAGGTTTCTGTCTGTGCTAAAGGTTTATGCCGCTAAAATCATTTGAATTTGAATTTGATTTTTGGGTAGAACAAAAAATTGCGAATCTCCTGAGATTGCAATAACTTTTTGAAATATGTTGAGATGACTTTTATAGCGATTTATAACAAGTTAAGCTCGGCTGGTAAAACCTCTTTAATGGTTTGTTTTATTCACTAAATGCGATACTGCTGCGTGCAGTATTCGATTTTGAAAACACTTCTCCGATTTCAATACTATCCAAAGTGAAACCGGTTTTCAAAAACAAGCGCCGCCGCACTCGCTTCGCTCGGAAACGTTAGCTGTCGGAATCGCAGTCGCCGTCGCCGTCGCCGTCGCAGTCAGCGTTGAAGGCATCGGCTATGCCGACGGCAAAGGTAACAGCAACGGCAACGGCGACGGACTCAGGTGTCAATGTACGTGTTGGGCAACTCTAATTAATTAATAAATTAAGAATGACAAATGATTTTCAAATGCCTTAATTAATCATTTTCAACGCAGCAGCGACAACGAGCGCTGCGAACGTGCGTCGACGTCGCGCAGGTGACGCCAAAGCCTGAGTGCGAGCGCGCAGGAGGTGCCAAACGCAAAGGTGCCGCTGTGGTGATCTTGACAGGGTATGCCAGAGAAAGTCGGTGCGAGACTCAAGCACATACACAATACTATAAATTTTCTAGGGTGTTTATTTAGCATATTTCAATATATTTTTATTCTTTACTGTTGCTTTAAATATATTTGGAAAATATATATACCATAAAAATAATATTTACAGCTTGACCGACCGTCAGAACTGACAGAAAATAAATAATAATTCTCTTGTTTACAGTCTTGCGTTTAATTTTGTAATGGGTAAAAAAAGCGATAAATATGCATAATACCAAATAACTTTTTTTTAAAGCTTATTAAAAAGCCTTTACAACAGCGTAATAAACTAAGCAATAAATGTTGATAATTATTACTTTTTTATGAACAAATTATTTCATTAAATTATACGACAATTTGAGAAACTCAGGAGAAGTTCAGAGAGTGTATTGAAATACGGGAATACCTCAATTAATGTTAAATTAATTATAAATTCAAATTAAAAATATTTAATATGACAAAGTAATAATTATAATAATGTATTTCAGACAATATTATATAATTAAAAATATGACAAGATTTTGTATATAATAATATGATAAATAAGCACAGAAAAATATAATATAATTTGAAACATGATTAGATTTGATATGTGTAATTATAGATTATAATATGATATGAACAAATATGATATTATATTAATAATATAATATATATTTCATATGTAAGCCATTCTAAACAAGCACGAAAAGATATAATGTACTTTAAAATATGATGAGTTTTGATAAATGGTATAATATGCTATGATATGGTAAGCAGACCCTCCTTATACCCTCGCGCAACAGGCAGGCGTTCGGGCCACACAGGGCGGGTCGAAAGCGCTCCGAGCTAATCCCTTTGGTCAGCCGTTTAATTGGCCGACAATGGCGGGCAGCAGGCCGATCCAGCAGTACGCTCTAATTTCGGCTCAAATGACACGTATCTCAATCTCAATCACAATCACAATCACAATCGCAGTCACAGTCGCTTCAGTCAGCTTCAGTTTCGATAGCTATCAGAAATGTCAAAGTCTTGGAATGCTGCGTAAAAGTGGCGGCTAATCAGAGCAGTCCAACAAGTCGCGATGATCGATTGCACTCGCTTGCGCAGTTGACAATCGAAGGGGTTAAAAAGAGGGGGGAGGGAAGGGGCTGGGGGTGCGGCTGGAGCTTGTCATGTCGCTGCAGAGCAAAACTATTTGACACTATTTTGCTGTGAATGTTGATTAATTAGTTCAGGGCGACAGCCGGGCTGCTGGGGCCTGGGGGAGAGGCACGCTCTGCGGCCAGAGATTAGCGCATCTCGAGTGTCGCCGTTGGAGCTGGTAGTATCAGAGCGAGGTCCGGATTCAGATACAGCATCGGACTCGGATTTGGAATCGGATTCGGATCCAGCGTGATTGCCGCGTCGCAGGCAACAAAACACAAGATCACGCGTCGGCGAAACGCATTTGATCCGCGATGACTTGCGCCTTGCGATTGGATCGCGTATTGCTGCTGTTGTTGTTGTTGTTGTTGTTGCTGGTGAGTGTGGTAAAAATGCTGACTGTTTGTATCGATCGCCAAACAGTTTTTGGAGTAATTTCAATTTCTTAATTCGTTGCGCTAATCTCGTGTTTCTCATGACGATGACGCTGTGATCAGTGTCTGGATCTCGACTTGGCACTGCACTGACTCAGCTCCAGCTCCAGCTCCAACTTGGCTCCATATCCATTTCTCACTCACTCTCTCTCTTACTCACTCTCTTCTCTTCGGGCAGTTCGATTTTGTGCCTGATCATGCAAATGGATCGCGTCGCCTGATTGATACGTAAACACGCGCAAAACCCTTGGGCCGCTTTGAAGATGCGGCGATGTTTGAGCGCTTGGAGAGTTCCGAGGTATCTGCGAGCCAATCTCGCCTAATAGAAATGTCGTGCTCGCCGGTGAGTAGTGAGCCAATTGTCTTAATACCCTGTAGATGCTCGATTGAAGTGGAGAAGCGGGAAGCTGTCAAAGATCTGACAGAGAAACGCATTTGATTTTTGATATCTCTGTTAGATTTTATTGGAATTGTATTGTTGGGTTAGTTAGATTCACACACATTTTTTTGGAATGCAATAGACAGAAAAAAATAAGAATAAAATATAAAAAAATTGTAAATATGAACTTAGAAGTAAATATGATATTTATATGCTCAACATATTTTTATTTCTATGCCTTAATGGTTTAAGCTTCTATAGAAATTGCAAAATAGATTTAATTTTAAAACAATACTCTACTCTGTGTTTTGAATACTGAATACTGCATTAAAAAATTGTTTTTATGTTTAAAAATATTGCAATAAGGCGTGAGATTATAAAATTTCTTGAAAGTATTTCATTTAAAATTATAAATATGAAAATTCCATTAATTTGAATAAATATTAAATAGATGTGAACAAAATGCCTTAATTTATACAACCAAATATCAATGAATGCATTGAAAATACGAAAAAATGCAGGTTCTGAAATAATACTAGATATTTTGAATTTCACTAATGAGTTCCAAAATATTCCGACACTTTATGTTGTACTTTATGATTAACATCAAAATATCTTTGTATTTTTCTGTCAAATTCAATTACAGAGTATCTCGCAGTCTATCATTGACTACTTCGCTGTAATTTATTGTTGTTGTTGCTGTGTTGTTGTGCATGCGACTTTCATTTTTGTCCCCTGTCGACGGGCTTTTTTGTGTCTAAGTCCTTCCGCTGCCTTTGCCTTTATCAATAAGGCTGCGAGATAAACTTGGACAGGGAGTGACTTCACTTCCTCTCGCTTGGCAGCTGCTTTGCATAAGTGACAGCCATAGACACTCGCACACATATGTAATTCTCACACTCACACACACACACACACACAAGGCTCGTAGACAATCAAGCAGAGTCTCGCGCTGCGCTGCGCTGGCAACCGCATGAGGAGGAGGCGTCGCGTCGGCTCGTCTATGCCCGCCCAACGAGTGCGAGTTGTGGGCGTGTGCTCTGCCAGCTTCTTGCTACTGTTGTTGCTTAACTTGTTGTTGTTGTTGCTTTGGCTGCGTATTTGGCGCTTCCTCCTTTTGCATACATGAATACGTAATTGAATTTTGCGGCGTGTTGTCAATTTTGTTTTTCCCGCCAGCATTGCAGCTCGCCTCCCCGCTACCCTCTACTCTGAATTTTCCTTTCATTTGTTGTTTTCCCTGCTGCTACTGCTGCTGCTGCGGCTGTTGCGCTTTTCCCCACGACTTTGTTGCGCGTTTGCCTTCGCCTGCACTTAATTTTAATATTTTTACATCTACTTTAGTCGGAGCTGAGTGAAAAAGGCACTCGCTCCCCGTTCTCCCCTTTTCACGCACTTGGCAAACAACTTGTTGCTTCAGGATGCACGTCAATTTGGACGGAATGAATGCATGAGCACATGACAACGGGAAAGGAAGACTGTAGGTCGACTGAGATTCAGTAAAATGTTTTTATTTAAACATTGAAAAATAGTTGCAGTGTTTTCTGCTTAAAGTAATTGGAAAATCAAAGTAAATTTAATATAAATTAAATAAAGTTCATACTATATTCTCTAAAACATAAAATACGCTTTGACTAGTTAACAAAATCTATACATTTTTATTGTTGAATGCGAATAATGAACTATTAATATTTCTGTAATGAATATTCTAATTTATTGTTAGGGTTTTTAGCTATAAATGGGACAAGTACAAATAAATATAAAATAAATATATATATAAATAATATAATATATAAAATAAATATATATATAACTATATAATATATATCGCAAATGCTTAAACTTAAAAAAATGTATATACATTTTAATGTTGCTACTCAAATATTTGTTATTTATGGGGAATTGATAAATATAATTAATTATCCCCTGAGTGGCTCGTCCACTTTACTTCACATTAAGTGCATTTAAACAGTCGATTAATTGCTCTGCTAAAGCATCCCGGTCCGGCTCAAGGCTCGAGGGAGAATCCAGGGATTACTAGCATCATTTCGCATGTCACTTGAGTTAATTGCAATTGACACAGGGACACAAGACACGCGAGGGGGAAAGAGACAAGAAAAGAGACCTGAAGAAAGAGATGGAGTTAGCTACGACTGCAGATTGGAACGCTGGACCGGTGGACAGCAGGTGTGGGGGGAGCAATTGGAAGGCGTGAAGCAAAACGAGAACTTCAAACTTGCAATGCATGCGGCTCCAATGCAAGCAGCATAATAATTATCTGCAGCATCAGTTGGCAGCGAGAGCAGTTTGTAGAGTTTGAGATACAAATTTAAATAGATTCAAGTTGTCTAAATTTTTAAAGGCACTATATAATTATTACGATGGCATATTTAAATTAAATTAAATTTATTTTTACATCTGTTAAAATTTGGTCAAACCGTTTCCATACCTCTCAAATGCCCCTCGCTCACCTACTCACCTAGCTTGTCCACCCACCAGCGTCGTAGTCTGTGACATGAAATTGAAATTAAATTGAAGAAATATTTTTAACAGCAGCAGCAGCAACAACAACGGGAGAATAACCCAACTCATAACGACGTGCTCGGCAAGTTTAATTATATAGGATGATATTCAAAAAGAGAGAAACGAGATGAGTTAAAATACCAATTTTTATATGCGATGGCCGTTTAATAAAAACCGAAATTAGCGGCGCATATGTGAGGGAGAAGCTGATAGGAGGCCAGGAAAGGGGAGCGAGTAGCGAGAGGGGAAGCAAGAGATCTCTGCGAGCGAGGCAGACAGCGAGACGACTCATCATCTGTGGGGCCAGATGAGACTGAGGAATGAATCGGCTTATCGGCGGCATCTGGGGCTCGGATGCTCGGCAAAGTGAGCGGGATAGAGATTTCTAACACGCGATAAGAGTTCGTTTAATTGCAGGCCGCGATTGGTAATGGACATGGGAATGGGCCGGGCCAGGGATGCGTGCCGAGCCATTGCCATGGGAATGGGTGCAACTACTGTGCCCAGCGATGCACTTGCGATGATTATGATTGCATCGAGGTGTAGCCCGAGTTGCAGCTGGAGCGTTGATTGCGAGCGCAATTAGAGCGACGTTTGCTTGCACCACGCATCATCACTCACAATTTTTTAACACTTTTTTCGCTGCCAGTTCCCTGGTCCCTGGTCCCGGGTCCCGGGTCCCTGTGCTCTGTGCCCTGATGCCTGGCCAGTGGCCTAATGGCAGTTCATCAATCAGTTTGGCAGCGAGAACTATTTTCCATGCCGTGTCATATTTCTCAACTCTCAGGCCACAGTTAAACTGCAGCCAGTGCAGGGCTAGGGATTGGGACGCGGCCCTGGCGTCATTATTTCAACATTTACTCGCCTCATTTATCAGCATTTTCTTCTTTGCATTTCGCCGTCGCCATCATCGCTATTGCCATCTCTTTTTCCATTTCTTTATCACCGTTTTTTTTCTTCTAGCCCAAACTCGCGCCCACATCTTTGATTGCAGTGCAGGCCAAACGTCTTGACGTCTTTCTTATACCGACTGCTTCGGGGCTCTGTAATTTAGACATTCATCTAATTGCCTGACACATCTGCTTGGAATTCTGGTAAATCGGATGAAGATTTTGAGATGTGAAAAAGCAGGTTAAGAAAATGTTCCTCGGGAAAATGTTTATAATTAGGTTTAGTTTGCGGAATATTTAAAACGCTTATGTTTTTTTTTTAATTTCTGCAAATATTAATGTTTTAATTCTGAAAAATATATGTTAAATAAATTATACACAGTTAGAAAGTCCTTAATTATGCTTAGCGTCATATGTTCAAAATTTCCCCGCAAATCGATCTCAATAAAATAAATCCTGTGATTTTCACCACAGCTGTCGCATATTTCCAACCGGAAATCAAATAAATCGCAGCTAAAAAACGAGCTTCAATGCTCGAAGATTTAGCGCTAAATTGAATCTGACACTAAAATCAAGTGAAATATCGTTGCACGGCTTTGGGGGTCATTTGGGCGCATTAGCCAGATAGACGTCAACGCGCTGAGCCCCTCAAATTACGACACGTAGCTGCTTGAGCTGTTTTAAGCGACTTCCGATCCCCTGAGTCGCCCCTGCCCTTTCCCCGTAAAAAAATGACAAGTGCAGAAGGAGAAACAAAAAATCGGCAAAGGGTGCATAAATTTAACCAAATGTATCGCAATTGTTTCTAGCCCGAGAGTCACCCCAGCGAAGAGTTGGCCCGGCGAGGGGTGGCTCGCACTCGGTTGTGGTTTCTCGCATTGCTGAGAGGTTGGATTTGGGCTTATGTTCGAGCTCTTCCACTTGCCAACTTGTGTATGTGGGTGGAGCGTAGGTCGTTCCAAGGGCTTTGCTATGTGTTTATGGGTTTGACTTCTCATTTGATTTAATTTGCCATGGTCCTGTGGTCGGACGAGGGGAGAACTCTGGCCCCCCGATTAACTGTTAACTTTTAGCACGCTCATCCGAAACAATAAAATCAAATAAAAATTTTTTACGCTTGCTTAGATTTGTGTCCTGTGGTAGTTCCCACTCAATCAGGCATCAGGGTGAATGTTTGCGGTGGCAAAAGGCATAAGTAGCAATACTTGAGTTATCATTGAAGTATTTTAAGAATTATTTAACAGATTGTAGGAAAATTAAGGAACTATTGTATTAAGATTATGATATACCAATATTTATATATATATTTATGTTTAAAATATGGTATATATTTGCTACTAAAAAATGTTGTTTAATGTTAAAATAAAACAATTGAATTTTTATTATTTTTTTATTATTAAATATAAATATTTACTTATTTTTATATATTATTATTTTTATATGTATAATATATTATTTTGTTTTTAGTTCATTAAGATAATTAAAGACATTGCCTATAGATAGTTTCCTCTACAAACCGAGAAAGATTTCTCCACCTACAAAAGCTATATGCATTTACTTTCGCCTACGCCTGGAGGTCGTTTTTATTAGCCCCTATGAATTAGGTCGCAGTCTGTGCACTTCACTAGGCCGCAATTTGCAATCTGTTGTTTGCGTTTTGGCCTTATCCCGCCCCACGCTGAATACCTTCGTGTGGTCGCATATGTCGGATTCGCAAAAAGTGAAGCCGTGAAGGCAGCCTGGCTGAAACCACAAGACCTCCGTCTGCCTGTTGGGTCAATTCATTTGCGTATAATTTGCGGTTGGCGGCGGCAGCACTTGTTGCCTCGAAGGATCAAAGGAGCAGTGAAAATGCTACAGATTTTGATTTAAAAGTCTAGGCTGAAGCGTTTTGCACTGTCATTGCAATATGATTTGATGCCTGCCACCGTTTGGCGTTGCGGTCTGGACTGCAGACCTACCGTCAGCTGGCATAGACTGTATGCTGCCTGCCTCCATTTGGCAACTGTGGTTTCTTTGCATCGCACTTCTCGAATTGAGTTTCGTGCCAATCACGCTAATAACTGTGTCACTGGCGTAGTGGCACGCCGAAGCGTCACTAAGCCGCCAAGCGCTAAAGAATGCCTCGCACAATGCTAAAGACCTTGAAAGATGTCAGTCTGCCGGAGCGGCTGGCGGCTGGCGGCTGGCGGCCAATTAGAGCGCAAAACAGAACCCCAAAAAATTGCTCGACTATTTGGCTTACTTTCTCCGGCCAATCGAACAATGACAGATTTTTGTTTGCACTTTTCGGCAACTTAATTTGTGATTTGTGATTATTTCGCCAGACGATACGCTCGTGTTTCGCTCACCTAAGCGGCTTACGATGAGGTTGGAGCTAGACACGCAGACAGACAGACAGACTGTCAGACAGACAGTCAGAGAAGCTGGACAAATGGACAGCTGGACTGGCAACGACCGCATGGCGGCTTTAATTAACAGCTCATCAAGATGAAGTTGTTCAACATTAATTACACACTCGTACGTCGAGTGTCGGCGGCAACGGCAAACGGCAATAGCAACATCAACAGCAACAGCATTGGCAACGGCAACGGTAGTGCCGGGGCCCACATTCACATCAAAATGCCATTTTGAAGTTGAGGTAAACAGAGATGGAAAAAAAAAAACGGCAACAGCACAACAACAACAAAAAGTCCAATCAATGCGCAGATGGGACTCGGGCATGCGAATCGTCTATCCATCCATTCAAATCATAGCGCAAAACGAAAGACTTAGGCAACGAACTTGACCAGCTGATAGGTGTGCTGGCGAGACTCTCCTCGCATCTCGCATCTCAATTGACGTTTAGCAGTTAAATTTGTTCCGAAATTACCTTATTGGTGGGTCGTTCAAGTTGTTGATGTGCAAAAGAGAATTTATTTAATAGTTTCTAGGGAAATTTGTGTGTGGGAAAAATTGGGCGCTGTTTGGAAATGGTAAAGGCAATAGCTTCACATGCATTCGAAATATTCTCAAATTTTTCGAAATAAATCTAGAAATTTACCATTTAAGATATGCTTTAAAACTAAAGTCTAGAATTTATTTCATAGATATTTTTTTTAAACTTATCTCCGGAAAGTAATATTTTTTTTAATAAAATAAACTTATTTTTTTATTTAATATAATATAGTGCAATTATTTTATTACGTTTTAAATATCTAAGGAGTAAAATTTAAGAATTCTATTGCCATATCTCTTAAAGTGTGATATTATATATCAAATCTAAATTGAACTGCCTTCCTCCGCGACTCTCACCAACTACTACGTAGGCATTTCCTGGTCACAGCTTCTCAGTTGATGCCACAATCAGAAGCAAAACTTACAGTTATTACTAGCCGCCCTCGCAAGCTCTTCTGTTGGGTTTCTCTCAGACACACCTACACACACACACACACATACACACACTGGCATATTAACACAACGATGTGTAAATCGATTCATCGTTTGATGCGAGCGATCGCATTGCTGCTGCCTCGTTGAAGCTGCTGCTGCGGCTGCCGAAGCTGCTGCTGATGCTGCCGCTGATGATGATGATGATGATTTGGTGATTTTCTTTATTATTATTACTGTTTTTAACCAACTTCTTATTACAACGAGTTGTGTTTTTTTCTCTTCCCCACTCGCGCACGCTGGCAGCACTCGAAAAGGTGTTGAAGACTTGGCGGTGCCAGATAAAAGGCGCTACAAAAATTGCTTTCGTTGCGTCGCGCCCCGCCGAATAAGAAATGAAAATATAAAATCAAAAACTCAAAAAAAAAAAAGAGAAAAAATTATAAGTATAAGAAAACGGGCCAGGCCAGAGCTCACTCGGAGCTGGCGTCTCGTTGACTGCGACTCCGTGGAATATTTAAAAAGAAAAACATGTAGTAAACTACCGTTCGCAAAAGAAAGAAAGAGAGAGAGAGAGAAAGATAGAGAGACTGGGGATAGACGGCAGAAGTATACGAAAAAGTAGGCAGTAAGGCGTTAATTGCTCATTATTGGGCACACTTCATGTCACAAGGCAAAACGCAGATGCAGATGCCGATGGCGATGCAGATGCTGATTGAGCTGTCCATGCGGCTGAAGGCGATGACGTGCTCGCTGGCCAGTCCACAGTCCCCACTCTCCAGGCAGGCGTGCACTTGAAGCCAAGTGCTAAATTACATAGTTTTTCAAGTGGAAAAACTCAAGAAATTAAGTTTAGGCTGCTGCTGTAGTTGCTGCTGCTGCTGTTGCTGCTGTTAATTGTAGGTTGGAGTTGTTGCTTTTGCTGCTGCTGCTGCTGCTGCTGCCGTTGCTGTTGCTGTTGCTGCATTTGGATGGACAGCACGTCCGGCTGGTTGCCAAGCCTCGCTGCTTCGCTGCTCTGACCATGCGCAGCTGCGGCGGTGAAAAATCTAAGCCCGATGACGCCGCTGACGCTGACTTGAGTTTGACTTTAATTGCTCTTGACAGTCATCACTGTCAGACGCGCGGATGGACGCCAGACGGACGACAGACGGCGGCCGGTTCACAGCTCTCTGCTCGCGGATGAGTGGCACGCTGGCTGAGGAATGCGCCGCCGCCGTTTGCGCCGTTTGCCAATCTCGCTGCTCCAATCAACATGCGCTTGTGTCCGCACCGGCCCAAGCCTAGCCCCATGGCCAGTCGCGGGCTCTCTGCTTAGACTCACCGACTGGCTCAGGCCCCAATGCCTGACTGGCTGACTGGTTGGCTGCCTCTTGCCTAATATGGACGCCATTTTGCAGCGTCATTTGCCTTAATGGCGGCGGAGTCGACGTCGTCGTCGTCGTCATCTTGGCGGATTTTGCGCAGCGCTGGTTTGGGGCCACGACACTGGCATATAATTAAAAGAAAATTAATTTCTGCTTTGCAGTGAAGTTTGTTCTGGTTCCTATTTGGGTGTACTTATTCTACGCTTTGGCCTGTCAATTAAATCGAGCGAGGCAGCGGGATTCACAGTTCAGTAAGATAAGCTGAGAATTTTACAATCAAATAACAAATAAAGAAAGCCTGAGCCAGGCAAAAATAATTTCATAATCAAGGCTAGGACCTAAATTCTATAAGCAAAATCTAAAAACTAATTCAAATCATAAATAGTTATATATAAAATATCAGAACTCTACTGATAGTGTTTGGGAATTAAAGAAAATTATTTCTTTTGATTAAAAATAAAGATAGATTTAATTTATTAAATACATAAATATTAATGTAAATTGTATCTTTTGATAGAAATATAAAAATATCAATCAGTGCCTATCCAATTCAAAATAGGAAACTCCATAGATTTGCATGCAAATTTGCAGAGTCCGAGGGTATCGCATTCCTCGGGCGAGCACAGTTATGCGATATCAATGGAGCTCGTTAAATGTGAAGCGCTACCACTGATAAGCATCGAGTGGCTGCAGGCCAAACCAATAAGCCAATTTAGACAATTGATGTTGATAGATTGAAGCAGATTAAGTTAATGGGCAGCAAGCCGAAACTAATAAATACATATTATTAGTGGACTGTCGGACTATTCGCAAACGGGTCTTCCAATGGCATCAGAGTCCAAAGTTTGAGATTTTGCGCAGATTCAAATCGAAAACGATGGACAAATGCGATTTACAAGGTAGCTAAATATTTCGCTCAATAGGGTCGAAAGCCTCTTAAAATTCATTAAATGTTTGCGAATTTGTCAAAGTGTTTTTTGCCTGTTAACGAGCTCGATAATAATAGAAATTCTATTAGCGTTTTTTTACGCTCACCCGGTAACTATTATAGCTAATTTTTCACAGTATTCGGATCTGAAAGGGTTTATTTATGTGGATTCCTGTCGGAGCGCTCGTTAATTGTGCCATTCTCAAGCGTAAATTATTAATTTTGAATATAATAATTTCAAAAATTTATGCACATTTCTTGTGATTCTGTGATTTATGCGCGGCACACAAACCGTTACAGTTTTTTTGTTTTAGCGACAATAATAATAATAATAATTCATGACAAAAATAATATTTTCCACTTTTTATGCGTGGAGAAAAATTGTTTTGTTTTTGTTTTTGGATTGTAATTAATGTGCGCTCATTTGTTGACGTTGTTGTTTTACAACTAACCTTAAACAATGTGCTAAACGTGAAAGAGAAAAATAAAAAAAAGTAGAAAAAATGAAAATAGAAAAACAAATATGAAACAAGCCACACCGAACTTGTTCAATAAACCGCAGCGAGACGAGGCGAAGCGAATCGCAGGCTCGACATCAGCGGCGGGAAAAAATGATGATCATTAAAATATGCTTTGATAGCCATCGGGCTGTCTCGTAGTTTCATTTTGGTTTTGTTTCGGAGCGTTTTTTGCCTCCTATTTTTCGAAAATTAGCATATTAGCAGCATTATCTGGATATGGTCACATTTGTTTTTGTCCAAGTTTTTAGTGCCGCCGTGTGGCGTTTTGGGCGATATTATTAGCACATTAACAGCTACGTTGACATGGCGCCAGTGAAAAGGTGGGCGGGTAGGTGACTAGGGGTAGGGCTGCTAATGAGAGTTTGCCATATAGGAATTTGGGGGTCACAAATTCGCAAGCCGATAAATATTAATAAGAACAATCACAAATTCAACATATAAAAACATAGGGTTTATGATAACAACAAATATTCAAGATAATTTTCGAGAACTTTATTTATTTCTAAAAGCTTTTAAAATAAAATTACTTAATCCATTCGATTTATCCAGAATTTCTCTGCAATAAATTGGAATTAAAATCAAATAAATTTGACAAAAACAAATGCTGACAAATAAATTGCGAACGGAACACGATCGCATCCCCGTTCGATAATTCAGCCTTAGACTCCAGCCGATCATTAGAACACGTTAATTATATTATCATATCGAGCTAATGTTATTCATATGCGTGTATTTAAATATTCATCATAGAGACACTCGGGAGAGAATCGCCAGTCCATTTGTCACAGCTCCGAACAGTTTTTAACAGTTCTTTAACTAGATGCAGATCGCCAGATGGCCGTACTCCGGTGTGTAACTTGGCATGTCTTCGTTGGGGCCTATTGATGGTCGGGTCGAACTGTTGATTACATCTTTAGCACCCAATAAATTCAGCTGCCATTCCAGGGTAGCAAAAGTAACAGTGAATAAATTGTATATCATCGCCGCATATGGAGAATGAATCTCTTTAAAATTCCAAAATCCGACAAAAAATTTCATACATTAGTCGCTGTCAATATTATTCTTATATTTTTTTCTCATTTTTTTCTACAGTCCTCTTGCTGCCTCTCCGCCCGCCTTGCGCTTTGCCGCTCAGTGCGTGTCTGTGTCAGTGCGACGAAATTGAAATGCGCATACGAAATTATTCAAATACGCTAAGTTATGAAGTTATCACGATGGCACTTCGGTCTTGGGCCCGTCTACGGCTGCGACAGTCCCTGACAATGGGTATCCCTCGTATCTATCTCATGCCTATTCCTATGGCAAGCTGTCGGGGGTCGGTCGCTTGGAGTCGGGGTCAGGGTAGGGGTGATCGGTGATCGCTGGCTCCGGCCTAGGCGCGTGTATCCATTTTCAAAAGACATTTGTTTTTGTGCGCTACAGTTTCGTTGACCGACTGCTAAACATTTATTTATGAGGTATTAGGCAGCCTGTGGCGCGGCGACCCCTTCTGCTGGCCAAGACTCCGACTAAGACTGGGATTTGGACTGCGGCCGAGACCCCGGTCGGGCTATTTTGACAGCAACAAGTTGGTCAGCAAATATATGGCAGAGAGGGAGAGACGGACGGACAGACGAACGGACTGTCGCTGTTGCCGCTTCGTTTTGGTACATATTTCATCGATTAATTTGAAAGATGAAGTTATGAACGCTGAAAAGCGTAAATTTGAATATTTGATTGGGTGACGCTGACTGCGATGGGGACGGGGACTGAGAGCGAGACTGATGCTCCGATAGACTACCTCCCCCTCTCTCACTCTCTGCGAGTCTCCCGTGCACAATCATAAATTTATGGATTGTTTGAATTGCTTTTAAATGTGGCGTGAAACGGTTTGTGACTGACTCGAAAGTGTTAAGACTTTTCGAGGCGTTTCGCCAGCTGCCAATTGACACTGACACGGCGAGACCTACGTGACATGTGCAGGTGTTCGAAACGGAAGCGGCCAAAGCGCAGCCAAAAAGTAAGTTGATTCGGCGACTCGTTGTTTTTGGGTCTCGGTCAAGGCCCGTGCAGGCCACTCACTGGCGACGCATTTGGCAAGGCATCGTAAAGTGATCGTAATGGCTTAGGTAATAGTTTTACGAGAAAGGCCTGCCTGTATGCCCAAAAACTTGCCAAAATTCGTATTCGTATTGTACCAGAAACCACTTAAAGCTAATTTATGCTATAACTTGGTTAAGTGAATGTGACCTATCGATAGTTTTGATCATTTTCAATCAAATATTTATGAGCGAAATCATAACTCTATGAGTTAAGTAAAGTCTAATTCAAATCAACATAATTTGTTTTAATCAAATTGAAAAATCAGTTATAATTTGGTTAATAATGGCATTCGAGTTATCTAAAGCTGTCGAAAAGTGAACGAACATTTGAATGTAGACATTTTGCTTTTCTTGAATTGAAAACTCAGAAATACTTTTTATTGTAATTTAATTTAATTTAATTGCATTTATGATAAATGATACATAAAATAAATAAATTTGTCTTTGTTTGTCTTTAATTATTGGAAAAAAAAAAATAAATTGCGAGTTTAATAAATTACTTATTTAATATATTTTCTGTTTTTTTCAACTGATGTAATTTTATATTTTCAATTTCGTCTCTTTCGGCTTAGCTTCAGTGAGCTAAGCTCATGTTTAGCTCCAAATAATACCCTACAATGTACACTAAAACTATCGGATTCAAAGCCATTACAGTTACAGATAAGCTCGAATTTTATAAAGAAAACTTTCTGATTATCTAAAACAGACCGTATGGAAATGAACTCTGGGTCTATTTTAATTGTGGCTTATGCAGCCGATCAACTTACTGACATATACTCGTACCACTGATCTGTTAACTCCGGGCACAATCAATGCACAACATTAAGACATAAATAACTTTTATGGTCACTTTTATGAGCCTTATCAGATCGATGGGGTGGGGGAAGGGAAATTCCTTGCCCATTGCCGAGCGTACAGCGACAACAACTTAATTTTCTCGCCTCGACATCAAAACTTAGCACTTTTTATGTGGAAAAATAAATCAATGCCCGTCGGTCGAGGCGATCCAATCGTGATGAAAGCCACAGCGCTGGGTCAAAGGCAACTGACTAACGGTTACACACACACAGACGCACCTAGTAACAAAGTCAGTGAAGGGAAGGAGGAGAGTGGAAAAGGTAAGGAGAGGGGAAAAGAGCTGCCAGTGCTTAATTTAAATTTACAAGAGGCTGGTCCCCCCGTCTTCAACTACTTAACGCAGCCATTACACGATCGGGTTCCATTTCCATGCGGCAATCGTTTGTGTTGCAACTTCATTACCGCACTCCACGTCCAGCGTGATGGTCACCCTGGCTGTCGTTGAGCATCGGCTTCAACTTCACCTACTACTCAAAGTCGAGTCGCTTATGGACCCGTTCCGAGTTCGACTTCAGCATCAGCATCAGCACCAGCTTCAGCTTCGGTTTCGTTTCATTTTTCGAGCATTCGTGCACTAATGACACTTTAATAAATCATTCGAAAGGTGAGACATCGAGTGCAAGTTAAAGTTGATGATGGGCCACGAAGCAGCCCCATAAAGAAGAAGGAGGGAAACGGAGAAAAAACCAAAACCAAAACTGAAGAGAGAAAGAAACGAACTGAAACCGCACCGAAAGCAAGCGCAGGGCCAAATGAAAAATGTGGTTAGCTGCGACTCGAGAGACCGCGCTACAAATAGTTATCTCTTTCGCCTGATATTCCAGGGCTGGTGGAAGAATCCCAGCCAGGCAGGCAGAGAGACAGACAGACTGACATGTGTGTTAATGAGATATGTAAATCAGCTAAATTTATTATTAACTGATTTCAGTTGGCCTGGCTGCACTACAGATCGAAATGGAATTCTAGGGAACTTCCCTGAGGAAGAATGCTATGAATATTCCCTGGAATAATTGCTATAAAATCGACTTCCATCTCAGTGTATGATTACTCTGGCCCGAGCCCGAGCCCGAGCCCGAGAAAAACTTGCCGTGTCAAAGAGCATGTAGGCAAAATCCACTTATTAACATTTTCTCGTTGACGTCTTATTAATACTTCACACCTTTTTTTCGATTTTAAAATCGATCGGTTTTTTATGAAAATTAGTCGGATGCGACGCCGCCAAAAGAGACTAAAAAGGCCAGAGACAAGAGTGAAATATTCGGAGTTGATAAAGCGCACAGCGAGAACCCAAACCGGACCGCAGAACGGGAACTGTGGACGGGGCCCGGGCCTGGGCCTGGGCTTGGGGGCGACAATTTATCGGGGGCACTAGAGCAGAGGGATGCGGCGTGTCGGACGCGCCCCGAACAGCACAGCACAGTGCGGCAAGTGTTTGTTTTCGTTTTAGTCTTGATCGCTGTACGACATACTTATGGTATACCCCGCCTATGTGGACTTATTGAATCTTTATGAGGCGACTCGTTTGTCTCAATATTAATTAGAAGCTCAGCGGTCGTTGCTGCTGTTGTTGTTGTTGTTTCTCTTCTTCATTATAGATTCGAAATATTGTCGTCGCACACATTTTCAAATGTATTTGGAAGCCGCGTTCGAACAATACCAACAAATCGATAGATCTTTACTTTAAATATTTATAATGTACTTATGTATAATAACCGCGGGCATGAAGAGTATAAAACCATATCAAATCCGTATGCATAAGCGTTATTTTGATGGTCGCCGGACCCTAAAAAAGAAACACGCGCCGTTTTGGTTAAAACACATTAAATATATTATTTATTGTACAGATAAATTTGAGAAGAAATAAAATTTCAACTTGCATTAACGCTTAGCGAGGATATGCCCAGAAGATAATGTACAGATTTTAAATTGAATATTCATTTCTGTGTTTATACATGTTTTAGAATAATTTCAATAATTCAGAATGTTTTCTAAAGAGCTTATAATTTCTTAAAAAATGATTATATATGATTAGCCTAAATGGAAAGACCTGAGATAATTTTATTCTGAATAGCTTCCCTGTTTTTTGTTTGATTAGCGTGCAACTTAAATGAAAGAAACTTTATTCCCTTTACCATATACAGTTTGTATGATATGAATGAAAATGTGCAAGCATCATAAGCCATAGCAAATGCTTAAAGCATTTTCAACAGCACATTAAGCATCTACTCAGGATGAAATCAATTAAACAAATATCTGTTGATACTGCCTGCCAAAAAGGACAGGACACGTCTCCACTGTTCTGGCCATTGGGAGGGCGTGCAGCTTTTGCCTGGCATCGACTCATAAATCAGCTTCATAAATTAAATTTAACTAGATGATGCGGCATATTCTGCAGTGCGCACATTAGTTCTGTGGTCTTTAAATGGCCGTGACTGTCAAAATGCCGGGCGTAAAAAACATTTGTCATATGCGCGGGGCAGCCGTAGTACGCCCCAACCCCTCCACTTTGGACCCGCGGCCGAACCCTCCCTGGACCCAGTGCTTCTTGTATGCGAAATTACTATGCAAAGTGCTGCATCATCGAAGACGGAGGCGTCTAACTGCCTGGCTCGTTAATGTCCTCGTCGAATGTCCTTCCGCTGTGACGCTGCTGCCTGTTGCCTTGCCTTGCTGCTGCCGTCGCTCAGTCTGTGCATGTGACTAATGCGAACACCTGAATCGTTGCAGGATGCGCACAGGTGCTCGCCCCGACCCCGACTTCGACCCCGACCCAGACCCCGACAGCGTCACAAGCTGGCTAACAGCGGGCTGCCCGAGAGCACATTAACGCCGCCCTGCCAGGCTGTCTGCAATTGCAACGGGAACGGGAACGCATTCCCGCGACTGGGAACAGTCCTGGGCTGATCGATATATGGCGATTAATCAGGCGACTTTGTCGCTAGACTTCACGCCGCGCCCAAGGTGTGAAAAATTTTACGACTTCTCTCTGCAGTTTTGAGTTTCTGCAGAAACTGCACCCAGGGGAGTTTGGCATGCCTCCGACTGGATTGCAGTGCAGCCCGGGACTCTCTCAGTGCACGGATCGCATCGCGTTGTGTGTCCGCATCCTGGAACCGGGCGTCGATCTCGAGAAGAGGCGACAGCGACTCAGCTGCTGTGGGAAACTGCTATGCATGCTGAGAGTCTCGAATGTCCATGCGAAAATTTTAGCGATAGTCTAAGATTTTTTGTATGTAGTTTTCAAAGAAAAGTTAATGTCAGCATGGGAAACATTGGATTGTGAGAATAATGTATCATACAATAAAATTTTATATAAATATTTAAGTTATTTATTACACTAACACCCAAGATGAACAGTAAAAGATTTAAGATTATTTTTAAAGAAACCTACAAACAAGTAAATTTTAATATTATAGCAGAAATATTTCTTAAAAAATATACACCAGTTTCGGAATGTAAAATGTTCTTAGATATTTTTTATTATCTAAGAAAATTAATTATTATCTTTAAAAGAGTGAATATTTGCCGATTAAAAAAAAAAATTCCTTAATCTTTTAAAATATTTACTGATTAAAACAAAAATTACTCTTAGTACTGTAAAATATTCATAATTTAATTAAATAAAACTTTGAAATTAAAAAATAAAAATGAAATAAAACTTTGTCTATGACAAAACACAAACTGCTGTAATACCATCTTCATGCCACCGCAGTTTATGGTCAAAAATTTGGCTTGCACACATTCGCCACATACTCGATCCAACACGTATATTTATGGGGTCAACAGGCAGAACGTAGGGGTAGGGTGGGGAGGAGGGTTCTATGCAGGGGTTGCTGTTGATTTAAACCGAGCAGTTGGACAGTTGACATTATGAACGGGCTGTGGTCAGTTGCGAGCATCGAACATTGGCAAGTGACAGATGCTGTCAGCCACAACACACACATAAACAAATATAGACACACACACGTAGCCACACTCACACTAAAACACACACGCACACACACACACATAGATGCTATTGCTATAGATTGCAGCAATGCAGAGGGGAGAATTGTGCTGTGGGCCTTGGAAGCAGGGGAAGAGGAAGAACAGGGGCAAAGCTGAAACTGTGCGGGAGGGGAAGCAGATCAGGGCAGAGAGAGAGAGAGAGAGAGAGACTGGGGGAGGGGGAAATTGTGCTGGTGACTTTGGCATATGCATTTTGCCAGCACGAGGCTGGCGGACGCTCATTAATTATGTAGGTATTAATATTGGACCAAAACACACAAGCGCTTATGCATGTAATACACGCACACACACACTCACACATAGGCATAAATTTTGAGCAAACATAATTTATAACAACACATACATGATTGTCGTAGTTGTTGTTGTTGTTGCTGCTGCTGCTGTTGTGCCTGCTGCTGGCGGTTTGTTTATTTTAACGCTCCAAACTCGGATGGGTAGAAAAAATGTGTAAATATTTATAAATAAATGTTTGAGTGTACGGCGGTGCGTGTGTATGTGTGAGTGAGTCTGTGTATATATATGGCTTTATATTTGCTTGAGTGTGTGTGTGTGTGCACGCGTGTTGGGGTCAGCGCACTTATGGCGGACTCTGCAAGGGCCCCGGCGCCATTTTGTTTGCAACCAAGCGCCATTTTGTCCAGAAAAACTGTCAATTATTTAAGTTTCGAACCAAATCGATTAATACATTAATAAAACTATACAGTAAAAATAATTAAAATGAATAAAAGTGGAATAACTAATTTATTATTTACTTAGTGGATATAAAATATATAATATAAATGTCTTTGAATAGTAACAGCAGTTTTCTTTAATTTCATTAAACGAGTTCTATACAACTATACTAATAATTATTATAGATGACTGAGAGCTGCAGCTGCGGCTGGCGTACGCTTCAAACAAGCCGTAAAAATTAATTTAATAAGCCACTCAGCGCGACGCTGAATAGAAACCCTACCAAATTGTCATGTCAAATGCTCCCATTTAATTAAAAAATATGTATGAAATAGGAAAATATGAAAAGGGGTCCCGCAACGGGCTCAACTCAACTCCCGGACCCACTCGATCGGCTGTCCGCCTTGACAATTATCTTCACACATCCGCACGCAGGAGGAGACTGACACTTGGAGAGGCTTAAGCCGCTTGCACTTAATGTGCGTCCTTATCTGTGTATGTGCCTGTATGAGTGTGTGTGTGTGTCGAGTGTGTTCGTCATCATCCTTGGCCTGGTACTCAATTCGTGGTACTGCGGTGACCTTCTTTGTGTCAACGCTGTGCTGCGCTGCGCTGCGCCTAAATCGTGAATGATAACTCGCGCTCAATCATCGCGCTGAAAGGAAATGAAAGCGGCCTGGGCACAATAATCGAATAAGCCGCGTATTCATTGCTCGCTGGTGAAAGAAATAAATCCGCACATGTTCTCGAAAAGGAGTTAAACTCGAAGTCGAATACGAAGACGATGACATCCTCCCCCCTTCAACAGACCGCAGAGACGAGGCTACAAAGACGTATCTGCTGGATACAATTGATTGATGCACGCGTTGCAGTTGCAGCCGCGCAAAAGAAAAATCGCCGTTGCATTGGGAGAATTGAGAACTGAGAAGAGGATTGCGAAATGAAAACGCTGCGACGGCGTCTTTGCTATCCAAAAGTATGGGACAGGGGTTCGTCATGTAGCGAGGAAGGGAAGGGGGTACTGCCATTCAAACTCAATCACGGCTTAGGCTCGACGTACAGATAGACGGGTATTAAATCGTACACAATAATCGGCTAAGCAGCGCGCAGAGTTGGCAATTTTAACGCCAGTACTTCCCTGACCCTCCTCCCCCCTATCTCGCTGCCCTCGGGCCTGCACTCCCATCCAGTCATGGCCCTGCCTTATCCGCTTAGCGAGTGGCGCGCGCAGAGTTCAAACTCGTTACATGATTGCCATTGCCCCGAATGTATGTGTGTGTGTGTGGACTTTTCGCCGGGCAGGAAAATCAAATTAAAATATAAAATTTTAATGACCACAGCGAACAGTCGGACAGTCGGACAGCTGGACTCCTGGCCCTGGTCAGACTGGGTCCGGCCCGGTCTGGCCCGGCCTGGGCCGTTCTTTTGTTCTAGACCAGAATTTCGCCAATATGCGCTTGGCTCGCTCGGTTCGGTTGGCTGGTTCAATCAGCGATATGACATAATGCGTTTTGCGTCACGTTACATTGCGTTATATATATGCATATATATATAAATAGCACTCTCTCGCACCGATGTCTCTCTTCGTTGCCCTCCCTGTCTATCTGCAGTTTACGCAATTCATTAAAAAAGTTAATTTTTGCCATCCGCTGCATTGGCGCTCCTCCATGCGCCGCCTGATTGTGTGCTGATTATGACCATCAGAAGGATGTGGCGCCTTATTGGTAACCCGACTGGCCCGAACGACCCAACAGACCCGCTAGTTGATAACGTTTATGGCAGTTCGAGGCCAACAACACTCGCGGGTAATATAATATTTTTATAATATCGAATATCGAATAACTGATACTCTTTTTTATTAATCTTATGGTTACATGGTTTAGGTCCTCATATTGGGTTCTGTTATACCTATCCATCCATTCCTTTCAATAGTCTCTTCTAAAAACAGAGATCCTATTTTACCCTTGAATATGTTCACTCTACACTAGCCTAATTAAACATTTTTATTTCGTTCAAATTCTATTTTAAAATATATAAATTAATTTATTCAATTTATTGGTGAATTATTATATAATTACAATGAGCGCTCCTTTATTTTCTCCATCTTAATTTGGTTAGTTCCTTCGCTTTCCAACTAAGCCAAGCAAATGGAAACGTTCACTTCTCGCTCTATAATCCTAAAATTTTAAATTGTCAAATATACATGTACTTCTTTATTAACCATTTAAACAAATGCTTCTATGAGCTCTGCTTCTCTGGTTGAGAACCATCATTCTTCAACTTATCCTCACCAAATTATCATTTGTCTTTGCTTACTGTCACAATCCCAGCCCCTTCGCCGTCCCATCCGCTGCCATAAATACTTTTACACACCTTTTCTTGGGCCACCATAAAATATTGTAATTAAATTCCATATCTTCTGGTCGCGACGATATCCTTTTTAACGCACGCCACACGCATACAGCGAGCGCGTCGTCAAACCTTCGACTCTGGCCGACCGGAACACTGACATAAAGCGCACTCCATTAATCATTCAAATTACCCATACATCATCATTACCCGCAGTCCCTTCGAGGCACCGCACTGTCTGCAATGTCTGAGTACACAAAAATACGAGAGGAAAATCTCAGCTGCAAAACAAAGGGAAATATTTCAGAAATTATTCAATGAGGGCGGTCTCAATTAGTTTTAGGCGTTTCACGGACTCAGCCTCTGGCCCCGACTCCTGTGCGCTGCTCTGGCTCTGTCCCTGCGGACTACTGGGCCAACAGGTAGGTGGAAATTTATTGGTTACCTGTTTTGTTGGGCCGGTCAAGTGGAAGAGCCTCAGACAAAGCGACGGCTGTTTGCATTCTACAATTTTCCAAGAATCGCACTAAGCCCCGACCTCAGGCCTTAGAATCACAGACTAGAGGCAGCATGTTTACCTTACAGCCCAGACATTTGGGCAGTATTAAGAATCGGACTAAGTACTAGCTGAAATCGGAGGCTTTAGCCAAAGCTGTTTGACAGTTCCGCTTTTCGAGACTGTACGAGAGATTTTCTAAAGAGAGATTGCTGAGGTTCCTACAGATTATGATGGGTTATTTTTGTGTATTATATATATACTAGTATTTTCTATAAAGCAAAATGAAAAATACCAAGAATAAATTATATATCATAATAGATAGATAGATAGATATATGCTTATATGTTCTGTGTAAATCTGGTACTTGTTTCATTATCAAATCATAACGAAACTATTTTGACTACTATACTTTATCCCTTACATCCGATTCAGTACGCCATACCTTCAAGAAGTTAATGATCTAATATAATGATTACCGTTTCGCGTTACAGTTACCCCCTCCAGCTTTGTTATTATCCCTCGTTCTGTCATAAATCAGAGGAAAAACTACACCAAAAGCAACTGTCTCACCTACTGTCAGTTTCGGAATTCTCTCATAGTTATGCAAATTAGTCGACAGTCGGCAGAGCTAATAAGGGACACACACCTCGGATGCCGTGTCACTGCCTTCTGACGCCTCGATGTTGGGCTTCGGGTGAGGGTCTGTCGGGTCTGTCGGGCCTGTCGGGTTGCCCCATTATCACATTTAGATGCGGAAATGCAACTCAAGTGCTTTGGATCGTTGTAACTTCATATGGATGCGGTCGTGTGCATTTCGCTCCTGCTCTCTCTCTGTCTCTCTTTATCACCATATCCCTTGCCATCTCCCATTTGCTGTTGGTGGCTAAAGAGCGTTAACTAACCGCAGCGAATGATCAAATATCGAAAATCAATTCCGTAACCATTGTCGAGTATAATTAAAATCCACAAGCTGGGCGAGGGGTGGCACAGGAGGCAGGGCATCGGCAGCGGATCAGGGCAGGGGACCGGGGCAGAGGACGCCTGCTGAGGTGGTGTCGCATTAAAAGGATGTCACCGCATTCGACTTGCGGTTGAGTCAACTGAATTCTCTCACGAGTGCCACTCCACTGTGATAAGGATAAAGAGCGGAGTGCAGAAACGCGTACAAATTGGAAACACATTTCGAATCTGTCGTGGACTAAAACAAAAATCTCGCCTGAAGGGCGCAGGGCGCAGAGCGCGGGGCGAGAAAAGGGGCGTCCGTTCGTCCTCGGGGTGTCGACCGCAGCTTCCGAAACCTATTTGGGTTAGTTTTCCGTCGACGTCTCTGTCTCCGTCTCCGTCTGCGCCTTGGCTCGCCTTGCCTCGCCTCGAGCTCAGTTTTGTATTACAATTGCAACTTCAGTTTCAATGTCAACTGTAAAAATTTCTCAAGCGTAACAAGAAATAAGTTACATGACTTTCAGCGGAAGCCTGTTAGGGTTCCGTTTGGGTTCGGTTCGGTTCGGTTCGGTTTTGGTTTTTGGTTTTCGGTTGCGGCATCGTTTGGCCGGGGTTCCGCTCGCCGTTTCTGCCACTGTTTCTACTTCTGCCTGCGTGCTACTAGTTCTCGTCGGCAACTTGATTTTAATTATTGCATTAATGCTGCGTCGACAAATTTGTGGTAATTTAATATTTGAGCGGAGACCAGACCAGTTGGTTCAGTTTCCCAGCCAAATACGCAATCGCAATCCTGTCCAGTCGTGGTCCGGTTTTGCCTTTGGCCCGAAGACCAAACTCGATTATGAGTCCGTCCAGACGTGATGAAGTCAATGTGCAATTGGTTTGCGTGCCTCGCATACCCTTTTGTTTCATAACTCATAATTAGTGTGTTGAGTTATGGCTTATTGGGGTAAAAACTTGTTATCTTTCGGATAGTATTTGTCCAGACAAGGCTCGATCGGGCCACGGTCCTGGGACCACCCGTGGCCTGCCAGGGGCTGTAAGTTCAAGAAATTACTTGCAAGTACAAAGAAAGTGAATAATGAGGTTAGGCCAAAAGTTGTAACCGCCGGAGAGAAGCGTCCACTTCAAAGGACAATTAAGGAACTATTATTCCTCAATTTTCTTTTTTTTTTGAGTTATGTGACTTTTTAAATGGCATAGTTATGGGTCAAGGGTAGCTCGACATTAAGGTGGAAATTTATATAAAATCATGAAATTAGGGCAGCTTTTCTGGGAGAATTTATTTGTAACTCGTGTTTTCAAATGCGCTCTGACCACTTTTACAAGGTATGCATATATATTTTAATGATTTGGCTTACTCCATATTTCATTTGCTTTGAAAAATACTCAGGACTTACCAAAATGTCAATGAAATTTTATAAAATATTTTTAATGTAATTTATTTTTTATATAGTGATTAATGGTTTTGCTTACTCTTTATTCCATTTGTTTTGAAAAGTATTCTGGACTTACCAAAATGTCCATGAAATTTTATAAAATACATTTAAGCTAAACATAATTCCCGTAATGTGGAATTTTATTTCACAGAGTATAGCTCACGTTTCATCTAGCTGCTTCATTTATTAATTTTCCTCGACGATTTGCCAAAATAAAACCCAATACGAAATTCATTACGAATTCAAATTGTATCTTTTGCGTTAATTGGCTTGCTTGTTTGTTATCCGTTATCCCCGACAGCTGATTGAGTGTGAAGTGTGTGTATCGTGTATGAGTGTGTCTGCTGTGTGTGAGCGTGTATCTTCGCCTCAGGTGTCAACGCAGCACTCCACTGCAGAGTTGCTTCAGCCTGCCCAAAAACCTCTGGCTACGTTTTCGCTTCTGTCAATATTTTCATTGGAAAAGCAAACAAACATGTTTAAAATAACAAATTAGCATAGACGAACGACACTAAAACAACAACCAATGACGGCCGGTTAGTCGACGACTGACGACTGACGACAGACGACAGACGACAGACGAGAGTCGACCCTGAGGCACTTGGAGGGTAGCAGATGTTGCCGCTGCTACCCGCTCTACCGATTTGGTTCACTCACTCAAAGCAAATGGCAAATGGCGCTGCCGTGAAGTTACATCAATCAGCAACGCGCGACTCGTTCGGACCATCCGTGGCATCAGTATCATCATCATCATCATCATCATCTTCATCGTCATCTCGGACTCATCGAGTGCCGCGAAGACCAGCCAAAATGGCGCATTCGAGAGTTAATGATGCCGACTTTGAAATTTTGCCGACGCGCCCACCGCTGCAAAATACAAATAAATGAAGCAAGTGTCGCCGCTTTTTATTTTCCCTCTACGAGTTTTCGTCATCATCAGCGACCACATTCGTCATTGGGCAAACAACTGAAAGCGACACTGCCCGAGGGGGGGACCAAGAGCAGAGGGGGTGTCAGCGTTGGTGTCGAGGACAGACAACGTGCTGACAGATACTTTTTTGAATGATGTGCGAACAAGTTGTAATTATTTCGCATTAACCGAGGGAACGTTGTCGATGATATGCTGATGATGCTGCTGCTGCTGCGCCAATTGCCATTGGCCGCTGCCAGAACCGAAAGCTTAAGCCTACCCTCTGCCCCTGCCCCTGCCCCTGCCCCGCTTCTACTTCTGCAGCACTTTGTCAACATTGAAAGAACCTCGGGAATTATGTTGCTTCGGGGACTGCAGCCAGATTGAGGCTGAACCTCGTCGCCGCGCCGTCTCTTTGACTAATGTGTGTGCAGATTTGCAGCGCTTTGTACTGTCACCTCGCGAGAAATATGACAGCTTGCGAAATATATTGAGACAGAGTCGGGAATTCACAGACCTGATGGGCCCGAGAATTGAGTGCATGTCTAGAAACTGAGTTTTTTGACAGCTTTCTGCAATTCGCAGGTGTGAATATTAAAAGTATTCGTGAGATTTCAGTTGATCACGTCAATACTGCATTATTCTCATACTTGTATGATTTTTTTTTTATGCATAATCTTTATTTTACTTATGAACTATGCTAATAGGCAACGATTTCAATTAGAGCTAAGTTTTGGAATATTTTACCTATGGATGTGATTCTTAGAGTTTATTATTGATATTTCGATTTATGGTTTTAATTTTAGCTTTTGGTTTATTTGGCTAAATAATATTTAGAATATATAAAATTATTTTCATCTGATTGGTGCATACATTTTACTACAAAATAAAATAATGTGCAAGAAACTTAAAAAGAGTTGAATATAAAATCAGAACTTTCCTGCCATAATTCTGCTCCACTTTGCTCATTTAATTTCCTAACATCTATCACAAATATGGTTCTACCACCCTCGACGAATCGGAAAGGTAAAGTCCAAGTTCTTTTTATCGAGGCAGCGATCAGGTAGCTGGCACATTTTGTTGCATTTCATTAGGCGAGTGTTGCCGCCTCCTGTTGCCAGCGAAAGTTTCCCACGTTTGCCGCCTACCTAGCGAGATACCACGCAATGCCGCTGTAACAAGGCATCGAGTTGCAGCACTTCCGCATTTTGTCACCGGAAAGGTAAATCACGAATTTATGCGTTATTTCTGACCGCGCAACAAGCGGAAATTTAAGTCGTTCGGCGTTTTTCCTGCTCTTTTTTTTTGGGGTGAAAATTGTAGAAAATAGCGTAGCTTTCGGCTGATGACGGTGGCCAAGTTTTCCGTGCTGGCATTCACGTTTCCACCCCGAATAGCGAATCGCGCTGGAGGTGGTGGTGGTAATGGTGATGGTGGTGCCAAGTGCTTGGCGCGCAACAACCACCGCGAATCGCGGCCGTTTAATTGCATTCGATATGCGCTTTTGGGAAAATTCCCACGATTTTCGTGCAAGATTTTTCCAAAAGGTAACTTGGCTGCACTCCAGATGTGACGATAAACTGGGCTGCTGCTGGGCTCTACTCTACTTAAGGAGCCCTACCCTCCTCTACGGTCACCACCGCGACGCTGTCCTCATCAACATAATCACACTCATAGGCGTTCTCATCCTCGTCATAATCAACATTATGCCCGCTGATTGTTTTCGCGACTGACCGCGACGACTGGGCGAAAGGGGTTGGGGTTGGGGGTTGCTTAGCGCTCCGATCGAAGCGTAGCCCTAAATAGCTTTACAGGCACACACACACACACACACACTCGCCTAGATACACAGAGATCCGTCTGGACAGCGGTTGGCAGAGATTCCTTAGCGTATCTTGAGATTTGTGTGACTCATAACGAGTTTTGTGTATTGTTCTAAATGCTTTTTCGTTATTCGCCTCGCTTGGACCTTAAGTGGATCGTTATGGAGATCGGGATTGGGATCGGGATCGGGAATCGCGCAGGCGCTGCTAATGCCAGTCCTTTGTTCGGCGAACTCGCGAACGCCTCGGCATCCTTTGTCTTCACCAGCTGCCGCTTTGTTTGCCTTGGACAGCGGCGAGCGCCCTTGGCCAAGCCCAAGCGCATTAATCCTGTTCCTGGTGCCCCTACCATTTATGTTTTATGTTACAAGACGGTAGCAGCCGATTCAGTTATGCCGGCTTAGACGGCGCCCAATCGAGGCAGCGGCAGATACTACCATATGCAAATTTCATATTGTGGATATTTGTTTAATCCAGTTTAAATCGATACCCGAGTGTCCCATTCAGCCGGGAAAGGGCTGCAGGAAGGTACTTGAGCTGCTATAAGTATGTCATGGGTAGGATGGAATGGAAATTCGTTTATTGAAGATCCCTCATATAAAAAAGGTGAGTGTGAAAAATTGTAATATTTATCATAAAAGGAAGGCAGGGAATGGGTTAATAAATAAATAATAATTTTAAATAACAATATTATTCGATAATAAAATACTATATAGTATAAAATATTAAATAAACAAAAAAAAATGTAATGCAAGACTTGCAAATATTTAATTGAAATATCGGAATCAGTTCGACTTGAAACATTTTGCGAAAGCTATAAACAGAATATTTACTTTTGGCATTCTATAAATAAAAACTGGAAAAAAAAGCAGGAAACTGCTTTTCGCATATTTACACAGCTTGGGCAGGTAAAAATTGGGCAGATCTTTCCAAACGAAACAGATGTATTAATTAAACAAAAAGTGATTATTGAGAGAGAGAGAAAGGGAGAGAGGAAGAGAGGGAGAGGGAGAGAGAGAGGGAGAGAGAGAAATAGAGATAGGGAGTCTAAGCTGTGGCATTAAAGGAACCATTTATGTGATTTGAGTAATACGTATGCACATAGATATAATAGATAGATATATAAAAAGAATTATTAATTCTTAAAACTTCCAGCTCTTGACGATATAGATCTGATGGTCTGATTTTCATAATTATAAACTTATCGGGGCAGTTACAATAACCAGACAATCCCTATTCACGACGATTATTTTCATTGTGTATCGCTTGACTTTACACTGACTGATAGGAACGTGCCAGGCACGCCGAAACTAAAGTAAATAAAGAGTAAATAAAAGCGAAAATCAAAATCAACACCAAAAATACTAGAATATATCACAGAAAACATATTCAAAAAAATAGAAAAATGATTGGAAGTTTATCAGATTCTGATAGTTCCGAAAATTGGCAATCCGTGCGCATTGTCAAGAACACATACGCCCTCACTATTACTTTCATGTGGCTGGCCATTTTGCAGTGGTTCCTCTTGAATTCCCTATTGACCCTCAATATCATTAAATGGAGGACTCCACTGATGTCAGTATCATTCATATTGATCACCGTATTTCTTTCACTGCGGCGCCTTCAACGCCGATACCCCCTAAATGTTATCTACGTCAGCCTCACCGTGGAACTATTGACAATCAGTGCCGGATTACTTGGAGTTACATTGGATTTTGGATCGGTATGCGCAGCGATCACATGCTCTGTATTCTATTTCACCTGCGTGGTTTTAATAACCAATTACATCGAGAGCACCGTCGCTGCGAATCCGTTTTGCTTCATTACAACATTTTTCGTTAACTTCATGATAACCGCAATTGTGGGTTATCTGCACCTGCCCGATGATCCAAAGCTGGTTCTCTCGATAGGACGCATATTCATTTTGTACACCATCACAGCGATGCTCGGTTATCATACAATGATGGTCCACAATCGTATGCTAGTTCACGAAAGGGACGACTACATTGCAATGGGAATGCTGTACTTTGTGGACTTCGTATGCGCGTTTCTGATATTCACGATATTCTTCCAGAACGACGATCTTAAAAACGTAAAAATAAAATTCTGCAGATTATTTATAAAAAATCTACCGCTTATGAGACAAACTTAGATAACATGCAAGTTAAACGTACTCATTGGCAGAAGTAATGTATCTAAAGTATCAAGTCAAGTGTTTGGCAAAAAGTAATTCATTAAATTCTAGAACATATTCGATTTCAAACTGTATTTACATCAAATCTATCTCAGAAAGCTACTTCAACATTAGATATAGATATATATAAATAAAATTGTTAGGATGATTCGAGCCGAAAACGCCACGGATTCAAAGTTTCTGCAGAAGACCTATTTGCTGACCAGTGTAGGCATTCTGTGCGCCATCTTTCAGTGGCACATCTTTCGTGCCTATCTCTATGGCGACTTATCTGATTACTCCGTCATTCTGATGACGATCGGATTGTTGTTGGTTGCCATGTTCCATTCGCTTCCGCCCATTCGCCAAGTGTATCCGTACAACTACTTCTTCATGTTCACAACGCAGGAGATGTTGGCTGCAGGAACTGGAGCAATGTTCATGCACTCGAGCGCTACGTACTTGATCTACCATACAATGGGATCGGTCTTCCTATTCGGATGCCTGAATGTAATTGGAGCCTCATTGCAGAGGGACTTGAAAGCGAACCACTTTTGCTTTCTCACCACAATCTTCTTTAGCTATATAATTGTCATCATATTAATCTACTTCCACTTGACATTGGGAACTTCGATGGCAATTATAATGATCAATTTCCTAACGGCATATGCACTTATCGCAGTGCTTATCTATCACGCCATGGTTTTGCATAGTGAAACATCCAATCTGCACAACGAAGATTATATGCTAATGGCAATGCTGCTCTTCGTAGACTTTATGTGTATGTTTATTTTGGGAATAATGCACATCCCGAAGACAAACGAAGCAAAGAACCCTTGTTTCTGCAGCGACTCTACAAAAAAGAAACCTGATCAATTCCAGCTTCTTGCGGCTCCAGCATTCTACGCGCTTTAAACATTCATATGGGAATCTATATATTTGACAACGATTGCTTATATATCTTGCATACATTTTCTTACATTTTCCTGTACATTATAATACAAATTATATAAAGCCTTGACAGTCCAAGTGTTCGTATTGCTGCATCGAAAGTGCCAGGATGCGCTCGTGCAAAATCATGTGACCGAAAAATATTAAAACACTAAGATACAGATACTCGTTTTTGGGCACATTGAACTGTCGATCGTGTATTATTGTTGCTGCGTACATGATCATCGTGATAGCAGCAATGGCGAAATAATTGCGAACAAATATGAACACCGTTTCCGACCCAAAAATGTAGGCGTTCAGAAAGAATATGGCCAACATAATGAGGGCTAAGGCAGATATAATACTCAACGCCAGATCACTAGGCACTAGTCGCATTGGAAAGTAGGCACCAAACACAATGGACGCCACCACCAGGCTGATAACAATGAAACCCGCATACACATTGACCAAAACACCTCGGGTGTTCTGCTGTTCAAACGCAATGAACAGTGTGGAGCTTTCGACTATGATCGCGATCAATATCAGATTGTATGGCAATTTCCGTCCAAACGGCGTGCAGGATAGCATACAAATGCCAAAGAATGTTATCATTAGCCAATATCCGTATCGCACCTGTGGTATTTTAAACCGCCGCCACTCCGAAAAATATCCAATTATGATCCACTGCACCGTCGCGAAGATGGCAAAGCACATACTCAGACCATAGATACGCATGCCGTGTCGTATATGCATGTCAGGTGGTGTGCCATATACTTCAAGTTCGACTTGATTCATTTTTTTTAATTGCCAGAAATTTTATAAACTTGCGCTTAAATTCACAGCATTGCTGATATAACATATTTGAAAAAAATAACTATTAAATATGTTTGGGAAAATAAAAAAAACGTTAATATATCACATTCATAAACACATGACTTTCATAAGAACAGTTGATCGAGAAAAGTTTTCTATGACGGACATCCAAGTACTTTGTCATTGCTTTGTTCTTCCTCAAAGATATTGAAGTAGATATATTTCCCTCCATGTACAGACTGGTTTCACTGGCCGGTTAGTATGTTATGTATTCCTTTTATATATTTCCGAGAAGTCAAAGTAAAAGACAGATTGGAATGGGAATATTCGGCTTTATTCACGTTAATCACAAGTCCGTCAATACTTTGTCAGGTGCTCATACGCAGTTATTAAGCCTGCTGTCTATGTGTGTAGTAGATAAAGAAAAGACTGAAGCAAAGCAATGTCAGTATGAAATGCGTGTAGATTGACAGGGAACAATGCAGTGCATCGAAAATCGGTAGATTATCGAAACGGGCGTGGATATACTGGGCATTAAAAATCATGATGACTATCAACATAGCAAATAAGACTATTCCAATAAGCAAAACTTGGATGATGTCTTTTATGAAAAAACAAGAAAAAATCACCGCAAGCAGAACTACGAGCAAACCGCATGTTACAAGACACGTAATCAGAGTACCGGGCAGCATTTTTTGGGGACAGTATGCACCCATGACATACAAAGTGCACACAGTTATGGCCGTTAACATCATTTCCAATATCAATATTCCATAATGCAGTCTAGAGTACAGATAAGATCCTGTCATAATCAAGCAGAAAACAATAATGATTACCACTAGCCAGTTATAGGGAAAAATGTAGCGAATTTGTGGAAAACAATGCATTGCTATTAGCAACGTGAACGCCGATATAGCCCACGAAATCATTGGAACATAAATTAAATCTTCCATGTTGACTTGCAAGGCAGATACGGTAATCCAGGTAATGCATGCGAACGCTATAAAAAAGGTCGCAAGGATATACACTTTTCGTGCAAATAGCTGAAGCACCTTGTCATCGACTTCAATAAGAAGTTGCTCTTGGTCCTCCCTCTGCCCTTGTCTGCGACTGTTTCTGCTTGTCAAGTAATAGATTCGTTGGGATACCCGATTTATATTTGCATTTTGGGATTGTAGCTGTTGTTGCTGCTCCTGTAAGTTCTGCTGCCATTGGTGTGGCTCCGGCATCTGAGAATTTGGTATTCGAAATGGAAGCATCTTAGCGATGGTTGAACAAAACGAATCCTAAAATCTCAAATTTTGAGGGATATTGTGATAACTTGCTTCAGGCTGCTTTGTTTCCGTTGGCACTCGTCAGTATTTGCAAAGTCTTTCATGGGCCCAGCCAAGTGTAGGGAGCCGTCCGTGCGTAGGTTCAACACTTATATGTCCTATAATCAAATTATAAGTATACGCTTTCAGATTCTAATTTATTATAATTTTGATCAACTGTACCATATGCAAGGAATTTTTTGAGCTGTAAATCGAAAATAGATTGTATAGATGGCAAACAACCTTCCTAACTGCCAGTGTATGAGCTTTCATAAAATACAAATTACTTTGAATACAAATATATTACCTATACAAGCTAGCCATATTTTAAGCAACTAAGCAAATCGTATTACCATGTCTCATAAGTTCTATCGGTCGACATTAAAGCTTTTCTGAAAAATTTAACTATTGAACAAGGATATTGAACTTTCGGTACAACAATCTCGTCAAGGCATCTAATAAATAAATAAATAAATATTTTTTTAATTAAAAAAAAGGTCAACTTACTTTAGTTATCATAGGAACAATTAAAAGAAGCTTCCTTTTTTAATCATTACAGTGTTTCATTTTTGTTTTTACTTCAATGTCAGAAAAAAGGACTGAATGAAATCGAAATAAAACAAGTAAGGAAAGCTACAGTCGAGCGCGCGCGACTGTAAGATACCATTTACCCTATTCGAAGAAATAATACAAAATAAAATAAATTGTATAAAAATATATAAAAAAAATATAAAAAAAAAGCAATTTACATTAAGAAAAAAAAATCGTCCCGCGCCAGATTCGAACCCAAGAACTCTCACGAACTTTGTAACTTACGAATCGGACCTCTAACCACTAGACCACACAAGTTTACGCCATGCGATCGGCAAATTAGGCTTTTATTGACGCGGGCCCTCTACTGCGTCGATTTAACGTTTTGATTAGGAATCGCTAGCGCCCATAACTTTGTATGGGGAATTCGAACTCCTATAACTTCTTTGTTATTAAAAAATAAAAATTGAAGAAAGCTACAGTCGAGTGCACTCGACAGTAAGTTATAATTTACCTTTGGCTGCTAAAAATAATTCTTAATATTAATTACTTTTATTCGAATTAATAACAACGCATCGCATATTTCCGAAATTAAATACACATGCATTGACGCTAATGGCACATGCCGACTGCACGCCGATTGTGCGTGCGCAGTCGGCACAAGCATTGACGCCGAGCCTCTGCTCCGTCTCTGCTGCTGTATGCAAAACTTCTCGCGCCTAGGAACAGACCATGTGCTTCAGTGGTTTGTTGTTAGAGTTGTCAGCTCTTTAACTAAATGTTCCCGGTTCGAATCCAAACGCAGTCTTCTTTTTTTTGTATTGCTTAGAAAAAGTTTTTGGTTTTTTTTATTTTTTTTGCATAATATATTTTTCATATAGCGCAAAATTATTAAAAAAAAAAAAAATTGCCCAGCGCAGGATTTGAACCCGCGACCTCACGCATCAGAAACTTGCGAGCCAACCATCAAGACCACACACAGTTACGCAGTGCGATCGGCAAAAAAAAAAAAAAAATTGCCCGTTGCTGGATTTGAACCCGCGACCACACGCACCAGAATCTTGCATGCAACCATCTAGACCACACACAGTTACGCGGAGCGATCGGCAAATGAGACTTTTATTGATGCCGGCCTTCTGCTGCGTCAGTTCAACATTCTAGTTGGAATTCTAAGCGCCCACAACTTTATATGGGAGATTCAAACTCCTATAACTTCTTTGTTTATTGTCCGATCGGATTGAAATTTATAGGGTAGATCTGTACTATGGTAAGCTACAAGAGTGTTAAAAAAAATGTTTTGTTATTTCCCTACTTTTCTTAAAATTCAATAGTTTGGGGGCGGTGGGCGTGGCATCCAAAAGTTGAAAATCAAACATTCTTCGTAATGTTACCAGGCACCTTACTTTCAAATTTGGCGCTTCTAGCTTTTCTAGTTTTCTTTTAAACTATAAAAATGTGTTTTTTAGAGGCGGTGGGCGTGGCATCCAAAATTCTAAAATCCAACTTCTGCATAATGTTGCAAGACACTCTCCTACCAAATTTGGTGCGTTTATCTCTTTTCGTTATTGAATTATTTAGAAAAAATCGAAATACGCATTTATCGATTTGCGGAGGAGGTGGGCGTGGCACATCAAGTTTGAAATAAACTTCTTGTGTGTATTGAATACACGCACACTCCCACCAAGTCTGGTGCCTCTAGCTCTTTTAATAGCTGAGATCTGTGTGTTCATACAGACGGACAGACGGACAGACGGACAGACGGACAGACGGACAGACAGACGGACATGACCAAATCGACTCGGCTATTGATGCTGATCAAGAATATATATACTTTGTATGGTCTGCCACGCCTCCTTCTGCCTGTTACATACATTTGCACAAAGTTAATATACCATTTTTTACCCATTTTCAATGGGTAAATGGTATAAATATAAAAAAAAAGCAATTTACATTAAGAAAAAAAAATCGTCCCGCGCCAGATTCGAACCCAAGAACTCTCACGAACTTTGTAACTTACGAATCGGACCTCTAACCACTAGACCACACAAGTTTACGCCATGCGATCGGCAAATTAGGCTTTTATTGACGCGGGCTCTCTACTGCGTCGATTTAACGTTTTGATTAGGAATCGCTAGCGCCCATAACTTTGTATGGGGAATTCGAACTCCTATAACTTCTTTGTTATTAAAAAATAAAAATTGAAGAAAGCTACAGTCGAGTGCACTCGACAGTAAGTTATAATTTACCTTTGGCTGCTAAAAATAATTCTTAATATTAATTACTTTTATTCGAATTAATAACAACGCATCGCATATTTCCGAAATTAAATACACATGCATTGACGCTAATGGCACATGCCGACTGCACGCCGATTGTGCGTGCGCAGTCGGCACAAGCATTGACGCCGAGCCTCTGCTCCGTCTCTGCTGCTGTATGCAAAACTTCTCGCGCCTAGGAACAGACCATGTGCTTCAGTGGTTTGTTGTTAGAGTTGTCAGCTCTTTAACTAAATGTTCCCGGTTCGAATCCAAACGCAGTCTTCTTTTTTTTGTATTGCTTAGAAAAAGTTTTTGGTTTTTTTTATTTTTTTTGCATAATATATTTTTCATATAGCGCAAAATTATTAAAAAAAAAAAAAATTGCCCAGTGCAGGATTTGAACCCGCGACCTCACGCATCAGAAACTTGCGAGCCAACCATCAAGACCACACACAGTTACGCAGTGCGATCGGCAAAAAAAAAAAAAAAATTGCCCGTTGCTGGATTTGAACCCGCGACCACACGCACCAGAATCTTGCATGCAACCATCTAGACCACACACAGTTACGCGGAGCGATCGGCAAATGAGACTTTTATTGATGCCGGCCTTCTGCTGCGTCAGTTCAACATTCTAGTTGGAATTCTAAGCGCCCACAACTTTATATGGGAGATTCAAACTCCTATAACTTCTTTGTTTATTGTCCGATCGGATTGAAATTTATAGGGTAGATCTGTACTATGGTAAGCTACAAGAGTGTTAAAAAAAATGTTTTGTTATTTCCCTACTTTTCTTAAAATTCAATAGTTTGGGGGCGGTGGGCGTGGCATCCAAAAGTTGAAAATCAAACATTCTTCGTAATGTTACCAGGCACCTTACTTTCAAATTTGGCGCTTCTAGCTTTTCTAGTTTTCTTTTAAACTATAAAAATGTGTTTTTTAGAGGCGGTGGGCGTGGCATCCAAAATTCTAAAATCCAACTTCTGCATAATGTTGCAAGACACTCTCCTACCAAATTTGGTGCGTTTATCTCTTTTCGTTATTGAATTATTTAGAAAAAATCGAAATACGCATTTATCGATTTGCGGAGGAGGTGGGCGTGGCACATCAAGTTTGAAATAAACTTCTTGTGTGTATTGAATACACGCACACTCCCACCAAGTCTGGTGCCTCTAGCTCTTTTAATAGCTGAGATCTGTGTGTTCATACAGACGGACAGACGGACAGACGGACAGACGGACAGACGGACAGACGGACAGACGGACAGACAGACGGACATGACCAAATCGACTCGGCTATTGATGCTGATCAAGAATATATATACTTTGTATGGTCTGCCACGCCTCCTTCTGCCTGTTACATACATTTGCACAAAGTTAATATACCATTTTTTACCCATTTTCAATGGGTAAATGGTATAAAAAGCAATTTACATTAAGAAAAAAAAATCGTCCCGCGCCAGATTCGAACCCAAGAACTCTCACGAACTTTGTAACTTACGAATCGGACCTCTAACCACTAGACCACACAAGTTTACGCCATGCGATCGGCAAATTAGGCTTTTATTGACGCGGGCCCTCTACTGCGTCGATTTAACGTTTTGATTAGGAATCGCTAGCGCCCATAACTTTGTATGGGGAATTCGAACTCCTATAACTTCTTTGTTATTAAAAAATAAAAATTGAAGAAAGCTACAGTCGAGTGCACTCGACAGTAAGTTATAATTTACCTTTGGCTGCTAAAAATAATTCTTAATATTAATTACTTTTATTCGAATTAATAACAACGCATCGCATATTTCCGAAATTAAATACACATGCATTGACGCTAATGGCACATGCCGACTGCACGCCGATTGTGCGTGCGCAGTCGGCACAAGCATTGACGCCGAGCCTCTGCTCCGTCTCTGCTGCTGTATGCAAAACTTCTCGCGCCTAGGAACAGACCATGTGCTTCAGTGGTTTGTTGTTAGAGTTGTCAGCTCTTTAACTAAATGTTCCCGGTTCGAATCCAAACGCAGTCTTCTTTTTTTTGTATTGCTTAGAAAAAGTTTTTGGTTTTTTTTATTTTTTTTGCATAATATATTTTTCATATAGCGCAAAATTATTAAAAAAAAAAAAAAATTGCCCAGCGCAGGATTTGAACCCGCGACCTCACGCATCAGAAACTTGCGAGCCAACCATCAAGACCACACACAGTTACGCAGTGCGATCGGCAAAAAAAAAAAAAAATTGCCCGTTGCTGGATTTGAACCCGCGACCACACGCACCAGAATCTTGCATGCAACCATCTAGACCACACACAATTACGCGGAGCGATCGGCAAATGAGACTTTTATTGATGCCGGCCTTCTGCTGCGTCAGTTCAACATTCTAGTTGGAATTCTAAGCGCCCACAACTTTATATGGGAGATTCAAACTCCTATAACTTCTTTGTTTATTGTCCGATCGGATTGAAATTTATAGGGTAGATCTGTACTATGGTAAGCTACAAGAGTGTTAAAAAAAATGTTTTGTTATTTCCCTACTTTTCTTAAAATTCAATAGTTTGGGGGCGGTGGGCGTGGCATCCAAAAGTTGAAAATCAAACATTCTTCGTAATGTTACCAGGCACCTTACTTTCAAATTTGGCGCTTCTAGCTTTTCTAGTTTTCTTTTAAACTATAAAAATGTGTTTTTTAGAGGCGGTGGGCGTGGCATCCAAAATTCTAAAATCCAACTTCTGCATAATGTTGCAAGACACTCTCCTACCAAATTTGGTGCGTTTATCTCTTTTCGTTATTGAATTATTTAGAAAAAATCGAAATACGCATTTATCGATTTGCGGAGGAGGTGGGCGTGGCACATCAAGTTTGAAATAAACTTCTTGTGTGTATTGAATACACGCACACTCCCACCAAGTCTGGTGCCTCTAGCTCTTTTAATAGCTGAGATCTGTGTGTTCATACAGACGGACAGACGGACAGACGGACAGACGGACAGACGGACAGACAGACGGACATGACCAAATCGACTCGGCTATTGATGCTGATCAAGAATATATATACTTTGTATGGTCTGCCACGCCTCCTTCTGCCTGTTACATACATTTGCACAAAGTTAATATACCATTTTTTACCCATTTTCAATGGGTAAATGGTATAAATATAAAAAAAAAGCAATTTACATTAAGAAAAAAAAATCGTCCCGCGCCAGATTCGAACCCAAGAACTCTCACGAACTTTGTAACTTACGAATCGGACCTCTAACCACTAGACCACACAAGTTTACGCCATGCGATCGGCAAATTAGGCTTTTATTGACGCGGGCTCTCTACTGCGTCGATTTAACGTTTTGATTAGGAATCGCTAGCGCCCATAACTTTGTATGGGGAATTCGAACTCCTATAACTTCTTTGTTATTAAAAAATAAAAATTGAAGAAAGCTACAGTCGAGTGCACTCGACAGTAAGTTATAATTTACCTTTGGCTGCTAAAAATAATTCTTAATATTAATTACTTTTATTCGAATTAATAACAACGCATCGCATATTTCCGAAATTAAATACACATGCATTGACGCTAATGGCACATGCCGACTGCACGCCGATTGTGCGTGCGCAGTCGGCACAAGCATTGACGCCGAGCCTCTGCTCCGTCTCTGCTGCTGTATGCAAAACTTCTCGCGCCTAGGAACAGACCATGTGCTTCAGTGGTTTGTTGTTAGAGTTGTCAGCTCTTTAACTAAATGTTCCCGGTTCGAATCCAAACGCAGTCTTCTTTTTTTTGTATTGCTTAGAAAAAGTTTTTGGTTTTTTTTATTTTTTTTGCATAATATATTTTTCATATAGCGCAAAATTATTAAAAAAAAAAAAAAATTGCCCAGTGCAGGATTTGAACCCGCGACCTCACGCATCAGAAACTTGCGAGCCAACCATCAAGACCACACACAGTTACGCAGTGCGATCGGCAAAAAAAAAAAAAAAATTGCCCGTTGCTGGATTTGAACCCGCGACCACACGCACCAGAATCTTGCATGCAACCATCTAGACCACACACAGTTACGCGGAGCGATCGGCAAATGAGACTTTTATTGATGCCGGCCTTCTGCTGCGTCAGTTCAACATTCTAGTTGGAATTCTAAGCGCCCACAACTTTATATGGGAGATTCAAACTCCTATAACTTCTTTGTTTATTGTCCGATCGGATTGAAATTTATAGGGTAGATCTGTACTATGGTAAGCTACAAGAGTGTTAAAAAAAATGTTTTGTTATTTCCCTACTTTTCTTAAAATTCAATAGTTTGGGGGCGGTGGGCGTGGCATCCAAAAGTTGAAAATCAAACATTCTTCGTAATGTTACCAGGCACCTTACTTTCAAATTTGGCGCTTCTAGCTTTTCTAGTTTTCTTTTAAACTATAAAAATGTGTTTTTTAGAGGCGGTGGGCGTGGCATCCAAAATTCTAAAATCCAACTTCTGCATAATGTTGCAAGACACTCTCCTACCAAATTTGGTGCGTTTATCTCTTTTCGTTATTGAATTATTTAGAAAAAATCGAAATACGCATTTATCGATTTGCGGAGGAGGTGGGCGTGGCACATCAAGTTTGAAATAAACTTCTTGTGTGTATTGAATACACGCACACTCCCACCAAGTCTGGTGCCTCTAGCTCTTTTAATAGCTGAGATCTGTGTGTTCATACAGACGGACAGACGGACAGACGGACAGACGGACAGACGGACAGACGGACAGACGGACAGACGGACAGACAGACGGACATGACCAAATCGACTCGGCTATTGATGCTGATCAAGAATATATATACTTTGTATGGTCTGCCACGCCTCCTTCTGCCTGTTACATACATTTGCACAAAGTTAATATACCATTTTTTACCCATTTTCAATGGGTAAATGGTATAAATATGGGATACACGGATTTATTTACGGCAATGTTGAACCAGCAGAAGCCCTAGCCTATGCTCTTATCACTGTCTAGAAAATTTTCCTCTTGTTGCTGCTCGTAGTAAATATAGAAATGACAAAGCACATAGAGCATAATCACGTAATGGAAAAATATATTGAGCGAGCAGTGTAGCATATCGAAAATCGGTAGAATTTCGTATCGGGCATGGATATACTGAGCATTAAAAATAATCAACAGTCCTAAAAGACAAAATAATAATAGTGCGAAACACAAAAGTAGGATGGGGCTTCTGATGAATATTAAGACAATCACCAAGACAAAGAGAACAATGATCAGAACGAGTGCCGTAATCATTGTACACAAGACGTTAGGCAGCATCTTTTGGGGACAAAATGCACCTATGGCATAGAACACTACAACAATTATAGCTGCTATCCCCATTAATATTAGCAATAAAAGATACTGAATGCTGCAATAGAGATAGGTGCCTGCCACAGCTACGCAGCCAACAATAAGGATAGTCATGATCCAGTTGCAAGGAAAGCAGAAGCGCGTTTGGGGAATACAATTCATTATGAACATCAATGTAAGCGCCGTAATTAGCCATACAATATACGGAACGACTATTGCTTCGCGTATGTCGTACTCCAGCACCGATACGGTGATCCACGCACTACATGTGATCGCTAAGAATATGATCGCGAGCACATACACTTTTCGCACAAATAGACGCAGTACTTCTTCATCGACTGTAACCAAAACTCCCTCCTGGTCCTCCCTCTGCTCTGGTCTCTGATTGTTCCTGCTTGCCAAGTAGTAGACTCGTTGGGCTACCGGATTTGAGGCTTGCTGAGGTCGCTGCTGCTGCTGCTGCTGTTGCTGCTGTTGCAGTTCTGAACGCTGCCAATTGTATGGCTGCGATATCTGATCATTTGGTATATGAAATGGAAGCATCTTGATGATAGTTAAACAAATGAATTTCGTCAAAAAGGATAAAGTGACGTATCGGACTAGGTTGCTTTGATTCGCTGCTCCCAACGCCATGTATCGAGGAAACCCTTGTTTGACGGGCTGATAAGTACCTTTAAGCCATGTTCCTCTTCTAAGGTAGTTCAATACATATCCTTCCCCCTTTAGTTGGAGCTAATGAGCTGAAAGATTGCCATGCATTTATAGTCGGTTTTATTCAAGTTATTCATTTGATCGTCAAAAGCCCTTAATCCTAAGCCCCACATTCGAACGTACTCTCTATTTTATTCAATCTCCTCTTCATGTTCGCCGAAGAATAAGAAAATCCATAGGCACATGAATATTAATGTGAAATGAATAAAGATTTCAAGGAAACAGTGCACCATATCGAAAATGGGCAGAATTTCATATCGGGCATGAATATATTGGGCATTAAAAAGCATCATGAGTGCTGTCAGGCAGAACAAAGCTATTCCAAAGCACAGCAATAGGATGACGTTTTTGATGAACATAAGGCAGATAGCCATACTGAACAGGACTATAGACAAAACGCATGATAAGAGACCTGTGCACAGAATGCCAGGCAACATCACTTGGGGAGCAAACGCACCGACCGCATAAACCAATATAATAATTGCAGCCGTTGCCCCAAGTCCTGCTAGCACTAACAAAAAGTCAACGTTATAAAATATATAGGCTCCTGCCATTATCAAGCAAGTCATAATTACGACTGCCATGATCCAGTTGCACGGAAAGCAGAATCGCGTCTGGGGTAAACAATTCATTATGATTAGCAAGGAAAACGCCCCAATGATCCACACTAGGAATGGAATGAGTATTGCATCCATCATGTTGAAATCCAATACCGAAACGGTAATCCAGGTAACACATTCGATCAAAATAAAGATGGTTGCAAAAATATACACTTTGCGTACAAATAGGCGCAGCACCTCAGCATCCACAACGACCACGATCCGATCTCCATTGTCTTCCTCCGCTTTCTGCTTCTTGTTCGTTAGGTAGTACACTCGTTGGGCAATTGGACTTGAGTTTTGATTCGTATTTCCCTGATGTTGCTGCTGATTTTGCTGCCATTGCCCTTGCTGCGCCAACGATAGATTTGGAATCATCTTAGTTCGCAAATTTCGTAAAAATCAATTCAAATAGTCTAACGGTGAGAAAATATAGTAATATGTCGGTCTCGGTTGCTTTGTTTTAGTCGAAGCGCATTAGCATCTGCAAAGGATAAGTATCCCCCAGCAACGCTTCACAGAAACGTCCTCAATACTTGCTTTCGACTGTGTGTGTGGGATCGGCGTGTACGTGTGAAAACGGACCACGCGTAGTTTTGCTTGTCAAAGCCAATAATGAGCAAATCAGTGCAAATTTATGTCATGCAACGCGTCGTTGTGAGTTCGATAATTAGAATTATTTAGTATTATGAACTTATTTTTAAAGACCAACAAAGGAAATAGTTTTAATTTTATATCGAGTTTAATCGACTGAACCTTTCTTTAATAGTTTTTAATTGTATCCTCACATTGTGTAGCTACTTGAATATATAAGTATACTATCTGAACTTTTCGGGCAGTCTATACCCCGCCTTAACAAGTAATATCTTCATTTAAGTATCTTCTGGCCCAATGTTGCGCTTGTAACCCATTGTGTTGGGTTGCTCCGCTTGCTCGTCATGATAATAAGAAGGCACCTTTTGGAAAACCTAGTCAGGCATACAGAAATCAACAGCAACACTGGGAAAGGATAGCAGAATGTTAAGTAGCAACGATCAAGCTAACAAAACAGACACAAAGGATGCAGCGATGATAATAGGGACGAGCGCTACGGATCACGGATCCTTCATTCTTTCACCCCCTTTTGATGCCAAGAAGCTAGAAGCACAGGCTCTCAATGTTTGTTGTTGTTTGGGTTGATCGCCTGAGTGCCACGTAAAGGATACAAAAAATAGTATCTTTGAGATGCGTGCACCACCACCGCATCTGCGGCCTTCATCTCGAATCACGAAACACGATCACTTTCACAGATGACGGCGGTCGCAGCATTGTCTGCAAATGACTCAATCAGTTGGCTGCGCTTATCCCTGATCCTGCTAAAGGCATGCAAATGTCTCTCGATCTTCGGGAAGGCAGCTGCCAGAGACGAGTAGCCTCTTCCCAGCGACTACATTGCTCGGCAGAGATCAACGGCTTTTGTTAGTCAGCGCCAGATTTTCCAATCAAATTGTTGGCTTAACATAATGTGATACTGGAGCTTGGAGCTAGAGCTTATCAAATATGATTTCCATATCTAATATACAATATAATAACTGCGATTTCGCTCTACAATCTGCTTTGGGTCAATGGCCTGAGAGAATTCTGGAGCTGACAAAAACTTGGGAAAAGTGAAAGCGCTCGATGGCGACACAGCACGACATGCAAACGAATGCATTGGAGCACGTAGCAAGATGTGCCTGAAAGGGGACAGCGGGCGGTTGGAGGTGTAGAGTTGCCGCTGTCCGGCCACATGACACACATGCAACAAACTTGGTGAGGTGGGCGCAGGGGGGTGGGAACAGTCGATTTTGCATGCCATGCTAGGGCCAACAACATGAAACGGTTCAGGCCGCAAAAAGCACAGCCCAAAAAGCTCACGGAAGCGTAACGAACGAGGTGCACACACACATAGACACACATAGGAACATACTGATACAGATACAGACGAGCAGAGCCGTCAGCTTCAGGCATGGGTCAGAGCTTGGCACAGGTTCTATCTAGCTGTGCACCGAACAATTTATAATATTCTATTAGTTCCACGACCCGAACTCGAGCCAGAGCCCGAGACTGAGCCGGAGAACGGCACTGAGGCAGCGACAGCGGCAGCGGCAGCGCAGTTAGCGCAGATAATACATCCGTTTCCGGTTAAGCCCATATTTTTGTGCCATTTAGTGAGTGAGCGAGCGAGCGAGTGGGAGCGAGAGGGCGGGGGCCAACGGAGGGACGAGCGAGCGAGCGAGACTGGAACAGACAGCTACAGATGCTGATGGCTAGACGCAGTCACAATGCCAGCAACATGCAGCGTGGCGTGTGGAGGGTGAGCCCGAGGGTAAGCTCGAGCACGGGGCCCAGCCCGGCCCGGCCCGGCCCTGGCAGGCCTGGCACGGCATCAAGTGATGCGACAAGTGCAGCCGGCGCTGCAGCGTTGCTGGAGCGGAATCGTCAACGCTTCCGCATATTTCTCATTTCCACAATTAAACATTTGCGAGTTTAACGTTATGGAAAATGCCTTTTCCCTGCCCAGCGGGGCGAGCTTTGGACTTGGTGCCTCGAGAGTCGCCCTGTTTCTTAGATAAATCAAAGCAGCAATTAATAATACTGCGACGCGTGGTCAGGGGTAGCCAATTTGCAATCTGCACCCTCGGACGGGAAGCTCAAATGGAGCCTGAACTGAGTCTAGTAATTATCTAACTCACTGCGGGCTCTTGGGGCCCACAGCGGAAGCCATGCATGGTCTTCTATCTAGTCCTGCCTGAGGAAGGGGCGTGTCGTGACCGCACCTTATCGCCCAGCGATGCGTTTTTAGGGGCAGCTTTGTTAACGAGCGCTGCACGTGGCTCTTGCAGCTGTGTTGACTTCGACTCCACCGACAGTGCTTCCGACTCCCCCACGCGAAATCCAAGTCAAGCTGAGTAAACAAATTATTGCCGAATTCAGTGTTTCTGGATTGAACAGGTGTACTCTATATATATATGCAGTAAAAGCTTTTCTGTATGAGGTAATCGGAGTAAACAATGAATACATTTTGTTGTAGTTACTGATTATTCGATTTTTAAAAAGATTTCTTAGTTGAATACAATATTGTTAACAATAAAACTAAATTATTTACATAATTTTTAAATATATCTGCTGTTCGAAAATATAAATTTCTTTACTTGCAAAAAAATTAAATAAATAAATTTTGTTAGAGTATTATGCCGTTGTTTCAAAATAATTCTAATTTTTGAAACATAATTGAATAATTATTATTATTATTTTTGTGGTTTACATCAATTTTTGTACATATTTCAATACTTAATAAAAATAGTATATAATTTCAACAATTGCCGAGATGGTGGTCAAATAGCTCTTTCTAACCTTTAGCTACATTCTATATATTCATGAGCCTCTCAACATGCATAGCACAAAAATGCAAATTTATGGCCACAAACGCGCGACGAACAATTGAAAAGGAAATTCTACTCAACCCTAGAGAATGTTATTCAGCTCCAACAACGACAACTACAACTGAAGCATACAATTTATGCCACTAATAAAAATGTTAAAAAAAATAAATTAGCGAATTTCCGGAAATTGTAACAAATTAACATTGGCACGAATGTAATTAGTAACGCCGTGTTGGGAGGTTTCACTCCTCTCTCCCTCGCTCTCTGTGTCTCTCTCTTTTTGCTTTTCGCACTCCGGGAAATAATTAAACACACGTACATGTTACATGCCTATGTCAAATGCATTGTAATTAGAAAAACATGCAATTGGAATAAATTTGAGCAAAAAATCGGGCTTATAGCTGATATTAACCAGCTGAAGGTATCGTACAAAATACGTGGACATAGAACGCCTTCAAGAAACTCGGTTGTGCGCGATTTCTGTTGAATCACCTCATATAATTTGTACTGCATACCAAATGAATTTCATATTAAGGGGCGTGTGCGCTTTTGAAGGCCTTGTGAGCAACCGCTTGAATTAGACACAAGCAGGTGTTGGGTCAAGATGTATGTATGTATGTATTTCTGGAATTGGTAGCAGACAGTATTCTGCAGCTTACTTGATAACCATTAAATAACTTAAAAATATATATCTAAACATATATTTTACATCAACAAAAATTATAATATTATTTTTAGATCACAACAAATCATAAGATTATTAAACATTTTACTATTCAAAAAATCTGAATTATAAAATTTATTAAATTTTTGACCAACTGTAATCTATCTTTTTTTTTCAGTAGCTATGATTTCCCATCAAAAGTCTAAAGAGGTAACTTTACAGTACGAATTTGTCTTCGATTCTTGATCTATTCAAACGTAGAAAGCTTCGTATAGCTAATTTAGAATAAATCTACAGGCATTCCATTATCAAAAGAGATTATCTCACCCTAAGCTACTATTTAAGATACAGATATCTTCTCAAGACATTATAATAAATATCAGATCTAATCAAAATGGACAGTTTTCGAAGTTAAGGTCATCGCTCAAGTTGCCTTTCAGCTAGTGTCATTAGCATTCAGCTACCTAAAGTGATATACGACTCTCAGTTGTAATATTAAGAAATTAAAAGGCGTGATTAATATCTACATTATGCGGGCCACTTCTTTTTGCTCACTTTCGCCGAGCGGACGCCTCGACCCAGTGCTCAGACCCTGCAGACACCTACGCAGGCGGCGACAAACAAAGCACTTTGTCAATGGTCAGCAAAGACTTTTCGTGGGTGTTTGAATTTATTAGCGGTTCCAGCGAGTTTTGCACTCGACTTCGAGCTGGAACTGAAAACGAGACTGAAACTGAGACTCAGACAGAGACTGAGACTGGCGATTGGCGACCGGCTGTACCGCACGGCTGACATGCTTTGAATTTTTGATTGATTTTCAAGTTATTAATATTTATTTATTTCCCCGATATTTGTGACTCTGGTTCCATGCCATAGCTGTTGTTGTTATTTCTGTTCGTAGCATATTTTTTATATATTTGCGAAATGTTCAAATAAACACGTTGTATTGCCGCTGTTAATGGCCGCATAAATTGTTGTCAAAAATTATTATTATTACCTTTTTCTGACATTTGTTTATTTATCATAAGTCCACTTGTTGTTGTTGTTGTTGCTGTTGTTGTCTCTGTGTGTGCGCGAGTCTGGCGCAGAAAACAGGCGGCGGCTCCGCACGTGCCACAAGACCAAAAACAATTTCTGTCGTCGCCCTAATGCGTGCATTAGTGCCCCAAATTACCATTAATGCCAAAATCAAACTACAAATCGGTTATAGACCAAGGCGAAAAGGTTAAAAGCCTCGAGCGGCGACTCCTGCTGTTATACCCTGTTCCAGTCTAACAGGCGGCATAATCAACTACCAAGACATGACTTATGGAAACTTGGAATTCCAACAATAATTTTTTTTGTCGAAAAAAAATATATATGTACAAAATTAATTATTTATATTTTGTTTATAAGGTAGCTTGAAGTTTAAGCTGCCCTGCCCAGAGAACTTGTAGTTGTTGGCATATTGCCATGGCAAAACTGCGCAAAGAAGCCAGCGAAGTCAACAATCTTTCACAGGACACACGTCTCGGCAGGAGTGAAATTGTGAACATGATTATATATACGAATATGAATATGAATAACACAGCAATATGAGTACATTTGTGGGCGCGTGCGTATGTGTGCGCCCAGGGGTGGCTACAAATTGCTTGCTTTTAGTGCGCCTCTGTACACGTGACCCTGTAAATTGCTTTGCCAGCTTCATTATGCATTTAAATATATTATTGTTGTTTTGGTTTTTGGTAGAGACAATAAGGTATATTAGTAATTAGCAACCAAACAAATTTAAATAGAAGAGTTAAGTTATAATAGATGCAGATATATTCAGAAAAATTGAGAAGATTGGTTTGATTCGGGTGCTGATCAATATTTATAAATACTTTAAGTATTTACTTTATAAGCTTGCAGTTCTTCTCTGCCTTAAAACCAAGTTAAACCAATTTCCGATCCTCACTTCGAGTAACAAATTAGTGAGTCAGCGTGAGCTGAGGCCAATCCATAGGCCCAGAGTGCCCACTGCCCGCTGCCCAGTTGCCATGGTTCATTAGAACCTCTCAATGCAATGCAAACAAAACAAGAAACCAGCGGCCAGCTGAGTTCCAGCTACTCATAAAAATTTCGCAGCTCATAAGCGCCAAAAAGAGCGGGAGAGAGAGGTAAAGAGGGGAACCAGGTGAACGAAGCGTACAAAATCATTTCCTACTAAAGCGAGCGGACATGGCACGGAGATGGGCGATGGGACGAGTGGCCACAGCTGTAGCTGGAGTAGGAGTCAGAGTCAGAGACGGAGACGGAGCTGCAGTTGGAGGTGAGCTCAAAATGCGTGACTGCGACTAATGACCCGCACGTGTTCAGGTTACCCGCGACGAGCGGGATGAGAGGCGGGTGCGGGCAACGGGTGCGGGCACCGGGAGCGGGCGACGACTATGTGTGTGTAGCGAGAATTGATTACGATCGCTGGACGCATATTAATTGTGCCATGTTGCAGCCTATGAAAAGGATACCCAAAGGATGCGACTGCCGCGACAGACGCGAATTTGGAGCTCGACTGCGACTGCGACTGCGACTGCGCATATGATTAACAACTTAATGGATATGGATATGGATTCTGGTCTGCTCTGGCAGCTCGACAGTGTTGCGTCTCCTTGGTCTTGGCCGCTGTGCGTGATCAACGTGCGCGTGTTGCAGCAGGTAAACAGCGCATTTGTCTGCCACTCGATCGCCACTGGCACCTCACAGACACGCACACACGCCCATACTTCCAGTGTAGCCACGCACCACACACCAAGCTCAAGGCTCTGGTGCCGCCGCCCATGTGGGCAATGGAAATGAGATTGAGCATCTGAATGAGAATGACCGAAAATTTGTCACACACACTTGGCCGCCGACGACGCTCTGCCCTGCCCATCTATGGATAGTGCCTAGTCCCGTAGTCCCCCGCGTCATATTTATGGATCGCGGCAGCATGCGCCCCAAGTCTGTGCCTGTGTCTGGCTGACTGTATGTGCCGTGTTGTAGATCTTATCCGTTCAGCCGGTGTGCGGCCACGTAGCACGCGGTTACTGGAATTTCGGCATGGAATCGAAATTATGCCCGGCATTATGCATTATGTTGTGCCACACGAATGCCAAGGCGAGTAGAAATGCTAATTAGCGCTAATTAAATAATTTACTAGACACCATTCGAATAGTTTGCCAGGGAAGCGATTTAAAATCTAACAGCGTGTGGCTCCAATTGCGATCAGATAGTATTGAAAGTATTGAATGATGGGTGTGAATTTGATGTATAATAATTATTGAGGCCTTTCACTGTTTAAAATGCTAAAAATTGACAGCAGAAAGGTTCTGCAAATGGATGTTGAGGAAATATAAAATATATTGTTACATTAAATATCAACAGAGACAAGGTACAATTTGTGCATATTGTAATTAAAAATATTATTAAAATATTATTGTTCACACCAACAAATAAATAAATTATTAATATTAAAAAATATATATAGTAAATAAAAAACATTTTGTTTTAAATATTATTTTATTATAGTGTATTAATAAATATTGGTATTATTAATAGAATTTCATGTTCAATAAGAATAACGAATTTTATTCTAATTTTTGAACTACCAAAATTTGTGCTCTGTTATTTTTAATGTTATTTAGTATAACAAAATTATATATTAATTTTGTATAATATTGTTGCTTACATTTTATATGAAAATTATTCTTGACTTTCTAGCCGCTAAATAATAATCGACCCAAACGCAGCCAAGGCTAACAAAAGATCACTTCAAATCATGATAAGAACAAACAAGCGCCAGCAGTAAGTTCAACCCGCCACTCAGGCAAATAAACAAATAATAAATGAAATAAAATAAAATGCATAGATGTCTGCGGAGGCAACAGAAGGCAATAGGAGAGGTGAGAGCGTTCGGCATGGAGAAGCCAGCCGGCAGGCAGGAGGCCACATCGGGAGCCATAAACGCGATTACATAGACAACAAAGCGACTACAAGGCGACCACACGAGGCAGCGAGCGGGCTTCTAGCCGGGAGTCGGCATCCCAGTCGCAGTCGCAGTCGCAGTCACAGTCTTAATACTGACACCGGACGCAGCGACCGCGGCGTACTACCAAGTTACTCGGGTTACAATGAAATTTGTCTGGGGCGAGTAAACATTGCCACCGCATTGGAGCAAGTTGCGCAGGCGTGCAAGAAAATGGCGTACGGTAGCCACAGCGATGCGGTTCGCCTGAGAACGATTTGGGTATGGCTGGAGTGTAGTATGGTGCATGCAGTATGCAGTATGCAGTGCCTGGCCAGGCCTGGCCCTCAGTATCCATGGGGTTTCCGACAGGAAGCCATGGCAGGCAGAGAGCGTGAGGAATGTGTTGGCCGCACGTCTTTTGCTAATAACCGTCATAAATTTGGTGCGGCAACAAATTGAAATTAAACGAAGGCGACTCCGGTCGAGAGAACGGCAAGATCTGTAGCTCCCGCACTCGGCCGCAGAATGCAATCAGAGAGGATCGTGATTTTGTGTGGGTAACCGCCAGCCTGGTAGAATGCAAGAAAAAAGTGTAACTACTTTGTTGTTGTCATGTAGTTAGCACTTGAAGATTTATCCGCGTGAATTAATTGCGATCTTGTTGCACAGATTCCCCTCGCGAAATGAAAACCGAAACCTAAACTGGCAACTGGAAACTGGAAACTGGCAACGGCGATGCAACTGCGACTGCGGGTGTGACTTTAGCAGCAGCTGCCAGCGCATCCATGGGGCCACATGTGGCGCACAACATGGCCCTTATCAAATTAAACGGTAGCACAGCTGGAGCCGATCGCCGACCGGCTACTTGTTGGCCATACAGAAATTAAGACAATTATGGCCCGCCATAAATTCAGAACGCGTCGCCAGCGTCGGTTGAGATCAAGCGCAATACTGCTCATCCCATCGATATCCATAAACCATACCATAAACCCCATTCTCCCGCTCGATCAGCTCGATCTGTGGCATTATTCATGGGCGCATTCTTATTGTTGCCAGAGCATCGTAAATCAAGCAACATTTGATGTGTCACAGTCACAAGCCATTGAACTGATCGTTGATCACCGATCACCGATCACCGATCGCCGATCGGCGACAACATTATTAGGCGAGATCCCCAATCGACCATCACCCATTGCCGTTCGCCTTTCGATCGACACTTATGACATTACGGATTATGATTATGGCGCTCGCGTGCTGTTTATGTATGCCAGGCGAATATTGCAAAATGTCCAAACGATCCCCAATGCCAGATGCTTTCGCTTTTCAATACCCTGGAATATTACTTAAGCATAAGAGATTTGGTTATCCAACATGACCCAGGAATCATGCAGTTATTTGAGATAATAAGAGATTTAAATAAAGTCAGAGATATTCAGAAAAAGAAATTTTATACTAAAATAATAGCAAAAAATTAAATAATAATTTGCATAGTATTTATAAAACTTTTACATTTTCTAAACTTAAAAACAATTCTTTTTTTGCATTTTCATTAAATAAATAAACATTGTTACAGTATTAATTGTTGTAATATATTTGATATTTATTATAATCTATTTCAGGCCAAAAGAAAGCCATTTTATCTTGCAATATTTTGTATATACATTCATAAATTTTATAAATATATATATATATTTTTAACTTCCCGATTTAGGGAAGTTATTGTAACGACCCCGATTTTGAAGAGTGTCAGATCCTTGAAATTTTCACGTTTCTCGACGTTTCACATCCCCCTGACCCATTTTCAATGAGGGTTCTGTGTGTGTGTGTGTGTGTGTGTGTGTGTGTATGAGAGTATGTTCGTATGTGAGATTTTTTTGTGTCAGCGGTTTCTCATAAACTACTGAACCGATTTGAACTTTTTTTTTTTGAAAGATTCGTTTCACCGCCATCTAGGTCTGAAAGGAGTTTAAGAGGGTTATATGTTATAGTTTTTTAATAATTCGCCAAAAAGCACGATTTTTTGGGTATTTTTTGCTTTTTTCGGCTCTATCTCGTAAACGACGGGGTTTTGAAGAAAGTCGTAAGAAACTTTTCGAGCCGAAATTGAATTCTCTACAAAAAAGGTAAAATGATATTTTTCAAAATTCTCAACCCTTAACGAGATAATGGTGTTTTAAAAGTAGGAAAAAGTTGAAAAATCGCGACACGCTCGCTCACATCGCCCCCCCCCCCCCCCAACAACACACTCACCCACCCACCTGTCCACCCACACACACCCACCCGTCCACCCACACACACCCACCCGTCCACCCACACACACACACACACACACACACACACACACACACACACATACATATTTTTGTTATTAACTTCCCGATCTAGGGAAGTTATTGTAACGACCCCGATTTTGAAGAGTGTCAGATCCTTGAAATTTTCACGTTTCTCGACGTTTCACATCCCCCTGACCCATTTTCAATGAGGGTTCTGTGTGTGTGTGTGTGTGTGTGTGTGTGTGTGTATGTGCGTATGTTCGTATGTGAGATTTTTTTGTGTCAGCGGTTTCTCATAAACTACTGAACCGATTTGAACTTTTTTTTTTTGAAAGATTCGTTTCACCGCCATCTAGGTCTGAAAGGAGTTTAAGAGGGTTATATGTTATAGTTTTTTAATAATTCGCCAAAAAGCACGATTTTTTGGGTATTTTTTGCTTTTTTCGGCTCTATCTCGTAAACGACGGGGTTTTGAAGAAAGTCGTAAGAAACTTTTCGAGCCGAAATTAAATTCTCTACAAAAAAGGTAATATGATATTTTTCAAAATTCTCAACCCTTAACGAGATAATGGTGTTTTAAAAGTAGGAAAAAGTTGAAAAATCGCGACACGCTCGCTCACATACACACATACTCACACACGCGTAGACACACACACAGATATGTGTATTTGTGTGTGCAAATTATATTCTCTATAAAAAAAAGTTTCATAACATTTTTACTTATACCTACTGGTTGACGAGAAAATTTATGTTTGACACAAAGCTCAGAGAAAAAGCACATACATACATCTCATATCGGGAAGTTATAGATGTGACCCGAATGGGGGTCACACTTTGCCCGCTTCTTGTTTTTTTAAATATATGTGTGTTCAGTATCCACTAATATAATTCACAGGGCAACGCATAGTCTTGTCATACGAGTATCTCATTGCTTATTTAGTTGTTTGATATTTTGCTGTGCGACGTGGCAATCGATGCCAGTTGGATCGGCGGATCGCCGGATTGCCGGATCGTTCATCAGCATGCGTCGCGGGCGACGTCGGGTTGGTCGTCGCGACGCGTTGCGACGCGTCTTTCTGCTGATCAATCAACGCCTTTAAAAGTGACTGCGACTGTGACTGCGACTGCAGTTTCTTATTACGAATACTGCCGGCTCGCTTCATTTTGCCAAATACTTTTTCGCGCATTTCACGACGTTTACAAATTGCCGCCATTAATTAGGCAAAAAATGCACGCACCGCCGACGACGACAACGACGTTGACTGCGAAGTTCCGAGCTCGGGGGACTCCTCATCGTGTAGGCGAGTCCAAAAATCAGCTACCAGCTCCAGCTCCAGCAGCAGCAGCACCGGCACCAGCTCCAGCTCTGACTGCCACTTGGACTCGCGTTCGATTGGAGCTGAGCTGAAGCAGGCACCTCATGCAGCACATAATAATCAGCGGGTGGACAGCAACAGGATTGGCATGCGCTTGAAATTAATTACCCTCACCCTCAGGCAGCCTCCTCCTGCTGCTGCGGCTGTTGCTGTTGTTGTTGTTGTAGCTACCTCTGATGTTGTTGCTAATTAAGTTGTTTGCGTTTTGAGTTATTGAACTGCGACGCTGACGGGCTGAGTTCGCCTTTTGGGCAGTAACGCGTTACGTGATACAATGCATCTCACAACGGAAGTGCTGCACATGAGTTCAGCTTGAGGATTTAATTGGAGGCGTAATGTAAGGCTTAGGAGAGAATTTAATATCCAATTCTTATAAGTAGTTCGAGCTGAAGCTATTTAGTATGAAGTAAACTTCAGTCGTTCCCTGAGATCTTAGTAAAATCGTAATCTGCTTCTGACAGGTATTTTTAGCTCCTTGGAATAGGTCGTTTGGATAATTGTTGGTATTATTTAACTATTATTATTGCTCTCAACTAATCTCTCTTAGTGTTTCTAATAATAATAATAATACTACTCTTCATGCTTATGTCTATTTTTTATAGCCAGTCGTGCAACCTAGAAAAGCTTCTTGGAATCACTGCTACCAATTAGAGACACACATTCGTTATTTATAATTTCTATATAATTCTGTATATTTTTCCTATACCCTTTCCAAGCCCCGTTCCTTGCAAAATGTCATACCAACAATAGCTGGACCTCTGCTCGCCTTCTAAGCGCATTAAGCATACACTGTCGCTGCTCGTGATCGCCACTCCTTTCCTGTGCGCCCATCTCCTCCCACCACAAGTTAATCGCTTGACTCAGTTGTCAACCTGCCTGCCTGACTGCCTGCCTGGCTGTCATCTCGGCTGGAACTGTCCAACTGGCAGTTGCTTGCACTTGCTGGGGCAGCTGTCCGCTGCTCGAAATGAGTATCGCGTGCTCGGCCCGAGCTGCTGCCCACTGGAGCATGGCTCAGGGTAACAGCAACAACCGTCATAATAATATCAGTTGGAAAAGAAATTAAAGATGCGGCGGAGCTGTCAACGCATTTGCTTTTTGCTGTCTGCTGTTGTTGTTGTTGCTGTTGTAGTTGCTGTTGTTCGTTTGTCAGTGTCGTTTGTGCCTCGTATCGCATAATTAGTGTCTCTGTCTCCAAATAAATCAGTTGCCGTCAGCTAACAGACAAACAGGCAGACAGACGGACGGACATACGGTCAGAAGGGCAGGGGAAGAGGCGTGCAGCGCCAGTGACTATTTCAATTTGTTTGGGGCTCTGCTTGGTCTGAGGACCAATCGCAGAAAGGGGTCACCGCTTGATTTGTTTCGAACTCCAAAACAGTTGGACATTTTATCTGCGGCTGTCGCTGATGTGATTTAAGTGGTTTTCCACAATGTTCGGACATCATGTCTTAATTTAGTATATGTTATGGCTTTTCCAAATAAGCCGGTGAGGAGCTTAAGGGAAATGGAACTAAAGCTATGAAAACAAGATGAAATTGAAAGACTTAGGTAATAAAAAATCAATAATACATTATTTTAGCTGTGAATATTAAATAAATATTTTAATTTAATTTAATTTTTTATTAAAAAAGAGTAGAATAATATAGCAATATTTATATGCTTTTTAAAATATTTAAAGAATTAAATGAACTAATAATAATATTATAAAATAATTATTTTAATGTTTGAATACTTCACGCAGAGCTACAGTTCGTATGATATTAAAAAATAATTTTTAAATTAATTAAAATAATGTTAAAGTCAACTAGTTATTCCTTTATTCAGTTTAAATACTTGTTTCATTTTAACCATCAATTTTCAGCTTCTTCCCACTGTCTGGCGCTTTCTTTTTATGGAAATGTTGTATCTGGTGTTTGGTTTCTATTAAGTGCCGTCGCGTGTTACCGGCCTGCCCGGCCGCATTGGCTTCGATAAGGATTAGATAATAATTTTTTAAAAGCTTGTAAAGTGTTCGTGTAACCCGTCTGACTCGCAGACGCAGTCCCAGTCGTAGTCAGAGACGGCGTTGAATTGATTCTGCCTGCCCGCTGGCATTGGCGCTCGTCTCGCGCGCTGATCCATTTTCAAGCCCGTTGGCGCTGCACGGGCGGTGCCAACAATGCCACATTATGGGGCATCAGCGTTATCAATAAGCACATTAATTTGATTAATAACCACCTGCAAATCATTTCCATGCCACACAAAGGCCTTCTGCGCTGATAAAAAAAAACTCAGTAAGATGTAGAAAAAGAGAGGGGAAATCGCAGAATCCCCTAAGTAGCAAAAGTGTCAGCAACAAATGCTGATGATGCCTGACGATGAAGAAATGCCATTACAGCGAGACGACAAGCAGGCAGGCAGCCACATCAATGCCATCGACAGCGCCAGCGCCCCTTGCCCCTTGCCGCTGGCTGCGCACCAGGCAATTTACGCACCGCCTTGGACGACCTGCGACCCAATCGAGTTGGCAACCCTTTCGCTGCTTTGCACATAAATCGCTATCTTTATGGAATTTTTATGGGCAATCTCCTCGCAGGCATATACACACGCACGCTCACACACACCCCAAGCCGCACCCGCACCCACACACTTACACATACCCACACTAAATCCTAACTAATACAGCGCTTCCGCCGCATTCGCGTTACCAACGCTACCGAACAGATTTCAAATTGCCAATGGAAAAAGGTGCACACGACACCTGCGCATCATCATTATGTGGGTGTGGGAATAGGTTAAGTGGTACATTCATTTTTTTCGCCTTTTCTTCTTCTTCTGCGCAAGGGCAGATCGGGTAGTTTGGGTCTTACGTTCGGCCAAATAAAATTTCCTGTTTCGAGCGCAATTTGTTTTGATAACAAGAAAAAACTGCCAGCCTGCCAACTAAAGTATTTCATAGATGCTTTTACCAAGCATTTTGAGAGCTCAAAATAGATTAATAATACATAGTTCAATCTTCTATTAAAACTCAGATAAAAGAGATAATAAGGCGTTTGTCTTGTTCCAAATATTTAGAACATATACCACATATACAACATTTTCAAGACATCAGTTAACAAGAAGCGGGCAAAGTGTGACCCCCATTCGGGTCACATCTATAACTTCCCGATATGAGATGTATGTATGTGCTTTTTCTCTGAGCTTTGTGTCAAACATAAATTTTCTCGTCAACCAGTAGGTATAAGTAAAAATGTTATGAAACTTTTTTTTATAGAGAATATAATTTGCACACACAAATACACATATCTGTGTGTGTGTCTACGCGTGTGTGAGTATGTGTGTATGTGAGCGAGCGTGTCGCGATTTTTCAACTTTTTCCTACTTTTAAAACACCATTATCTCGTTAAGGGTTGAGAATTTTGAAAAATATCATATTACCTTTTTTGTAGAGAATTTAATTTCGGCTCGAAAAGTTTCTTACGACTTTCTTCAAAACCCCGTCGTTTACGAGATAGAGCCGAAAAAAGCAAAAAATACCCAAAAAATCGTGCTTTTTGGCGAATTATTAAAAAACTATAACATATAACCCTCTTAAACTCCTTTCAGACCTAGATGGCGGTGAAACGAATCTTTCAAAAAAAAAAAGTTCAAATCGGTTCAGTAGTTTATGAGAAACCGCTGACACAAAAAAATCTCACATACGAACATACGCACATACACACACACACACACACACACACACACACACAGAACCCTCATTGAAAATGGGTCAGGGGGATGTGAAACGTCGAGAAACGTGAAAATTTCAAGGATCTGACACTCTTCAAAATCGGGGTCGTTACAATAACTTCCCTAGATCGGGAAGTTAATAACAAAAATATGTATGTGTGTGTGTGTGTGTGTGTGTGTGTGTGTGTGTGTGTGTGGGTGGACGGGTGGGTGTGTGTGGGTGGACGGGTGGGTGTGTGTGGGTGGACAGGTGGGTGGGTGAGTGTGTTGTTGGGGGGGGGGGGGGGCGATGTGAGCGAGCGTGTCGCGATTTTTCAACTTTTTCCTACTTTTAAAACACCATTATCTCGTTAAGGGTTGAGAATTTTGAAAAATATCATTTTACCTTTTTTGTAGAGAATTCAATTTCGGCTCGAAAAGTTTCTTACGACTTTCTTCAAAACCCCGTCGTTTACGAGATAGAGCCGAAAAAAGCAAAAAATACCCAAAAAATCGTGCTTTTTGGCGAATTATTAAAAAACTATAACATATAACCCTCTTAAACTCCTTTCAGACCTAGATGGCGGTGAAACGAATCTTTCAAAAAAAAAAAGTTCAAATCGGTTCAGTAGTTTATGAGAAACCGCTGACACAAAAAAATCTCACATACGAACATACGCACATACACACATGTGAGCGAGCGTGTCGCGATTTTTCAACTTTTTCCTACTTTAAAACACCATTATCTCGTTAAGGGTTGAGAATTTTGAAAAATATCATTTTACCTTTTTTGTAGAGAATTCAATTTCGGCTCGAAAAGTTTCTTACGACTTTCTTCAAAACCCCGTCGTTTACGAGATAGAGCCGAAAAAAGCAAAAAATACCCGAAAAATCGTGCTTTTTGGCGAATTATTAAAAAACTATAACATATAACCCTCTTAAACTCCTTTCAGACCTAGATGGCGGTGAAACGAATCTTTCAAAAAAAAAAAAGTTCAAATCGGTTCAGTAGTTTATGAGAAACCGCTGACACAAAAAAATCTCACATACGAACATACTCTCATACACACACACACACACACACACACACACACAGAACCCTCATTGAAAATGGGTCAGGGGGATGTGAAACGTCGAGAAACGTGAAAATTTCAAGGATCTGACACTCTTCAAAATCGGGGTCGTTACAATAACTTCCCTAAATCGGGAAGTTAAAAATATGGAACAAAAAATATTAAGCATTTTTGAAACGACTTTTTCAGATTAATTAATAATAAAGCTTTCTTAACCGTTTTTTGTAATGCTCATAATATTGAAATATATGCATTAATTTTAAATCCAGAATAAATTGAAAAAAATTATAATATAATAATAATATAATAATAAAAATTATATATAATATATTACAAGTAGTTAAAATAAACTTTTTCTGAAAAACCTTCAATGAACATATACAAAAGGTAATCTATTAGCAGCCGCGTACCAGTTTAATAGCTTCCAGGTTTATGCTATGTTAAACCTTTCGAGCACTTTGTAAGCGAGTGCTTCGAGTACTTATCGGTTTTAGTTACGCCACAAGGACTTGAGGACAGCGATTTCAACGCCTTCTCCTGCTTGTCCGTTGTCCGTTCTCGAGTTGCTGCTGCTCCCGTTGACTGTCGCCGCCAGCCGGTGTTCGGTTACCAGAAGGGTCCCAGAGGGTTGTGCCGACTCTATAGACCAGATACAGTCCTATTGGAATAGGGCAATGCTTACTTACACGAGTATTTATCGATGGACGCGTGTCTGTTTATTAATTGAAGTATTTGTTCGGCGTGTATGTGTGTCTTTCCCTCAGTGTGTGTGTTTGTGTGCGTGTGTCGCCTGTTCTCTGTTTGTTTTGTTTTTTTTTTTCATGTTGGTGTAACTGTTATTGTTGTGATCATGTCGCGCCAACACTTGAAACTTGAAACATTCCACGGTAGAGAGACTATTTTCGTCATCTTGCACAGTTCACCCGTTGTTTACATTAACCAATTAGCGGGGGAGGCGGACCTTTGACATTTTATTGACATTTGCGGTCTCATATTTACTTTGACAGGCACTCACTGTGCGCGTGAGTATGCACGGCTGTGTGTGTGTGCGTGCACGTGAGTGTGTTGTATGTTCACAGCTGAAGCGAACAGCCTGCTTCTGTGTTCCGTGCACAGTAGTTGTTTGTGCTGTATGAAAATAAAGTTATGATTGATCCTAACTAAAATGTATATCAAATAATTTGAAAATATTGATAATTTTGTAAATTAAATATGTAATATATAATATGAATAAAATTAATTAACGAAAATATTTGTGGCAATTTGTATTTAGAATTTAAAATATACATAAATGCGTTTATAAAAATAATTTCAATATTTTACCGTAAGTAGCATGCAAAATTTAAAATTTACATGAATGAAATAACTTCAATATTTTACAGTAATGATAAAAAATAACAGAGAAATGAATAAATTGTATACATTGCAACATTAAAAGTGTTTTTATTTTTATATGTAACTTGTTACTTTAAATAAGTATTATTCATTTATTTTTCAATTATTTAACTAATATTTCAATAATATATACGAATATATCCCAACAACTTTACCTGCAAGCATATGGTACACAATTCGGTTGAAGCTGCTCCTAGCTGACAAAATTATTTGAGAGCTGCAGCATGCAACAGCTTTGGCACTTTCAAATCTCGTCTGAGCCTTTAAAATGCAGCTTCAGCTACAACGGCCACAATCAGACCAGCAACAACAATCGGGCTGAAGGTAGGGAAAGAGAAATCCTAGCTCAGATTTAGCTGCCCCTTTTCGCTGTTCGCCTTGCTGTTTATCGATTTATTATAAAACTGTGCGCTAAATGTGCGACCCAAGCGATGCTCACACCCAACCAAACACACACACGCCTCGAGGAGGAGCAGGAGGCTTGAGGAAGATGGTAGCTGGCCCTTCCCACATAGCTAAGAGCATTTGTCCTGCATCCCCTGCCCAAGGGCTGCTGACACATCAAACATTGATGGCGATGGGCGATGGGCGCTGGTCTATGGCAAACCAATGCCACACCACAAGCTACACACACATGCCACGCCCACTAACATCAACAACAAGAACAACAGCAAGTGCGATATAAAAATTGTTATACATACATATGTCAGGGTGCTGATGCTCGAGTGTGTGTGCGTGTGTGTGTGTTGCTGTGTCGAAGCATTGAAAAAAGTAAAGAACTTCGACAGACGGAAACAGGAAACCGGAAGTCCATCTTGCTCACAGTGTCGACGACAGCAGCAACAGCGGGGCAGCAGCAACAGTAGCAGCATGCAGAGGGAGGGAGCGTCGGTTGTACTCGGAGTGGTAGCAACAGCCAAGATATTTTTATGCGTTGAAATTTTTCAGCTGGACCAAATCACACACATATATCATAAATACGTATAGAGGCGGTCGCATGTGTGCAAAATCAGAGCCGCAACTTCAATAATCATTATCAGCAGCAGCAGCCGTAGCAGCGTCTGTCCTTCCCTTCATCATCGCCTTCATCGTTGTCATCATCATCATCGCCGACATCATGTTGCGGAAACAGATAACGCACGGACACGGCACGGCACGGACACGACGCGGCATGCAGCGGACGTTGTTGCCACATAACATTTAATGCTGATAGTTGGCCCAGCAGCAGCACTGACACCCCTTCGCAGTCTTCCATTCCCTCTGCCAAGACGACGACTCGGGCTTCAAATTGAAATCAATGATGCGCGAGCTTATGCTACATTGCCGTTCCCGAGTCCTGCCCTGCCACGGGCAGCTCTAATGTAGCATCTCAGCTGCGGGTGTCGCCACCGGCGACGCGACCAGCTACTCCCTGAGACCAGCCCGGTCCTCAGTTCTGGCAACAAATGATGCGAAAAAAGTGCCAGCCACCCGCATGCCGGGCGTATAAAAAAAGTGTTAATGTATTGCCAATCTGCAGGAATCGCAAGGAAACCAAAACGAAAACGACAAAAAAAATACTATAAAATTGCAGCGAAATATGATATCACAGGAATTTTCGATTCTCAAGTGATTTCAGTTGGCTGAGTGGCACGTGGAAATTGCTAGAGGATAGAAATTGTATGGCCCTTCGAAAGTCTCGTACAGATGTTGTTTAGAAATTTTATAAAAATTGCAAAATTAAAAAATGAATATTTATATATTTAAATAATTATTCTAAAGGTATTTTGAGATGTTTTTAAAATGTCCATCTACGTCATCAGAAATTGAATATTTATATATTTAAATAATTATGCCAAGTCAAAAGCAGTGGGTGACTTCTTGAGCTTTTTTGTAAATTGATTCCATTGCATATCATTTCATTTGACATCATCAAGTCGAACGATCGGCGGTTGTAAAGCTCCGAACTTGTCAGTCCAGATAACCAGAAATTTGACTCAGCCGAGCTAGGCTAATAAAAGCATTCCGCAATTAAGTAGATCAGTTCGACCTAGCTTAAGGCATGGTCTATGAGATGATCTATATGTATAGTTATTGTAAAATAATTATATTTTATATGCTTAAATATAAATCATTTATTGTTGAAACTAGCTAAATAGATATTTTGGGTTATTTTTATTATAGCTAAAAAAATGCTAATCTTTTCTTCAAACTTGAACCAAGACGATATTAGTTTCCAGCAAATAATTAAATTTTCACTTTAGACTTTTTGGATTATAATTTGCAACTTTCGATCAATACTTTATCATACCCCACTTATATGGTACACTTTCTTACAGGATATAGAAACAGTTAACACGTGAGCGTTGATATTAAAATTTAATTATCTCAACTCTTAAATATTCATAGATAAGCCATTTCCCTTTAGATTTATGTATGGCGCATAATATCCGAGCCATTTAGAATGATACCAAATATCCGAAAATAGTTTCAGGCAAACGAACTTAAGCCGACAAAATCAAATAAACATATAGATAGCTTGGGGCTTGGACCCTAGCCACAGTCGGCGACAGGCTTTGCAAATTAAATGCGATGCGAAGTAAACATATTTATGCAAAATTAACACTTTACGCTAATGATTTGCGACAAGCAGCAGCCACGGCGGGGCGACAGGCATGCTCGGGATACACCTAGCTGATAACACGAGTATTTAAATAGCGAACTAGCTAAAACAAGATACCATTTTTAACGGCTTCTCGACAGATTTCCATATCGTACGGCGAACGAGTGAAACTTGATTTCACAAGCCGAGCATCTGGAATGAGGCATCAACGCAGGCTCTATACGTCTAGTATGTATTTCCATACTAATCTTCACTGATCTAGATAAAACATAATTCAACGTTTTTACGACCCGCACACACAAAATGTTGACGGGCCTGTCGTTATATTTCTTTTATTTCTATGAAAATTAAATAGTAAGTCAATTATAAGCAAATTATGATTTGAAATGAAACTCAAAGTCAGGGGGGAACAATGAGACGGGCCAGTCGCAACAAGATATAACATTGTGTAAAATCTTAATCCCCGCAGACAGGTTGCCACCACTATCATAATCATCATCATCATTAGGCGAGAGATTCTTCGTTCTACCGTTTCGATTTCTTCAAACCTTTTTGTTGTGTTAAAACATGTGCCATAAATTCTACTTATAAAGTTGTTAGTTGACAGCAGCTGTGAACGGGCCCTTCTTCTCGCCCAGACTCGAGGGCTATGTCAGATGGTAAAGGCTAAGAAACGAGCGATTATTTATGCCTTTTACGCTGAGAATGGATTGGAGCCTATTTAAATATGGATATAAGCAAAAAATAAGTTTGTAAATACGAAGCGTTCAAAAATTTCAAAACGGAATTTATATATATTTAAAGCATAATTTAAAACCTAATATATCTACATACAAAATAAAAAAATACCTTCGGAATTTTATATATATAAATTAGTTTAACTTTTCATTTATTGTATCTTATATAGATTTTCATTTCGAATTCTGTTGACCGACACTCTGTGGAGAGTTTATAATCTCTGCTCAGTCCTTCAGTCATTATGGCTTTGCATCTGCTGCCATTCCCCCGACATACTCCCTTTTGCTGTCAACCTCCCCCGCCAGCAGCCTTGAAATCACACGCTGCACAGCGCACCAATTGCAACTGCAACCCTTCAGCCAGCCCAAAAGCGGCTCACTTCAAATGTGCCGAGTGCAAAACTAATGACATTTCGTTGCAGGCATCATTAGAGCAGCAGAAATTGAGTGAGCGAGGGAGACAGTGCGGGAGAGTCAGGGCCATGACTTTCACAAAATGCAGCGGTACCAACGCGGCAGCTTGTCGTCCCTGCCAGACAACATGACACGGCTCGAAACTCTCGAAATTCCACACACCTGCAACATCGCGGCGTAAACCCCATGCGGTGCCGCGTCGAGAACCGTAAACGATTTCGAGCAGGGCGTCTAGCTGTCTACTAAAATTTCGTGAAATCCTGCGAAGAATTTGCAATCCACGGGGTCTCGAACTGTGCTCGATCTTCGTAGCATGCTGTGAGGCGTAGCGGGAGCTTCGCTCGTCCTCTCACCATATGCTGAAGTAGATCGGACACGTGCAACAGTCTATGCCGGTCTAGACTGCAAGGCGGCAGAGCAGACAGTTGAAGGTTGCAACAAGTACACGACAAGTTCCATACTTCCAGGGAAAGGTTTGACTTTCAATACTTTCCCTTAGACAACACTCTAAATTCCCATCATAAACTCTGGCCACACAAACATTGCTGTTAGGTATAGCTATGGCCCGAAACAGCGCGTTATCAGTTAATGGTTACTAATAGATCATAATATAAAAACCATAAAAAAGAGAAGATTCACTTGGCTACTTCTGTGTGTAACCATTGTGTGTGGTCGCGTCTTAGGAAAAAAATTAGTGTATTGTATTCTGGAATTGATTTGAAAACATATTCGGGCATTGTTTGAGACCCATTGCGATAGGCAAATTATACGAAACTTCAGATTTCAACAGAATATTCGATTCACATAATTGGAATTTAATTTGATAATATTTTCATAGCTGTAAGTCGTAAAATTTTATTTTTACTTTGCATAAGAATATTTGGCCGGAACCGGCTTGCATATTTTAGGTATGATGCTCGCCGTTATGTGTCAACTGTTTGATTTGCCTGGTTTTACGATCTCAAAGTTTCTGCCAAGCAAAACAATTGGATCCCGCGAGATTTGCATAATATTCGAGACTCGAAAAAAGGTAGCTTAGATAAGAATTGTAGATTATTCAAAACAAATTCTGAAAGCATATACTGAAAGATTAAATACTTAAAATATTATACACGCATCAAGCTATACAGGGTATCTTACAGTTGAGCCTTTATCTTCTCCAATTCTACGGCCTCAACTTAAACTCTAGTTTTGGGTGGGGTTTTGTGGTATTCGAGCGCTAAACGATTTGTTCGACTGGCGATCGTAAAACCGAAAATACTATAGTCGTAAAATCATATCAGAGAGCAGCTACAACAAATGCAGAGCTGGTTTCGAACACAATTCGAACATTTCGCACCTGTCCCGCCTGAATGACGATCGGTCAAGCGATGTCTGGCCGGCTGATGGGTTCAATGTGGTCGTTGGTCAATCTCCTCGGGCGTAGCTTCTACACCGGCTATACAGAAGGTTTTACGACCCAGCGAAAGAGTCTGTGCCCGATTTTATCACGGGGTCCGCATAAAACCCATCTTTGAATCGACTACGGCACTTTAATCGTTGACTTATGTGACATTATTGATCGTTAGGGCCGCTACCTTTGCAAAGAGACCGCATTTAGCGTAATTTTGTAATTTGTTTTTTGAAATGTGTAGTTCTTTCTCTCTCTCTCTCTCTGATCGAATAACGACTCGCTTCAGACAATATGCTACTTAGAATGGATCCGACAGCATCCGACAGTCTGTTAGATCCGTGTTGGTGGTCCCGAGCAACGTAGTTTTATTTTTCGTGTGTTTTTGAGTTTGAAATTTTCTAAGATATTGACTTTTACGACGATCTATAGACGACTTGAGCTTTTATTTTTATGTCGCCTGGTTTTATGACCAAGTTTTATGAGGTGCGATGACTTCGATATTGCCTTGAACTCGATTTCATTTTCAATCCGACGTGTGCGGCTTATAACGGTACTGATTTTATAGTAGTTGGCTCTTTATTTTACGAGTATATCTCTCTCGTATAAATATGACATGTTGTTAATGAAATGCAACTAGAAAGTTGATACCCAACCGGGGTGTTGTGATTGATACACCTCTGATTGGGAAATATTGGTTTGTAATAATGATGAAATGCGCTACGGCAACTTGAGAATGTCTCACAAATTGCAGTTATATGGAAACCATCAGGGAAATAAGTTTCGAAATATTTTCTAAAAGCAGAAAGCATCCTACCTATATATAAAACTAAGCTGGCGAAAAATTTTAAATATCTTTTAAATATCTATAGCCCAAAATTTGTACCCAAAGCAAAGCTGGAACTGATTAAAATTTCAAAATAAATCCTACGGCCGGTGCTGGGCAACCAATTTCGGTATTAACTGTTATTGATATCCACAATCCAATCCCAAAATGAAACTACTTTACTTTGATCTTTTGCTGTGACTGCGCTCAAAATAAATATGTTAAAATCGAAGCTGCAGCTGGTCAACTCCACGGGGGTTACCCAAACGTAGGTCGGGCGGTCCCTAAATTTCATTTATCCCCTTTGGGTGACACTAGGGAAAATTGCCGCAGCGAGATAGAGAGGGAAAGAATGAGAGAACGAGCCAAGTAGGCGGTGCCCTTGTGCCATCGCCTTGGAAAAGCCAGAAAAGAAGTCAAATTCAATCCAATATTTTCATTGACTACGCAAAAGGCGATCGAGCTGTGTGTTAACTTTTTGACATGGGTTTTATGGATCTGAAGTTGGAGTCGCAGCCTGTGCCAGTGTTCCTGTGTGTGTGTGAAGTGTGAAACAACAAGCATAAAAATCGAAATACATATTATTTATGAGGTTCATCAGGAGTTTACGATGCCAGCAAAGGCTCGGGCTCGGACTCAGGCTCGGGGCTCGGTGCTCGGGGCTTTGCGGGCTCATTCACTGCACGCCGTCGAAATACCTGAGCGCGCAGTAAAAAAGAAGAAATAATACATGCATCTCATCCTCTCCCCGCACTTAGTCTCTCTCTGTCTTTCGTGAGAGAAGGAGAGAGAATGAGTTGGCCTCATGCTGAGCCAAGGGCCCGCTCCAGTCTCAGCCAGGCTGGCTGGCCGGCTCAGACTTCATGACGTCCTCGTGTAACGAACGTAAATTTTTCATAACTTGGCCCGAACGAAGCCAAGATCGATAAATATTTCTGCTGCAGGTAGTTGCACACACACGCACACGCACACCTACACCTTGTAGGTAGCACCTTTTTCTCGCCGACCAGACAAACTGGCAGCAGCATCATTAGCAGCTGTGCGTGTTGTTGTTGTTGTTCGAGTTGTTGTTGCTGCAGTTGTTACTGTCGTTGTTGTTGCTCCCTCAATGACAGACCAAAATAAAAATGCATTGCCCGCAGTCTGAATGCGGGCTAAGTGTGTGTGTGTGTGCGAGCGTCTGTGTTGTATTTGCTTATGGTAGTTTCTCGCTGCCTTTATTTCACTTTTTTGGTCTTTTGGGGATAGTCATAAATGACTAAACGAATTGGTAGTCAAATGTTTTACTGCCAATGATTTGTAGTCGAACTGCAGTCTTCGAGCTATTTCAATAAAATTTTTAGTTCGAATTGGGGCTGAGAAGTGGGATTAACATAACATTTTGGGAAATTAGTTGAGCTGGCATTTTCTCAGATCGGCAGTATTTTTAAGATCTCTAAAATTTACAATTAAAATTGTAGCTAAATATTAAAGATTTAACAGATATAAAACAATTTTCATTTATATACTGAATTCTCAAAATTAATATAAATGTAAGACACAAATAAAACAAGAAGCGGGCAAAGTGTGACCCCCATTCGGGTCACATCTATAACTTCCCGATATGAGATGTATGTATGTGCTTTTTCTCTGAGCTTTGTGTCAAACATAAATTTTCTCGTCAACCAGTAGGTATAAGTAAAAATGTTATGAAACTTTTTTTTATAGAGAATATAATTTGCAGCGAGCGTGTCGCGATTTTTCAACTTTTTCCTACTTTTAAAACACCATTATCTCGTTAAGGGTTGAGAATTTTGAAAAATATCATATTACCTTTTTTGTAGAGAATTTAATTTCGGCTCGAAAAGTTTCTTACGACTTTCTTCAAAACCCCGTCGTTTACGAGATAGAGCCGAAAAAAGCAAAAAATACCCAAAAAATCGTGCTTTTTGGCGAATTATTAAAAAACTATAACATATAACCCTCTTAAACTCCTTTCAGACCTAGATGGCGGTGAAACGAATCTTTCAAAAAAAAAAAAGTTCAAATCGGTTCAGTAGTTTATGAGAAACCGCTGACACAAAAAAATCTCACATACGAACATACGCACATACACACACACACACACACACACACACACAGAACCCTCATTGAAAATGGGTCAGGGGGATGTGAAACGTCGAGAAACGTGAAAATTTCAAGGATCTGACACTCTTCAAAATCGGGGTCGTTACAATAACTTCCCTAGATCGGGAAGTTAAAAAATAAGTTGATTTAAAAAATTTTAACGAACTTGAAAAAATCAAAGTAAAAGCTTTACCATAAACCTTGTTAGACAACATTATTCAAAAATATAATATATATTTCATAAATACTTCAAGTAGAACATTATAAAATTAAAAAGATGAAGGCTCTAATAAATTTTTAAAATTTAGAGAATTTCTAAATTTCACAAAAGCAAGAAACTTCAGCAAATGTTGAAATTGTTTGAAATAGTTTTAAACAAGCGACCAGTGTTGGTTAAGACTTGCTGCCGAAACTGTCAATTGACACATTTCAGACCTTTTCACGGTTCTAACCAAGCAAATACCGTTAGCATTGGTCACACTTGAGTCCCACACTTGAGCCAAGCAAAAGCACTTCACTTCACTCCTTCACCAGAGTCCAATAAAAACATTCACACCTCTCGAGTGTGCGTTATATATGTGCACTAATACTATTTGTCTAAGGTCAAATGCAAATAGACCCATAAAACTAGAAAATATTTGGCTGCCCTTTGGCCTCGACTGTACGTGTATGCAGGTGTCAAGTGTTCGCTGGAACAAGCACGCAAAAGGTCAACCACTCGACGCAGTTCCTAGGGTAAATACAGGACAGTGAATAGAGGGAGTATATATGGGGTATATATGTACATATTATGCTATTGGTGGACTTCATTGGAATAGACATATGCATAAATCGCTTTAATTGGAATCACTCATCAAAGGCTTATATGCTTGTGCCTGCCGTCAGCTAATTAGGCGCACATGCCTGTCAATCGGATTGTGGCCAACAATTTGGTAACTTGATACAAATTAAGCAAATGTAACGAGCATAATTGCCCCAAATCCAGCAAGGTTGCCAGGACTCAGCCTTTAGGGTTAGAGCCAGCCAACGGCAGCACCTACTTATGGCTGCGCCATAGACCCCAGAAGCTGCCACATCAAGTAATCTGCAATTGAAGTTGCCATGGTGCAGGCCAATTAAAACGAACTTAAATTCCAGTTTCTTGGCATGACTCAAACGAAGACGCAGCCGAGAAAGATGCTGCGATTGAGCTGTTTGAGGTCGCCTCTTCTGCTCCAAAAAAATTATATGCATATTTATATATATATATGTTTGAAATATATGCCAGGCCAGGTTAATGGTCCGCATGGAGTCGCAGTCTCAGACCGAGTGCCAGACGCAGCTCGAGTGCTCTGTGGTCCACTTGAAATTATGCCGAGAGATGCTCGAGTGCGCACAGCCGCCAATAACCACGCACAACACTCATCCAGGCCGACCACAAACAACCCTCGACGGCAAGTACAACAGCAACCTGAGAGCTACAGGGTCTATGTCTCTCTCTCTCTCTCTCTCTCGCTCTCACTCTCTATATCAGTGGCTGGGGGGTTACGTTTTCAATCAAAGCTGCGAACTGCGATCTTTCTACTTGGCTAAACTGCTCGGCTTGTCCCAGATACCCGGTTCAGGTCCGAGTCCGGGTACGAGTCCAGTTCCCAGTCACAGTGCCAGTCCCAGGACCGTTTCGTTTCCGGAATCTGTCATTCAGTCAGTCGGTCGGACGGTGGCAGCTTTAGCTACACATCGAAAATTGCCCGCAATTATTTATTCCACATTCGTTTTCGTATTTGTATTTGTATTTGTGTTTCTAGTTTTCTTTTCCTTTTTTATTTTGGACCCACTCCACCGTTTTTACTATATCGGACATGTGCATTGTTGGCATAATTATGGGCTTAGCGCAAATTATTGACAAGTGAATTAGAAAAATATTTTCGCATTGGCTTGTTGTGAGTGCGGAGTGCAACCGCCCTAGAGCATTGCGTGTTTAATGGAGCATTGAATTGTAAAATTCGCTTGAGTTTGAGTGCGACTGAACATGTTTGCGGCTTAGGGTGGTAAGTTACCGGGGCTTAGGCTACTGTAATGTTAATCAATGCCCATGTGAGTTAAGAAATAGGATTTAGGCTTATTGGATATAGACCATTTTTAAACAAAAGTCAAAGTTGAAATTACAAGAAATAGTTAAAACAAAAGAAAATATAAGAAATAAAAACTGAAAGTGTGAATCAATAACAATTTTCATCCATATTTTATTATATAATTTGTTTACGTTATACGTTTATGTAGATAAAATAAAGTTAAATATATGGAAAATCAAATATATTAAATACTGATATAGATTATCAAATTTGAATTAATATATCAATATAATGTGTAGCTTCTGGATTTAATTTTCTATCACAACAAACAAAATATAAATATAAACAAATGCTTATTTAAATAAAAAACTGAAAAAATATAATAAAATATATTGTCTATAAAAAGCTACAACTATTTGCTTTTTTATTTATTTGCAATACATTTTAAACCGAATTTCATTATAATAAATTAAATTTGCACAAGATATTCGAATGTTCCTTACGTTTTCATTCTCGAACCTGAATCTCCCAACTATATCTTATAAATATGCGTACCCTGTTTATAGTTTTCACTCCGATTCCTAAATCATGAAATCGCGCCTTTAAACAAACACCATAAAGTTGACGAAATTTAAATTTCAAAAAAGGTTACAAGAAATCCACAAACTATAAAATTTAAGGCCCAAAAAAAATCTGTCAAAATGTTTATTCATAGTCTGCGTAAATTATCGATGGCCTGGGCACCACTAGACGCCGAGTTCCAGTGCCAGTTGGCATATACTCCATATTCCTACCATCATCTAATGCATCCCGATGCCGCACTGGGGTTGTTGCTGCCATAGCCGGAGTAAGGGGCGTTACGTACAATGCAAAAATAAAGGATACGCTGGCTGTTTGTATAATCAATTTGTTGGCCGTGACGTCATCATGACGAATTTACACTCTATGTGATTTTCACTTTTCGACGAGTCGACGGAGTTCTATTTCCCCTCTCTCTCTCTGGGGCTGTAGGCCTACAACGTTCGATTCGTTACGTTTGTTATACATTTTATCCACTCCTCATCCACCTCACATCACTCTCTGCCCTGTGACAACCTCTCTTAAAATATGCATGTGTATGACATGCAACTGTGTGTGTGTGTTGGCTGAGGTAAGTGCTTTGAAGCGTTGGATTTGGGACTCAGTCGATAGAGTGTGACGTTGACGGGAGCGGTGACTATGTAGGTTTTATTTTTTATTATTATTTTTATTATTATTTTCCTTTTTTATGACGATGACGGTGGCGGCGGCGTAACAAAATTCTTATGAATATTAATTGGCTCGCTGTTCGCGTTGGTTGTCACTCAAAGGCCGCCGAGGTAAGTGGATGCCATGGGCTTAACTGGGTTCCATTTCGATTCGATTTGCTGCGGCTGTTTACAACTCGAACAGGTTGAACTAGCCTAATGCTCGGATAAGCCAGCGAGCATTTCGGTAATGCGATTCGCTTTTCACTTGACTTTTCTGGCTGATGATCTGGTAGTATCTTCAGCCTACCGCTGGGATCAGCAATCAAATGTGACTATAAAATGAGATTTGATTTTTATTTGTTTGGTAACTATAGAAACTAAAATGACTTTTCTGCAAGCTTCCAAGTTTAATCAGTTAGTTAAGATATTCAGGTATTAAAGTAAATGGTACGCAATAAAAAATACTGAAAACCAATGCAAAACTATTGCTGGTCAGGTAATTTTTTTCGAGCTGTTAATGGCTGTTCCCATGGCACCAATAGGAGTTGGAGCTACACCAAGATAATGACTCATTCTCACTTCCTTCTCTAGGCAGAATCTCTTCTACAGCTCTGGGCGAGTATCAATCGCCTGACAGCCGACAGATTTTCTCACACTCTTCGCTTTGGGCTTCGTCGCACATTATCACGAATTCGTATTTCATATCAATGCACAGTGAGTACAAAATTTATGCGCCCACACAAATGCAGTCCCTCTCTTTCTCTTCGGCTTGGGGTTGAGCACGGGCGCCGGACGACTGACGTCTGACTGGCTGCTGTCCAACGCTATCTACATCTATGGCAGGGGACGGGACGATAGCGATGGCTACGCAGTTGCATGTGGAGATTGCGATGGAGATGCTGAGAGCCCCTGCCGAATGCCGCTGCCTGGAGGCTTAAAAAAAAACTTGTCAGCTGCGAAGTAAAGGGTACATATTTGTGAAATACCCTGGATACTTTTCAAAGTTAATAGAATTTAAAAAAATTTAAAAGCAGCTTATTTAAAAGTTTTAAAAATGTTAGTGAAATATTACAAGTAATTTATATTTAGTATATGGTACTTTATTTTTTTGAATTACACGAAAACAAACCTCAAACTATTTTAAAATAGATTGTAATATTTATTAACAACATTTTCCTTATAATGTCTTGAATATGATCAATAAAATAATTCGAACTAAAATTATTATTATAAGCTTTTAAATATGTTAACTCAATATACTCTATACAAACAACTCTATATACATTTTAAATCCCTTTTTTCATTCCTATCAAAATTCAATACTAATTTTGAATTTTGCATTCATTTATTTGTAATCGGAAACCTTATTAAATTGTTTAGTATACCCTCATCTCTTTTTAGAAAATTCTCCAATTTAAAGGGTATACATTGCCGTGAGCTACCAGAAATATGGTATAATTATCTCGCGTTCTGCCGCCCACAAGGCACATGAGACGACACCTGAGTCTGCATTTAGGGCCCCAGGCTCAAGGCCCTGTTGATGGCAGTTTCTCTATGTTACTGAGAGAATCCGAACTCGCACACACACTGAAATTTGCTGTGTTTTTGTTATGTTAATTGGCATTTGCATTTAAGTCCCTTCCCGGCTCGCTTCGCAGTTCCAGTTCTAGTTCCCAGGTCTCGTCTGGCCATGGCTCTAAAAAGAAAAAAAAACTGAAGAGTGTGTAGAGCTGGAGGGTCGAGGGGAAGGCTGCAAAAAAAAAAAAACAGTGCACAAGTGGCAGACAGCCTTTAAAACGCTTAGCCAAACAAGAGCCAAATACTAGTTTCACTTTTTGTCGGGCCAATGCGAATCCCAATCCGAGTGCGAGTGCGAATGCAAAGGAAGCCCCGCTTCAAGTGGAGAGTGCAGAATGTCGCCATTTTGTGCCTGAACTGAATGTTGCGAATGCGATTGTGTGTGCCAATGGGTTCGTGTGTATGTGTGTGTGTGTGTGCGAATGTGGAGTACTGTCAGGACTCTGGCCCGGCTCTGGCTCTGGCTCATGGTGTTTGTGTTGGCAGTTAAACTCAGCGCTATTAAAGGCTAAGGCCGACTTTTTGTCAGCCATTATGATGCACACCTTTTGTATTCTTGTTCTTCTTCTTGTTGTTGTTGCTGTAGAAGTTTTCTAGGGAAACCCTAGCGCACATACACACAGACAGCCAGTTCGGCCCCTCGACACATTCATGAAATGTATAGCATAATAAATCTTTACCCACACACACACACATGCACACCATTGGGACATATTTTTTGCTGCTCGCAGGTAGCATCGAGTTTTTGCCACCTTTGCCACAGGATGCTGCATGCACGCAGGCAGGCAGTCAGCGTAGGAGTCGCTGCAGTGCAGGGGTTGCTCCTAGCCCCTAGTTCTGCTTTGCGTGCCAGTTCTCAGAACTATACACACCCGCACACAGACACACACATCTATGGATAGTGTGTGCACTCGCATTTTTACGTACCATTTTACGATTTTGATTTTTATCGTCGTTTGTTTTTCTCGGTTTTCCTTTTATTTTTGCGGTATTTGAATTATGGGACAATGTGCAATGATCATTGGCTCTGCTCGGCGACTACTGTGCACCCGCTGAATTTTCAACGAGGTTTTCCAGTAGAGAAAACGTATGCAGCGGCTCGTTTGATCAACCGAGATAAGAGCGAGATAACAGCGATAAGAGCTGCAGACTCTGCCACAGACTGCCTGTCGCATTTTTCGCAGAAAGGTATCACTTGAACTTGGCTGAGATTAGGTAAAAGACTACCCAGAAAAATAACCACAAGACTGTCCATAAGAATTGCCAGAACTGACCATAAGAAGCCTTATAAGACTGCCAGAAAACTGTGCAAAGATTATTTTAAAGACAGCGTAAGAAATTGAACAGCGCGTGATAATATCTAGAAGACTGATAAGACGATTGCTCATTGAACGAAACCGTCAGACTTCCTTTAAAACTGTTGGTAAACTATTTAAACATATGTGAAGAAGACTTTCAAACAATTATTCATTCGCCTACTCGAAACACTGAAGATTTCAAGACTAATCAGAAGACTTACCGAAAGATAGTCTAGAAGACTGTGCAACGCATTAAATTGCCTCAAAGTCGTTCCTAAAAAGGCTGCTCAGAAGACTGACCAAAAGCTTGTTTAAAATAGACTACCAAGAAGACTCCCAAAAAGATTGTACAACGATGGAAAAGTAATTGTGCAAAAAAGACTAAAAATTCTCAGCAAAAAGACTACCTAGAAGACCCCCACAGAGAGGGTTCCTCAGTAGCAAAAGAAGACTCAAAAGTAAATGTCCATAAGAAGACTCGATATTCATCTAGAAGACTGCCTAGAAAACAACGAGAAGACTATACAGAAGACTTACCATAACACTAATCTCGGCCAGAGTTTCCCTTAGCCCAGGTCAGTTCACTTTCTACCACAGACCTACGACAAACTAACTGTACTCGCCGACTGCCACACCAACTTCAGTTTGAGCTTCACTTTCCACCCAACGATCATGCAGAGATTTCCCAAAGGCCTGCGTCGAGATCGATGGTTGCAACAGCCGCGCGCCGATTATCAAAGACTAACTAAGCCCCGACTAAGACGCACAGATAACCCAAAACTATTTATGAGCTTTAAATTTTCGACGATTTTCGAAATTTTCCGTCACAAACGAAACCAGTTTGGCGACGTTTGTTGTCAAACTGAGCGCTGATCCATCGCATCGATCGAGCCGCAGTAGGGAGATGGCGATTGAAATAAGCGCGTTGATTTTTAAGTGTTGTGCATAACTTTAAATAGTTTAGCTGAAAAGTCGCGGCAAGTTGCGGCCAGTCGAGTTGTGACGATCGAGTCGATCGAGTCGGCTCTCTGGTAAGTTATTCCAAAGCCAAAAAAAAAACCAACAAATTTTTGTTGACAGTCGCAGCTTGCGAACTCTGCGAAACCGTTAACACCCATAATAAGTACCGCTATGTACCCTAATTTTGAGCTGGCCCGACGACGGGCTGCCGCGCTTTTTAATAGCCAAACTATGCATAATGGAGACCCCCGTCCTCCCTGCAGCCGTGGCTCTTGCTGGATTTTCAGTGAAATCGGCGAGCATTTCTCAATTTCCAGTTTCAGATGCGCTTCGATATCTGTCCATATATTTCTAGTTCATTTGTGAAACGCAATCAGTGGCGCGTGACGCGCTGAAACTTCACATTGGCCCGGGAGGCCAAGGGGCTGGGGCTCTGGGAGTCTGCGAGGGCGGAAATTATTTAATGGCGCGTACATGTTGAACATCGCCGTGCGGAAATCACGCACTGAACGTCGTCGACGTCTGCCGCTGCCTGCTCTTCTGCAAGCTGCGTGAAATTTTTTATAATTTAATTTAATTCGAATTCCGACATTTTATTGGCGGGCTCGGATGCTGAGCGAAGGCGGTGCTCAAATAAAAAATATGCTTTTGCCAAATAATCTGAAACGCATAAACTTTTTGGCGAGCAACATGGGAACTGAGTGCTAGGGCGTTTCCAAGGGCAATGGGAGACAGGGCTCAGGCAGGTCAAGAGCAAGCGGAAAAAAGCGTCAAGAGTTATGGATACATACATTTTTTTTAATTAAAAGTAAAATACTTATAAAACACTAAATACATTTCTTAAATGATTTAAAATCTATGATATATGAACTACAATTATTTATAATATTGGTAGAACTGATATAAACACAACAATATATTCAAAATACTGATAATACTTTTCCAGCATATTCAAAATACTGATAATACTTTCCAGCATTTTTAAATGTTGCCTCTTTTAATAGAACAATAATTTACGAAATAACTACACATTTTACTAAGTTAATTACGTATTAAGAAATTGACAATTTTTTCTTAAAGGTAAAAGTTTTTAAAAATAATACACTTTCTTGTGGGCAAAAATTATAAAGAACAACGCAAAATTAATAAATTAAATTAAATAATCATAATGTTATTATTTTTATTAAATCAATATTTTTTTTAATTTTAATTTTAATATATTAATAATGTAGGAAAATTAATTAATAAAAGATAATAATAAACATTAAAACATTACAACGTTTAACCTAGTGCAGCGGCCGTGGCAGCACACTAATTACAATGTGACACCTGGCAGCGGGCGCTGCACGACGCGGCGTATGAGCAATGCGCAATGCGCCTGTCAACACTCACACACACACAGCGAGACTTACTCACATTGTTGTTGAGGCGTTCGAGTTGAGTTGGCCACTTGAAAATTAGTTGCAAATTACCTACTTAAGTTTGTTTGCGTTGACAGTGGCAGTTCAAGTTGAAGTAGAAGTAGAAGTTGTTGTTGCCACTGTTGTTGCTGTTGCAGTTGCAAGTGCAGAGTAAAGACGAAACTCTGAACTCGATGCTAGTCAAAGTCGAACATGTGCGCCATTGTTTGGGGGCATCGTGTACGCCCATCAAGTTAGTTGCGTGGCTGCCACGCCCACATGGCCATTCGAGTGTTTTGGACAAAAGTTTGTCTTATGCATTGGCACTTATGCAACGTGGGGCAGACAGCAGCAGAGACAGACGGACGGCAAGCTGTTATCAGGCAATCAACAAGTGCAATTAGCAGCTCTCTCCCTCTCTCTCTCTCTCACACACTCTCTCTCTCTCTTTCTCTCCCTCTCTCTGGTCATGCACAATGTGCGTGTGACAGAGCAAACAAATTGTTTAACAAAACGAGCAAACAGTTCTATTCTAAGTGCAGTATATGCGCGTTTGTGTGTGTGTACGTGTGTGTGTGTGCGTGTGTATTCAAGTCGACACTGAGCTCAGCGAAGCATTGAAATTGCAGTTGCAACGTCTTGAATAGGGAGCGCTCCTTTTGTGTCCAGCTCGAAAGACTCGTTTAAAGCTATGACCAATGCAGGTGACACCAGCGCACTCCCCTCTCTCCTGTACATCTACCCCTCTGCAACCCCCCTGACCGTGCAGATCGCGGCGCATTCAATTGGCAATTGGCCCAGAGTCAAGTGAGGCGGCAACTGCTTGTGGCTGCAACTGTTTTCTTTGCCACATTGAAAGCAATTTGTTGCGCAAACTCGGCCCCTTGTCTCAGTGGCAGTGGCTCGAAGACAACCTTGTCTTGACAGCACTACGACTGAGACTGAGGCGAGTAAAATGCAATTATTGGCCTATTAGCTGGCTGCCATTCACTCATTCATTCACTCATTCAGCATATGGCAGACGCTGCATGAACGTGACTCGCTTCAGGTTGCAAGTACCATGCGCTCAGATTGTTGCACACAGTGTCGCATATGTTTAAGCTGCTGATTGGCGATAATCAGCTGATAATTGGCCCGGCAGGTGAGAGATGTCCATCATGGATGACTTATTTTATTGGTTGACTAATTGTGCTTGGAACAATTTTTATTTAAATATATTATACAATTTATGATATGAAAAATATTTTATTACTTTTAGTAAATTGTTATTATTAATATATTAATACGATTATTATAATTATTAATTTAATTATTATCATTATTATTCAGCTAATAATTGCACGGGCAGGTAAGAGATGTTCACCGTGGATGATTTATTTTATTTATTGGCTTATTGTTTTTTGGAATAATATTTATTAAATTCAAAGTTGTATAATAAACTTATAATAATGTAAATGTTTTATTACTGTTAGTTTATTGCAGTTATTATTATTATATTATTATTATATTATTATTATTATTATTTATTTATTTATTATTATGATTACTGTTATCATTATTTTTAATTTCGGTATTCTTAGCATTATTATTATTATTACAATTATTATTGCAGTTTTGAACGCAGATCAAGCTTACATGCCCATAATAAATTATTTGTAAACTATTGCACATTTCATTGTTGATCTATCCTATAAAAAATTACATTTTTTCAAATTTGTATATATGCAGAATATAGTATATATATTTAATCCTTATCTACTCCAAAATATTTTCTTCTCTTTCCTTTCAAAAGTTCTTGCCAATTCGAACAATTGCCCAAATCCACTTTCGAGTAAACACCGCACATTATGGGATGGAATTATACACTGAGATAACAAATTAATAGAGCAATAGAGCATTACAGACGACCACTTAAAAAAGTGCCAAAAAAACAGAGAATGAGAGAGAGAGAGATAGAGAGCGGGAAAGAGTGGGATAGAGCGTAGTCGCAGCTGCTGAGGCGCCCGCTCGGAGTGTTGAGCTAAACGCGTGTGTCAACAAACCGCAGAGCGACAGCGGCATAATGAGGCATGTTTCTAGACAAGGCGGAACGGGGCGTTGGGCGGGGGGTGGGTGTCTGTGTATGCGTGTGTACGCGTTGGTTATGTGCTGCTCGAGCCCGCGTCGGGCTGCAGTTTTGATTGACATGTCGCCGTCGGCTGGACGTTGACTTGCATGTCAATTAAAACTAACGACGGCGAGTGACAGTTGCCAGGAATGGGAAGGATGGGACTGGGAACAAGGACGAGGACGAGGGCGCGCTGCGAACCACTGGTACACTGGGCACACTTTAATAGGCTCAAAGTGGATTTTAATTTTATTTGATTTCATTTGATTTGATTGCACAGCCAGGCACAGCCTGCCACAGCCCGGCCGAAGCACACGCTCAGCATGCGCCTGCCTGCCTGTCGGGGGGTGGTTACAGTGCGGGCTTTGGCTTTGGCTTTGACATTCCCGGGCTGCGACCCCTTTTCGGGCATCTGCTCGCGACTTGAGCTCAAGTTACGCCGCAGGATTACAGCGTGTTCTGTGGCAGCAGCAGCTGCTCCTGGCGCAGGGTAATGCGCATTATTAGCGCTAGACTGCGGCTGGTCGAAGCTGCAGAGAGTTCTTCACGCAGCGCTCACGGCTCGCACAGCTTTCACCTACACAGGCTGAGTGCATTCCCACGCCTGTTGCTGGCCGGGATTGGGCTTGGGTTGGCACTGGGAACGGGCACTACTTTGAGATAAATTGGGTGTCAAATTTGCCGCTTCTGAGATCTGCTTGTGAGAAGTTAAACGCTCTGCTTATGGATGCCCGGCAGACACGCAAAGCTTGCAGCTCTCTCCCACTCTCTGCAGGGTCATTATATTATGAGCCAATTATTATGAGATGCCTTGGGAGTGCCCTGTGTGTGTGTGTGTTTTTAATTCATTTATTAACCAACTTATGTACTAACTTAGTCTAAAAGGAGCCGTGTGGTTACAGTAGATGCTGGCAAGGGCCTGCGGGTGGCCGGTAAAGCATTGCTTCGCAGGTCCATGGGCAGCATCTATTCGGCGTTCCTTCTCCGTTCCAGGCTTCTCAGCATTACCATGATGGTTTCGCTAAAGCTGCAAACAGCATTCCACTCCTCCTGGCCCTTAAGCATGAGCGGAACGAGGTTGGTGACCGAGATGGTGGTCCCGGTCAACCGCTTGAGCTGGAGTCGCTGGCTGTGAAAGCGGGAGCACTCGAACAGCACATGTTGCGCATCCTCAACTACACCGCGTCCGCACCATGTGCACTCATCGCTGTCCTCTATTGCGAACCTTTTCAGGTACGCTCTGAAGCACCCATGGCCACTAAGGACCTGCGTTAGGTAGTACGTAACCTGCCCGTGCTTCCGAAGAAACCAAGGTTCCACTTCGGGAATGAGGCTGTAGGTCCAGCGGCCTTTGGATGAGTCAGTCCAGCGACGTTGCCAGCGAAGCAGACTCTCTCGTCTTGCTTGTGCACGGTAGCTACTGCTGCTACTTCCTGCCTCCCTTAGCTTCTTGGCTTCCTCGACTAGCTCGCTGAACGGGATCATGCCGGCAATCAGCATGGCTGCTTCGTCCGATACCGTTCGGAATGCACATGCGACTCGAATGGCGCAGAGTCGGTACGTCGAGTTGGCTTCTCGATAGTACGATTGCTTTTTTAAGGCTTCGTGCCATACTGGCGCTGCATAGAGCATAACTGCACGAGTCGAGCTCATCAGGAGGCGACGACGTTCGTGCCTTGGTCCCCTGGTGTTGAGCATAATGCGTGAGAGCGCTCTGTACAGAGTGACAGCCTTCTCGTTCATATACTTCAAGTGTTCCTTGAAGCACAGCTTGGTGTCGATCATCACGCCCAGGTATTTAATTGCTCGCTTCGACTGGACCACCGTCGAACCAACCATGATGCGGGCTGTCTCCACAACCTTGCGCGATGAGACAAGGACCGCCTCCGTCTTATGGGCTGCGAGCTCTAGCCCAGCTGCTGCTAGCCAGTGGTGCACCCTCCTTATGGCTGAATTGCACGCCTCCTCGGTGGTTACAACGTGTTTTCCCACCACCACAAGCGCGATGTCGTCAGCGAAGCCGATCAGTTGAGCGTTTTCTGGGAGCTCCAGCTTCAGTACGGCGTCGTACATCGCGTTCCACAAAAGTGGACCCAGCACAGATCCTTGCGGTACGCCGAGTGTGACATCATGCGTACGCAGGCCATCGTCGGTGTCGTACCGGAGTACTCTTCCAGAGAAGTAGCTCCGTACCATGCGGATGAGGTATGGCGGAACTCGGAAGTTCTCCAGTGCTCGGAGTATGCCGCTCCATTTTGCCGAGTTGAATGCATTTTTTACATCCAGTGTTGCAATTAGGCAATATTCCTTGGAACCTCCTTCCCATCTGCTACCCGCAATAGCATCTCGCGCAATGCTGACCACCTTCTCGATTGCGTCTATGGTCGAGCGTGCCTTGCGAAAGCCGAACTGGTTGGGGGAGAGGTCACCCGCGTCTGCAATTGCCGCCTCAATCCTTGAGCCCAGCAGCTTCTCCAGTATTTTGCCTAGGGTGTTAAGCAGGCAAATAGGCCTGTACGACGAGGCTTCGCTCGCAGTTTTGTTTGGCTTGGGAAGAAGCACAAGATGCTGTTCCTTCCAAGTTGCAGGGAAGATGCCTTCAGCGATGCAACTGCTGTAGAGCTTGGCAAATGCATCAGGGCGTAGGCATAAGGCCAGCTTCAGCGCTCTGTTAGGTATGCCATCTGGACCCGGTGCTTTTTTAGTTTTGAGGCTGGCTGCGGCATTGACTACCTCATCGATAGATATGTTAACAACTGGCCACTCACACTCTCTTATAGCTGATGATTGGACAGCATCGCATGCGCTAGGAAAGAGCGTTTCCACAATGCGCTGCAGTTCGGCTGGATCCGTTGGTGCTCCTTGTCGTCCTGCAAACACCCGCTTCACCACTATCTGATATGCCTTGCCATAGGGATCACGATCGGCTGAGTCGCAAAGCTCCAGAAAGCACTTCCGCTTGCTTTCCCTGATGGATTTTTTCAGTTGTCGCCGCGCCGCGCGATAGTTCGCTTGCCTGGATACAAACATGGATGAGCCTCTCGAGCGCTGATAAGCTCTGCTCGCATGCAGGCAGGCCCTGCGGGCCTCGGCTATGGCCTCGTTCCACCAGTATACCGGTGCGTGGTGATTCCGATGCGCCTTTCTTGCTTGCATGCTGGCATTGCATGCACTACGCAGGCACTCCTCCATTGCACGCACCGAATCTTCTACCCGTCCGTCCATGTCCGGTGGGCGAAACTCAGCAGCAAACTTCTGGGCGTCGAAAGTGTCGACTCTGTAAGCCCTCCGCGCACTCGGGACACTCGGTCTGTCATAGCTTTGGCTACCGATCGTGCAGATGATCATCCGGTGATCGCTAGCCGTATACCCGTAGTTCAGGGACCAACGAGCCATGGGGGCTAGCGAGCTGCTGACAAACGTCAGGTCGATGACGGATGTCCTGCCAGCCTTAACAAAAGTGGCACCATTGCCTGTGTTTAACAGAGCAATATCCAGCGCTGCGAGGGACTCCGTAAGCGTTTTGCCCCTAGCATTTGTCCTGCTGCTCCCCCACTCCACAGACCATGCGTTGAAATCGCCTGCAATCAGCACTGGGCTATGCCTCCTGGCGTCCTCGGTCAGCTCCTCAATGATTGCTGCGTAATCGTTAATGGTTAAGCTAGGCGCCAAGTAGCAGCTGTAAAGCCAAATATTGCCACACTTGGCTCGTGCGTAGCCATTCGCCCTCTTTGCGTTAGAGAGGTACTTGCCGTTCGCTGCGCACAGCCATATAGCCGCTTTCCCGGTCAAGTCCTTGATCCACTGGCCTGTTGCTTTTTCCCGCAAAGGTTCGCTCAGAAGTACCAGGTCGATCTTTTGCTCCCTTACTGTTTGGTCTAACAGGGCGTGTGCCGCTCCAGCGTGGTTGATATTAAGTTGCAATATTCTTAACATTTTACTTTCGAGACGGCTTCCTTATAGGCTGGGCACCTATAGCTACCTGTTAAGTGGTCTGCCTTGACACCTTTCCTTGTGCATATGCGGCAGCTGGGGGGCTTGTCGCACAGTTTGGCGATGTGCTTATCGTCCCCGCAATTGTAGCACACTCCTTGCAGATCCTCCTTGCTCTTGCAATTGACTGCGACATGGCCGAAATCTAGGCATTTAAAGCACCGTTTAGGCTGCACAATAAGCCGGACTCGGCAGACAACCCATCCAACTCGAATCTTTCCCTCCGCGAGTTTGTTTGCCTTGTCCACTGGCATCGTCAGTGTTGCAATTTGACGACCTCCGCTGACGGCTCGTAGCGATTTTACTGTCTCTACGCTCAGGTGTGAGTCACCGAGTTTCTCCCTAACGGCTTGCATAACTTCCTCCTTCGTTGCAATCTCATCTAGGTCGCAGATCTCGACCTGGGCCTGGTCGCAGACTGTTTTCACGATCGCCTTACCAGTGAGGGCCTTCTCTACTGCGGCTTGAAACTCGCATGCGCTGTGTGTTGACGACTTGGCTAGGCGCACAAGCATGCTGCCATTCGCCGTCTTCCGGATGCCCTGCACGTCCTGAGAAAGGTGCCTGAGGGACGGGTCACTTTTTACCGAGCGCAGCATATCCGCGTACGAAAATGCACCTTCGCCGCTCACGATGACCGCATCCAGTCTGGGCTGTCTTGGCCTTTTGGGTCGGCTCTTGGCTTCTTGCCACTTGCCGTCTTCCGTTACGTTTGCCCCTTTGGCCTCCTTGCGGTCATATCGGGACTTCTCAGCCTCCTTGCTCGTTTCCTGGCTTTTTTTTCGGCTGGGAGCAACTGCCACTACCTTCTCCTTGGCTTCGCCAGTTTGGACGCCGACTGCCTTCGACGATGGCTTTTTTGAGCCGTTAGGCTTGCATGCCTCGTCTGCGTATCTTCTTGTCTCCAACTTCGCGCTTACCGCGCTCTGGAGCTCCTTCATCTTTGCCAGCTGGTTCTTCATCTCCTGGTTAATGTGCCTAACCACAGGCTTTTTTTCGTTGACCATGAAAATGAGCTCCGCCAGAATGCTGCCTAGTTCTTCTAGTTGTTGCTCGCATGATGGGTCCGCCTTGCACTTCTTTGGGGGCGTCTTGCGCGGAGAGCTGGTTGGGCTGGCAGCGTCGCGACTTCTCTTTGGAGTGTCGCACTCCACCGTGAAGGTGAAAGCGGCCTCAGAGATCGCTGGTGGCGCTGAGCTTGGACATATGGTCGCACCAGGGGGAGTGCGAAGCAGCCTCGTTGACTTAGCGAATGCCTTGCTTGCGTCCTTCCCTACTACCTCAGCGTTACGATCCGCCATATCTACCGGCTCGCTTGCGGTCCTGGCGCACGGATCGCGGTCGGGCTCCAGCGGTGGCCAGAAGTTTCCTTCCGACTTTTAACCGGTGGAAGTTTAACCGCTTCGACTCGGTCGCCAGAGCCCCGTTAGAGGGGCACCACTAGTGTGGGGGGGTTGGCTTGGTCAGATCCGCGACCTTTTACCCTTTCCTGCCCTAGTGATCCGTCAGCGCCTCCGATAGTTGAATTTTTGTTTTAATTCGTAGAAATTCGAATTAAAACTGCCGCAAGTGCGCCACCTCTCAAAAGCTCACTGCTCTAAGATTCTCAGGCTGGGCTTTAAAAAAGAGTTGGCAGCCTTTGATCGAACAGCTGATTGTCTGCAAAACAGCTCACTCCGTGCACCCTGTGATCCACAACAAGTGCGAAATTGCCGGGAAAACAAGGCCTTTGGAGCGGGAAATTGGCAAGCGTCACCTCGCCAACGCGCCACAACAACAAATCCGAGTCTCACCAGGTGGCAACTTGTTTGCTGATCTTCGCTGGGACGCTAAGATGCAGCACCTCCAGAGATGCTCGTAGGTATGTCAGCTTTCTCTGTCCTTGGTCACCTCCTGAACACTTTTTCCTTCCAGCTCGCGAATGTTCGGGAAACAAAAATTGATATTTTTTCGGAGCGAAGGAGAACACGACCGTACCACGACAGTGTGTGTGTGTGTGTGTGTGTGTGTGTGTGTGTGTGTGTGTGTGTGTGTGTGTGTGTGTGTGTGTGTGTGTTACACAAACTGAACTCCCGAACTCCCGGGACAGTTTACAAAGTTGGAAGCTGGGGCAGCTCCTCGTTCGTGACTTGGCGCTACGTGAGTTATGAGCCCGTCGTCTGCACGCCAACAGCGAAATTATATTTAAAAACACATAACTCAGGAGATTATCATTAAAAACTGTGGGCGCTGCGTCCAGTCTTAGGCCCAGTCTCAGTCTCAGCTGCAGTCTCACTGTCAGTCCATGTCCCAGGCTCAGTCGCAGTCCCGCTCCCAGTCCGAGTTCCAGTCCGCTGCCCGAAGCGATCTGCGCGTGCGCAAAGCTCGAACGGAAGTCGTTAGGCGACGCTCGTCGGGAGGAACCGCCTCGGGGGCACGTAGCCCATTCAAGGATTATGCGACGAGGCGCGACGGCACAGGACAATGAATGAAATGCACGCGTTGACAATAAATTGGTGTAGCATTTAAATAAGCAGCCTCAGCTCGCCAGTTCAGCACCTTGGCTCAGTCCCGGAGCCTCGACAGCTCAGGGTTAAACTGGTATTAGGTGCCGAGTTAATGGCTGTGAAGTGGCTAATGCGTTTCTGAAGAAGTTACGAGCGAACGCTGGAAGTTGAGCGGTAAACAGGGGCAAGAGAGACAGCAGCAGCAGCAGCTTTTGGCCAACAAGATTTCAGCGGTCAAAACGGAGTTCTTAGAACTAAAGAAAATACTTTATGGAACCTAGCTAAAATAATTTTATGTTGTTTTGAATTACTTAAAACTATTGTTTATTTCACTTGACGCTAGTTATTATTTAATTCAATTAATTTTTTTTTTTAATTAATTTAATATTTGTTTTTAAAGAATATTAAATAATTTTAAATAATTATTATTATTTTTTTTTTTTGCTTATACATTTTTTTTTTGCTTTTAGCATATTTGCATTTGCTTAAATCTAAAAATCTAAGAATTTTCTTAAGTAATACTTTTCAGGAATCTAATTAAATTATTATACTATCAAATTATTATTTAATGCTCAATTGAAAAATGAAGCCACTAATTTGCTGTATTTCTTTTGGCTTTAAATGCAATTTAATTGAAACTTTTTCTTGCACTAAATTTAAATTTAATACAATTTAAAGTGCCTGCAGTTAATTTATAGTTGAAGTTTAGAGCCTTCTCTCTTAGTATCGCAGATACTATTTAAGTGCTTAATTTGCAAATCGCTTCTACCCTTGACTGTCTAACTGCCTCATCATCGTACACAGGCCGTCTGTCAATCGGCTGTCGATAGCTATCGCCTGCGCCGTTGGCTTCCTCAGAAGTCAAGTCCAGTCCAGGCCATGCCAACAGCCGAAGACAAGGTCAAGTAGGTAGCACTCGGATTAAAAGCATTTGGCACTGTTATAAATCTAGAAACAGTTGCAGACGTCGAGCCAGAAATCATTTGCATTCTCTCTCTCTGGCATTTTAATTAATGGAATTCAAGAGCAAGTCGATACGCTGCGATACGTTAAGCCCCCGATTAGTATGTGTGGCACTTGACCCCGACGCGGTGAAATGCCGGGCAAAGAAAGTCGAAAATATTTCTTGTCATGGATCACATATAAATTCAGCGTTTAATATGCCATAAAATCTCAACTAATAGGTGGTCGGCGGGTCGCTGGATCGCTGGATCGCATCGAACGGTAAAAAATCTTTGCTGAAAACTATCGTTAACAAATCAGCCGACAATCTGGAGCCCATTGTTATAGTAAACCGAATCTGAAATTTTACTCCAACGGTATTTTGGCGCACGCTAAATTATTAGGCTCAATTTGTTATATTTCTATGCGTCTGTTCAGTTGGGGGTCTTTGGAGCACTAATATCGTATAGAGACGAAGCTATAGGTATGTGTCTATTTTTGTTGTGCCTTCTTGTTCTTCTTCTTAGCGCTGTCATCTTATAGGCTCAGAAGTGTGAAAACAGTTATTGTGATTGGAGACCATCGATTATAGTTATGGATGAGCACTGTCTTATTTTCGTCGAGCCGATGCCTATTAATTTATTGCTAAGCCGATCTTTGTTTGATTCCAAATTTATCTATGAACAATAAAGTTTAGTCAATGTGCTAAACGATCCTCTAAAGAGTCTGGATTGAGTTGCAGAGCGGCAGGTGATAAGTTAATGATGCCTCCATTGTTGTAATGCTGTCAGAGTGTCTCCAAATGGTTTAGAAAGCATCAGTGGAATTGTGGAGAGCTAATTAAAAAGTCTATATAAGAATTTGTTTATAAAATGTCGAGAAAAGACTTATGAGAATGTTAATATCGTATTTAAAACATAAACAATTTATATTTAATATGCTTATTTAACTATATTATTTAAATATTTATATATATATTGTACATTTTATTTACTTACAGAAATTATTAAAATAAAATGCTAAGAAGAATTATAGAATATTTAACAAATAATATAACGTACTTTTATTCTTAATTCGCTTACTTTAAATAGGCCAGCTTGGCGTTTCTATATATACTAGATTCCACTTTAATAATATATAGTTACCACTCGTCCCATAATTAAACTCGGTGCAGCCCCAATCGAGGCCCAGACGCATTGCTGGCCTCAACTGTCGGTGCGTTAAACCAATTAATTTGCCAGCTTATGTATAAGCTGTGTTGTGGTCTGATTATATACTACGTAAAGCTACCATATACTGCATGTGGGGAAGGCGTGTGGAGACTCGGAGATAGCGCCAGCTTGCACACATTCGCATTCGCATATAAGCAAATTAATTAAAGTTGCCACTTCAGTTGAATTTTCCAGGTGAATGATGCGGAACAAATAATCAATCAATCAGCTCACACACACACACACACACACATGCACCCATGCAATAAGCTGCAGGGCATACTATCTAGCCAGCACAGGCGGCGACTTTCATGGCATTGGTCAGTCAGTCAGTCAGTCAAGCTGTCCGTCCAGCCAGTCACTCAGCCAGCCGGGGCTTGTCATTGACGTCGCTCTGCCGGACATGGCGAAATGTTCGAAATAAGTATGTGAATATCGCTGTGTGACTGTCTGTATGAAATGCGTATGTAAATGTGCGCTATAGCAGAAAAACGACAGTTGCACAGTGGTCAAAGGTAAATTATAACAGAGCGAAAAGAATATAATGATAAGGAATTGAAAATTTATTATTGTTTCATAAATTATAAACAAATATGAAATATATAAATATGTCTATGTAGATATGTAAATATATAAATATATATAGAAATAAATATATACAAAAAATAGTTATAATTACTATATAACATATAGAACATTGAAAGTGATATTATATACATATATATGTGTGCGTTTTTGAATAACTTAAAAACAATTAAATGGAATTAAATGGAAAAATATGAATAATGAATTGAACTATAAATATGAAATTTAAGACAAACTAATTATAATTTTGCATTATAAATTCATTTTTAATTAAAGCAGAAATATGAAAATAATAACATAAAACTAAATTTTAAAATAAATTAAAGGTAAAATAGCATTGAATAATTCTATCAAAACAATCAATTGTTATCTTAATAATATTTTTTAAATCTTTATATTCATTTTATTAACTCCGATAAAATATTTATTTAACTCAATATTTCTAGTATTATTTGTGGTTTCATATTCAAAATTTAAGCAACTAAAAATCATGCTTGGAGTTATTGAAAACATTCGTTTTTTTCCCACTGTGCATTGGTCAGTTTCAGCTCAATTCTGCTGCTGCTGCTGCTGTTGCATTTATCTGTAGCTTTTGAGCTGCTGCATATGTCTGCTGCATTCCTGTCTGAGAGTCTGCGACTCGAAATGGAGCGGGTTCCGTTCTCGGGGCCCGCCATTTCGATGCTGCTTTCGGCTGCGTGTTGTGTGCGTTTGAACTTTTCCAATTTGCAAGCGAAAAATTGAAAATGCGACGACGACGAGGGCAGCAGCTAGTAAATAAATAAATGCGAGCATGAATGGAGCTGGGCAGAGCAGAGAGCAGCGCAGAGGAGCACGGAGGGGAGCCGAGCAGGTAGAAAAAACAATCTGTAGCCGCTTTGTAGCTCAGCAAACTGCCGCCCAATCGCCCAATCACCGTGTGTGTGAGTGTGTGTTATGTCTGGGAGCGGTTGATTAAAATACATGCATGGATTATATGCACACACACACATACATAAGTATGCATGTCTGTATATAGCAGAGCAGCAAGCAGTACATAAAAAATGGTTAGCAAAATCGATTTGGAAAAATCACAGCAAAAAAACTGTTGTAATTAAAATTGAATTTCGCTCTGGGTGCGGTTCGGCATGGGGCACCCCATTGGGCGGGGCCAGGGTTTTGGCAATGGACTACAAGTGCAGTACGAGAGAATGAGGAGCAAGGCAGCCAACCAGGCAGGCAGATAGTGCGACCCGAAAAAGCTGTAAGATCTACCAGAGTACACGGGCTGCGGCTCAGTTGTCATGGCGCCAGAGAGGTGCAATTTATTTAATTAGATGCATAAAACTCATTAAGATAAGAGCTGCCAGCGGAGTCGGAGCTGCCAGCGCTGCCATCTTGTACAAGTGCGCGAATCAACAAATGCGCCAAAGTGCAGGCTCTGCCACTCCCTGCTCCCGGTTCTCTCCAGCCACCTGCCTGCTGCCTCGCAGTCCTCCTGCCAGAGCCCACAAATCCAGCAAGGAAGTTGCCAGCAGGCGTGGAATTGTTATGCTCATTTGCCAGCCAGCAGAGAGTAGTTGCGTGGGAGGCGTGGCGCTGCCATAGGCGGCCCATGCAGCAGCTCGCTGCTGCTGATGGAGTCGCTGCGCTGAGTAATTAACTCGAGCGACGACGACAATAAAACGTCGACTTAATTAAGTGACACAAGTGCTTCGCAGTGTTGTGCCAAAGCTGCACGTTGAAGTGTGGGCGGTAAGGTACAAGGGGCATGGCAGTGGCACCTGCGCGACCTTAATTCAAACTTGTTTTATGCCAATAAATTCGTCAAAATGCGCATAATATTTTGCAGTCACTTGTATTAAATTTTTAATTAATATTTAAGTATTATTATTTTATTTATTATTAAAATTATTCTGCATTAAAAAAAAGAATTTTAAGCACAGAAATATAATAAACGAAAAATATATTTAAATTATAAAATAAAATTCAAGAATTGAAAAATAAGAAACAAATCATATCTTAATTAAATATACTAAATTAAATTTATATTTAAGTTATTCTTGATACTTAAAAAGAATTTCAAGGTCAGAAAAATAAGAAACAAATAATTATTAAATATTTAAAATATTCTTGATTATTAAAAAGCATATCAAAGATTTTTCTGTCTTTGATAAGAAACTAATAATAATGTATAATTATTCTTGATTATTAAAATATTTAAAAAACAGAAAAATAAGAAACTCATATTAATTAAAATTAATAAATTATTTACAATGAAATTACTTTATAATTTTGAGAACAGATAAAAAAGAAACTAATATTCCAAGCAGAGTAGTCTGCAGACAACTGCGTTTTGGCTTCTGAAATTCCAATCTGGATTTATTATTATTTTTTTGCATATGCAGGGTTTTTTTTTTGGGGTGCTTTCAGCTTTGGCTAGCCTTGCTATCTTTACTCGCGCTTATCTCGAAAAGATACTCAAATTACGCTCGCAGTTGACAGATTGCCGACTGCGCCTCGGATCGTGCTTATCAATCTAGGCGACCCTCTCCCCAGCACCCGCATGGCTGCACAGTTGCATGGCATCTACATACATAATACTTAGCAACGCGTATCAATGTCAAATCAGGGCGTGTCAAATCGCCTAATTGCAGGCCAACCACAGCCACGAAATGCACTCCCCAAAAATGAAACAATATCGAAAAAAGTGCAGGCCCATAAAAATGCAAAAATAAACGAGTAATTTGACAGCGATTAGCATGGCAAACGACAGAAAGAGCAAGAGAGAAGGTAGCTCTGCACTCTCTCTCTTTCTCACTGATTTTCCTTATCTGTTACTCCCTCTGCAGATTGCGCATTTCATGCTGGCCCCGATCTATGCGACCCTGGCCTCCGTGATTGAATTACGCATCGGGTGTATGCGGGTGATATGCGCCTCGATTGGAATACCGAGAAGAGCGGAGAAGTAGTTGGTAGAGGAAGGGGAAGAGGAAGAACAGAGGCAGCATGCGACAGAGCCGTGCTCAACCTGTTGAGTCGGCTAAGCCGCTGGCTAAGTTTTATTGGTGATTATCATAATGTGCGCGGGCTTTGTTTCTGCATGCCCTTTTGAGGTGCAGATGCTGGACAGGATTTGCAGCGAGGCGTGGATTTTAGAGGTTCATTACCGGGCGTAACTGCCTGCGCCTGTATAGGCATAGGACAGGTACTGCTCTGGGTTTTTCCACCGTTCGGCCGCTGCAGGTGTCGGCTTAGCCGGGTCCGACTCGCTGCGAGTGACGGCCTCGCCGCCAGGCAGTCTGACATGATTTGCATGCTGCGTGATGTCTGTCCGTCTGTCTGACTGTCCGTCTGCCTGACTGTGTACAATTCCCGTAAATCAATGTGCGGTCCATCGATCAAGCGGCCGACCTACTATAAATTCTTACGCATGCCACACATCCATCACCTACAAAAAAGATACAGATACATTTTTGTATCTCGTCTGAAAAGTATCTCGCCGTTGCACGGCGCTGCACAACTAATTGGATTTTTCCCTTATTTCGTTTTTTGTCAACTAATCCGATTTGTTTATGTACGTTTCAATTTCGGTGACACTCGCAACTATCCCAAAAATAAAAAAAAAAAAAAACTTAACTGAACTGAACTGAAACTGCTGAGCGAACATGTAAGCCCAGCATTGGCCACAGTTTTAGGCTTATGAATCAACTTGAGTTGAGTTGTCTCACTCTCTCGTTGCTGTTGTTGTTAACCTACTTTTGAAATGTGTCAGCCAATAAGTGTCCCCCCTCCCTGCCCAGCCCTGCGTCCGATCCGTTTAAAGGGCGCCATATTTTTGGCCATTGACAGCGACAGCCCCCAGACAGTTCCGAGTTCCGACTTTGTGCATAATGACATTTGTTTGCTAACTTTCCCATTGTTAAAGTTTAATTAGTTGTTCAGCTCTCGTTCTACACGAGATTCTGTACTGAACTAACTGACTTCCCCTTTCCTCGCTCTCTTTCTCTCTTTTTAATCCATTCGTTCTCTCTGTCTCGTTCTGTCTGCTTGTTGTTGAGCTTGCAAGGCGCCGCAAGGCTTTTGTTTGGATAATTGAAGGGTGCACTGAGAAGTACACGGATTCTCTGGAATCACATAAACATACACGAATTAGCTTTACTTAGATAAAGAGATGGAAAATGGGAATGATAGAGAGAGTTAAACATATAATTCTGTAAGAGTTACAATCCTTTAGACATACATTTTCAATGAACTTTAACGGCATTAAGTTGGGCTTAAAGCAGATAAATTATGTTTTAAGCCTCAGTTAACAGGACTTATCTAGAATTTTTTAATTTTATTTTTTTTATTTTATTAATATAATAAACATTATTAAAATAAAATAAAAAAATCATTTAATACTTCCATAAATTATGATAATGTAAATTATTGAAAGACTAACCCATTTTTGTATACCTCCAAATTTTTAAAATATATATTTCTTTAAATAAAATAAAACATAAAGTGTTACAATACTGGTATTATCTGTTACGTCTTGCATAAAAAATGATAATGTATAAATTGTTTAAATAAAATAGAAATTGTTTAAATAAAATAAAAATAATCATTTACAGCTTCCATAAAAAATAATAATGTATAAATTATGTAATGCATGGTGCTAAATAATCACAAATTTTTGATATATAAAAAATTATAAAATATATTTTTGTTCAAATAATATAAAATTAAAAGTGTTAACAGAATTTAATGTTTCTATAGGAATTATTTAAAGCATAATACTGTATAATAAGTAAAAATCATTTAAAACAAAATTATAAAATATCTAAGTAACTATTTTGAATATTAAACGATTGAATAATGTTTTTAAAAGAAAGCTGAAAAACGCCCGCAAGTAATGATAAAGTAAACCGTTAGAAGCATAAATTATTTGAAGTACAAGCTCGCATATACATTCACATATACTAAATGATAATCAAGAAAGCTTTTGTTCCAGCGCCAATAAGTTTGCAAAACGCTCGTAAATAAACTTCACGCCGAAGCGCCCGAAACTCTCACGATCGCCGCCGAGTGATGCGATCTCTAATTGCGACGATGGCGATGAGTCAGCTGCAGTGGCCGGAATGGAGCACCTGTCGCAGAGCATGTGCGATTGGCATTAGATCTCAATTTAATTTAATGGCCAACCACACTGCAGAACTGCATTAGTGAGTGTGTGTGTGTGTATCGAGGATGATGCGTAATTTTCTCACTGATTGCAACAAATGACACGGAGAGAGAAGCACGCTATCGAGTCAAAAAAGCCGCACAAAATTCAAGCTAATTAGAAAAAAACGTTAACAAAGTCAACAACAACCACAACAGCAACGAGAAAAATAAATCTAAATCAAACATTGCTCCGGCTGACGGACAAGAAAATAAACAAAACGCTGCGACAAGCGATTTGCATGTCAAACAAGCTGCAAGCTTGAGCCGAAATTGGAGATGTGGATGTATCTGTAGCTAGCTGTACGAGTATCTATTGCAGTAGATGATTTGATGTTGATATTAGATACTTAGATATTTGTCAAATTATATTTAGCCGAACTTATTTTTCATATTTTCAGGAAACTAAACTAATAAGTAAAAGCACATTTTTATCTATATCTGCTAAAATATCTAAAGCTGTTTCTATATCTGTATAATTTGTAATTATTTATGTATTCAAACATATCTGCAACTCTGCAGCGCACAAATAACGTCTGAAAAAATGTAAAAATGTTGGTCATTTTTTTATTATCTCAAAATCTCCGCTGTTAACGTAAGCGCAACGAAAAGATTGCGAAAAATGTAAATTCAGTTTCGGTTTTTGATGTGAACTATAAAAAATATGAAATTAGACCAACCGGTGAAGAATTTTTAATTAACTCGTTTGAATGAGAAAACAAATATCTACGTTAAAGTCGGTAATTAAAATAGAGAGAGAGAGGAAGAAATGTCGGGAGAGAGACAGACGACAGAGCGTGAAGGAAAGAGATTGAAAATTGCAAATATTTTAATTGAAATTCCACTCAGCTTATACGCCCCTGCGGCAATTTACGGAAAAATCACAATAATCAGCTTCGACGACAAACTGCAGAAGAGAGCGAAAAAAAATGCAAAAATAACAACAAAAGTGTATTGTGCCTAATATTTACACAATTTAAATAAATTGTTTTGTATATATTCTTTTCTATTTTCTTCATTTTTTTGCAATATTTTCGAATCGGACGCGGCGCCACGCCACAAGCTGCGCCTGCTGTTTGTATAATTTAGTCCATAGTTTTATTTCGCCGTGCTGAATTTGCAATTTTCATTAATTCCATATATCATAATTTTATGCGCCCTCAAATACCCTGTGACAAGTCAACTTGTAAAGAAGGTATGATGTAGCAGGGAAACTGTGGTTAGAGTTTTTAAAACATTGGCAGTTTAACAACTTGAACAAATATATTAAGATTGATTTAATTTTGTAGTACGTAGCATCTTCTAGTCGCGCCACTGTAGGCCCGCCTTCTCTTTTTTTCTACTTTTGCCATGGACCTTTTGTGAGGTGTTCGCCTGATGCCAGCATAAATTAGCAATATCGAGTGGATGTTATGGATTGTTAATATGACTGGGATTTCAGCGCTGTCTCCCTCCATATATTGTATATGCATAAGGTCGTATGAAAAAGTGATTGGACGCGGGTTGAGTGACTGTAGAGTGGCAGCTGGAACTCGAAAAAAATGTGATAGCATATTTGGAAAGGCTGTGGACCACTTTGAAAGTCTAATGACAATTTGAATGAACGTGAAGAGTTGCAAAGAGGAACTAAGTATCTCCAATCTGTGCTGAGATTAATAACTGCAATTTGCACTGCTACAAAATACCAACTGTTACAAGTATATTTAATGTTTTTATAATACCATATAATTACAGAGAATCCACAAAGTCATGTAGATCACAAAATAATATTGTTATTATTAAATCAACGGCAACAGCTACAAAACTTCGGCATCCGGTCACGAAATTACGGCTAATCATTTAAGCAAATAGAAAAAAAATAAAAAAAAAATCAGAAAACAAAATTACAGTCAATTTATAAATCACAAAAATTACTTGAGTCGAAGCCTTATCAGATGTCGAGGAATGTTTCACTCTATCAAACCTTTAGCTATGCAGAATATTTGTTATTTCAATTTGGCATCTGCGATATGCAAAAAATACTGGTAATTAAAATATTGAAAGACTATTGACCCTCTGTTCGAATTTTATAGACGCGTTTAATACTCTATTTTAAGCTAGGCGCACATTTCCATAGCTGTCAGTTAATGTTCTTGCTCTTTTTATAGCTGTTGCTAATTTTATCAAATCATTCAATTTGTTAATGATCCGAAATGTTTATTTAAATACCGAAACTCTGACAGAGAAAACCAACAGATTTTGATTTTATCGCCTGCAATCGTTGCGAAATTCGAAATCTGCGTTCTTAGACGGAACTAAGTGAGCTCGATAAAAATCTATGGTAAATATCGAATATCTAGCGACATTTCGAAACCTTGACGAGCGCTCGAAATAGCTCATAAAAATTTTGAAATTTAAATTGGCAATTAAATCATAAATATATGCCGTGATATCGAGTTCTGCCAAGTGAAATGAGAGCCAAGCTCGAGCTTGTTGCAGGTTTACTTTTCCCGACGGCAAACTGAACCGCACTGAAAGCGCTAAATAAAATACTAAATATGTATTGGATAAGGCAAAATAAAAAGAGCCGTTGGTTTTGTATTTTTTGTAAAGATTTTTCTTTTATTTGTGTGTTTTTTTGTGGGTTTTTCTTGGTATTTTTTTTTTCTGTGTGTGTCTTCAGGCTGCGCTTGCTTTGCTCGCCCGATTTTCTCGCTTTGTTTTCACTAAATTTTCATTAGGTTTACTAACATTTTGTCTTCTTGTATTACGTGGTAGATGCTTGCCTTTTCATAATAATAATAATAATAATAATAATTTTGCTTTTATTACAATTAATGTTGGCTTCTCGCACGCACTACGCGCGCTTCACCTGCATCGACTTCTGCGCAGTATTCGTAAGCATAATTAATAATTAAATTGTTTATATAATAGTTAATAATTAGAATTACTTAATGCATAAGAGAATCTATAAAATAGAATTTTCCTTCCATTTTTTTTTTGTCTATTTCTATGCCTGTGTGTGTGTGGGAGTTTTTCAAAATGATCTTCATTTTTTTGTTTGTTTTTTTTTTCGCAGCTTTTTCGCTTAGTTTTGTACAGCGCAGAAAGCATAAACCAAAATAACGGGAAACGTTTTTCGAATTCGAATTCGAGTTCGAGTTCGAATATTACTGTTTCGCTCTGCAACAATTTTATCGTATCACACAATTGTCGTCTAGGTTCTTCTGTGTCTCTGTCTCTGTCTCTGCGTGGAATGTCTTGGGAGATGTTCGCTGCGTTCGTATGGTACAACAGTGCGTATGCTTAATGTAAATGCTCTGCTTGCAGTTAGTTAATCGTAATTACTTGTATTTATTTGTAATGCTTGCTCTTCTTTTGTTTTTACACGTGTGCTAAAATTAATGCAAACTCTTGTTTTAAGACTAAAGCTAAAATTGTTTATCGTAAACTTTAGTTGCAAATATCGCTAGGGGTGTGCGGATGGTGTATGAGTGTGTGTGAGAGTGTGTGTGTGTGTGTGTGTGTGTAGTCTATATATATATATTCAATAATTTACAATGTGGATATATCCAAGAGGCCAGCGCTGGCCTCGTGCGCGTGCAACTGCTGCGCATGATGATAATGATACAAATGATGCTGCTGCTGCGCCTGCTGCTGCTGCTGCTGCAGATGATGCTGCTGCAGGTGCTGCTGCTGCTGCTGTTGCTGCAACTGTTGCTGGTGATGATGCTGCTGCTGCTGCTGCTGCAGGTAGTGCTGATGGTGCTGCTGCTCCTCCAGTTGTTGTTGCATGTCCAGCATGCTGGCTGAGGCGGCGACGGAGGAGCTGGAGGCAGAGCTGGAGGATGCTGCTGCTGCTGCTGCGGACAGCTGATAGGCAGCGGCGGCGGCAACAGCAGCCGCCGCCAAGGCGGGTGAATGCGCGTTGGCAGTGTGCCTGTCACTGGAGTGCGCCGAGGAGCGACCGCCCGACGAGCCCGAGCCCGATGCCGTCGGACTTGGCCGGCCGTTCAGCAACTGTTGCTGCTGCTGCTGCTGCTGCTGTGCGGCCGCTGCTGCTGCTGCTGCTGCCGCTGCTGGCAGATAACTGACGGCGGCCACTGACGACGACGACGACGACGACGGCAGCGGCGGCGGCGGCGACACATTGACGGACGCGGCGTTGGCTCCATAGGCGCTGGCCATTTCTCACATGTGTGCGAGCGGCGCCATCGCGCGCAGCGATTGCTGATGCAGCTGATGTTGCTGCTGCGCCTGCTGCTGCTGCTGCTGCTGTTGCTGCTGCTGCTGCAGATGCTGCTGGTGTTGCTGCTGCTGCTGCTGTTGCTGCTGCTGGTGCATGACGTGCTGCAGTGGCTGCTGCTGCTGCTGCTGCTGCAGCTCCGGGCTGGCCGTCTGGTAGTGCATGAGGTGGCGCTGCTGCTCCGGCGCCTCGTGCAGGTGGTACATGTTCATCAGGTGATTCAGCTCGCTGCCCGACGAGATGTACTCCCGCTTCATGATGTGATTATTATTATTATTATTATTATTGTTGTTGCTGCTGATGCTGTTGTTGTTGTTGTTGCTCAGCGCTATCGCACTGGGGCTGGGCGAAACCGGCTCCGACTTGATCGACGAATCGCTCGGGCTGTGACTCTGGCAGGAAACTTGCGCGCCATACGGTGCCGGCGAGCCGGAGATGGGTTGCTGCTGCTGCTGCAGTCCCGCTCCGCCGCCACCGCCCCCGCCGCCGCCGCCTCCATAGGGCGAGGGCGAACCGGGCTGCTGCAGGCTGCTGCCGTAGGGTGAGGTCTGGCCGCCGGCGACAGTGTCGTACATGCCGTAGCCATTGTACATGTGCCCCATCTCGTAGCGCGGCGCGTAGTTCATGTAGTGCGTCTGGTAGCCGGCGGGATCGGGATGCATGCTGTAGCCGTTGGGCATGTAGCCATTGGGCACGCTCATCTGATGGATGTTGGGGCGCACCTGTTGGGATGCCGCTGCCGCAGCGGCGGCTGCTGCTGCCGCTGCTGCTGCCGCAGCCGAAGCGCCAGCCGATTGCCCCTGACCCTGGCCCGGACCGGGCATGCCCTGGCGTGTGGGTGTGCCCGGCTCACCGCCCGGCTGCTGGCCGGGCAACAGGCCACCCATGGGATACTTCTCCTTGCTCTTGGTCAGCGTTTTGGTCTTGCGTCGCGGCCGATACTTGTAGTCCGGATGCTCCTTCATGTGTACGGCGCGCAGGCGCTTGGCCTCGTCGATGAAGGGCCGCTTCTCCGCCTCCGAGAGGTCCTTCCACTGTGCGCCCAGGCGCTTCGAGATCTCCGAGTTGTGCATCTTCGGGTTGTCCGAGGCCATCTTGCGGCGCTGGCCGCGTGACCACACCATGAACGCGTTCATCGGACGCTTCACGCGATCCGCGTGCGCTTGATTCTTGTTCGCTGTGGCGCTGTTGTTGTTGTTGTTGTTGCTGTTGCCGCTGCTGCTGCCGTTGCTGTTGGTCATGCTGCTGAGCGCGCTGCCGGCGCCCATGAGCGCGGGATGCTGCTGCTGGGAGTGAGGATGCTGCTGCGACTGTTGCTGCTGCTGCTGCTGCTGCTGCTGGTGATGGCTGACGGGCGATGTCATGTGATGGCTGCCAATGCTGCTCTGCGTGGGGCTCAGCTCGCTGGAGCTGTGGAGCGGCGAGCTCTGCTGCTGCTGCTGTTGCTGCTGTGCTCCCGCCCCGCCCAGTCCTGCGCCCACGCCGCCGTTCAGCGTGTTTGCAATGCTCGACTGCAGCGAGCTGAGCGGATTGCTGCTGCTCAGGCCGTTGGGGCTGTGGCTCGACGCGATGTGCGCGCTCATGTGGTGCGCGTGATGGTGGTGCGGATGGTGATGGTGGTTGTGCTGGCTCAGCTGCGAGTGCGTCAGATGCGACTGGCCGAGATTCATGAGCGGCGCCAGCGCCGAGTACGAAGAGGCTGCTGCCGCATGGGCGTGGCCATGCAGCGCCGCGCTGGCGTGCAGCGGCGGCATTGTCGCGTGCAGAATGCCGCCCTTCATGTCCGCCTCCATGGTCAGCATGCTGTGGCAACTGTTGCTCCGAACCGACTCCGAATCCGATGCGTGTTATCACTAAAGTGCGGGCGGGGCTCAGGCTCGATAAGCGCACAGCATGAAGTGAGCGAGTGGCAGCGGTCTGTAGATACTTTGCCAAAGATACTCTGGCTTCGATAGTGGCTTAAAAGTATCTTTAGCTGTTTGAGATACTTTTTACAAGCACTTATTCCGCTTGCAGCGCTGTAGATACTTTTCCAAAGATATTCTGGCTTTGGTAGTGGCTTATGCTGCTCCTTAAAAGAATCTTTAGCTGTTTGAGATACTTTTTACAAGAAGTTATTCCGCTTGCAGCGCTGTAGATACTTTGCTTTGGTAGTTCGCTTTTAGCGCAGCGGCTTGAAAGTATCTTTAGCTGTTTGAGATACCTTTTACAAGCCGTAGATACTTTGCCCACAGATACTCTAGCTGCTACTTGCACTGTCAGCTGGATCAGCTACTTCCGATGTATGTTTGACTGTCGATTATGCAGATACTGCGCCGTAGATACTTTAGCCCAGAGATACAATATCTGCTAAGGATATTCGTAGTGTTTCCGATCGTGTGGGCACCTGTAGATACTTTTGTATCCGTATCGCTCGCTCTACACTTTGCGCCACTGGCAGAGTTACTCGCACAGTTGAACTAGCTTAGTTAGTTACTTGGTTTAGTTTAGTTAATCGCTATGATATTGTTGTTTGAACATTTGTGTTGGAAACCATGTTGCACTTGTTGGATTGTTGGATTTGGTAATTTGGTAATGCTACTGTTTGTCTGGCGTTCGACACACTAATACAGATACAGATCGGGCTATATCTGTTGCTGAACAGCTCTTGCTATTTGCTTTCGCATTTGAAACACTTGCAGAATTTTGCGGTTTTTGTTTTGTGGATTTGCGCGTCGCGCGATTCGCTGAGAATTTGAGTTTGTTTTTTTTGTTTTTTGAATTTTGCAGAATTTGAATTTGAGAATTCTGTAATTTGTTTCTGAATTGATTCCGTTGGCAGCGCGCAAATACCTCCACACTACGCGGAATTGAGCACCTTTCTGTTTCGGACGGCAGCAGCGAAACCTGTTCGCAGCGCAGCGCAAAAAAACCGACAAAAATGCGTGGCGCGAGGTGCGAGATGCGAGCTGAGGTGGAACTCAACTCAACTCAGCTCAAGTCAACTCAACTCGGCTCGGCTCAACGCGAAACTCAACTCAACGCGTAACTCAACTCGAATCTCGAACCGAAACTCGAAACTCGAACTCGAACTCGTGTGCTGTGTGCTGTGTGCTTCCGTGCGCGCGTGTGCTGACGACAGCGAAGGCGAGAGACGAATGAGAGACTGACTGGCCCGCAGCTGAGACCGAGGCTGTTGCGAGCTGCTGTGCGAGCACGCACATACACACACACACACACACAGTAGCCACCCTGTCTGTGTCAAAACGGGTCTGGGCTTGCGTGTATGCGTGCATACGTGCATACGTGTTTTCGGGGTGCTTGTGTGCTTGTGTGTGACGGCATTTGCAAACCAGTTCGGCGACACGAGCAGGCGTGAGCGTCAGACAAAGACAACGCTAGTGTGTGGCTTGTGTGTGTGTGTGTGCGTGTGCGCACGCTAATAAATCAAATAAACGCTTCGTTCGCTCTGCCTTGTGTACGTCTGTGTGTTGGTTTCATTGCTTGCTTGGATTTTGCGCAGCGCAGTGCGCCAATCAACGATGAGCGCGAGCGAGATGTGCATATGCAGCGCATTCGCTCACACCACATATATCGATCCGTGTCGTTGTTGCTGCTGCCGTCGTGCCACTGAGTTGCCATAAAAATGTCGTCGCTGGGCAGTCGCGTTTATGGCAAGCGACGTTGCCGCACTTCACAGCCAGCAGCAGCAGCAGCATTTTTCAACTCAGCAAGTCTGGCGGAATTTCTATGCGCTATAGTCGGACGCTTTAAATATGGCCGACCAGCAGGGCCTGCAGCCCCGGACGGGAATCGGGAAGCGGTTATCGGGCAAGGGGCAACGGGCAAGGGGCTAGGGGGCACCGCAGTGTTTGCGGTGTATTTACCGTTGGCGCGCGCGTCTCACGCGCATAGTTTGAATTCTTTTTCGGCTTTTTTTCTTCCTTTTGCGTTCTTCTTTCTCGCTCTCGACTGCTTCTTATTAACCTAATGGGTTTGCCAAGGTAGCAGCAGCAGCAGCGGCAGCAGCGGCAGCAGCGGCAGCGGCAGCTGGCAAAAAATCTAAATAATAGTAGCGCAGGCGGCGGCAGCTGCAAATGTATTAAGCAAGTGCTGCCAAGTGCACTGCAGTAATCGCAACTGTACGTGTGTGTGTGTGTGTCTGTGTGTGAGTGCTTGTCTGAGTGTGTGCGTGCGTGCGTGTGTTTGTGACTTTGATGCGGTTTGGCATCCTTTAGTTGGGGAGATACGCGCCAGCGCTGCCAACTTGCTGCAGTTCTTGTTGTTGTTGTTGCTGTTTCTCCACCTGCTCTTCTTCCTCTTCTACGTCTTCTTGTTGTTGTAATTATAGTTGCACATGTGAATAGGCAGGCGCATTGTCTACGCCTGCTCCACTTCCATTGCCCTGCCACGCCCCCGCTGCAGCCACACACATATGAGTATTTTATTTTTTTGGCATTTTCTCGCGGTTTTCATTAGCGCAATGCTGCAGTTTCCCACTCTGAAACTCAATCCGATTCTCCTAATGGCAGCACCTTTATATGATTAATCCACGTGCAATTTTGGTGTAGTTTCGGTATTTGGTACCTGTACTAGGCAATGGGGTCCCACGTATTGCGTGGCAGCTGTAGAGCACAGTGGAACACTAACAATAGCCAAAGGCAGGAATGCGGGCAGGCATATCAACCCGATGGCTATGGTGCTTTAACAGTTCTGCTACAATGCTAAACTATTTTGGCAGTTTGGTGATAAATGCATTTGTTGTTAGGCTAAACTATTTTATTGAGTGTTCACTGCTGTGCGATTAAATCTTACATTATTTATTAAAGGAATTTAGCTTTTTGCTTTTTTTTTGTTCAATTAACAGAGATTGTAATGCTATAAGCCTTTTGTAACTTTTTAAAACATATTTAAGAAAGTGTATTAAATAAAATTTGAGATAAGACTCACGATAAATTAAATTATTTTTAAATTTGAGATTAGATTCACAATAAATACCATAATTTTTCAATTTGAGATAATACTCACAATAAATTAAATTATTTTTTAATTATAAACAGTTAATACTAATATATTAACGATTAAATTTGCAAAGTAAAATTAAAATTGCTTGAAAAATCTTTAAAATACACATTGTAACAATATTAAATTGATTTTTAAAATTAGAAAAATTTCCTCAAATAAGAACTTATTATCTACTATTTTTATTATTTTTCATTTGTTTTTTATGATTTAAAAATGTTAAGCAATAAGTTTTAATATTTAACGATTAAATTTGCACACTAAAATTCAACATTATAGGCGTATATATAGGGATAACTTTCAAATATTCAAAGAAAATACAAAATTTAAATTTATATACTTTTGAAGTTAGAGAAAATTCACTTTCTTTAAGGCCTGCAGGAACTTAAATATTTGTGTCATTATAATAGCAAAATAGGGGAAAATTGTTCCATATATTTCCACCTTAGTATTTACTACCAGTAAACTTATGTATTTGTTGTATGTAAATATAAAATATGTTCAAATTTTCATATTTTTTATATATTAAAAACTAGAGAAATTTCACTTTCTTCAAATTCTCCCCAAACATTTTACCTATAGTAAAAAAATATGTTTCAAATGTTTCATATATTTAAAGTATTTCCCTCTGTAGAAATTTAAGTATATATGCGAATTTCTACAAAAGTATAAAGTATTTCCCCTGGCATTCACTCCATTCAAACTATTTTAAAGCACCTTAAATCGCTGAAATTCAAATGAAACTTTAAATCAACCCAAGAAAACTTCAAAAATAAAGTGCAAGTCATTGCTGAGACTTTGTCATGCGAATCGCACGTGTGCCCCCGGCAAACCGCTCCGATTCTCGATTCACTACTCTCAAATCTTGAGTCTCGAGTCGACTAAACCAGAAATGAGCTGATGTGTGTGGGCACAGGCCGAAGTATTGCTGAATTGAGGAATTTATGGCCAATTGCAAATGATTTGGCAGTGAACAAAGACCGAGAAAACCTACAGAGAAAACAATGCGCAAAAAATACGGCAAAAACACACAAACAGAGACAAACCCAGACAGAGACAGAGTTAAACCTGCCCCGTGTAACTGACCTACAGCAAAACGCAAATCTTAACCGCAGAAGCCAAGAAAAAAATTCAAAAAAAAAAAAAAAATAAAAAAAATCAAATCAAAATAAAAATACGAAAACGAAAACGTTTCTTATTCATTATCAGAGCACTTCTCTCTCTCGTTGTTGTTGTTGTTGTTGTTGTGGCTGTTGTTATGTATTATTATTGTATATTTGTGCAGCCATTCGATTCTTTGGGGGACTCGAGAGAGAAAGAACAAGAACATAATAAGCCCAAAACAAACCGAAACCGAAACAGACCCAGGCCCAGGCCCAGACCCAGGCCCAGACTCAGTTGCAGACGCGGTTCAGACGCAGAGCGAGTAGACACTCAGACGGCTTTGTTGTTGCCATTGTTGCTGTTGTTGTTGTTATTTGTGTTTTATGTTTGACGTTTGAGCGTGCTGGGCGCGTGTGAATGGAAAAGGAAGCTCGCACACACACACACACACACATACACAGACACACACACCCAGAGCCATGTACACACTTAAAAAACAAAGTCAAGGTCATTGCAAAGAGTTTTAATTGTTCGCACAAAAAAAATGAAATAAAAATACAAACACGCACACACACACACGCACACAACAATGGCGCCGAGCATTACAAACAAACATTCGCACATAATAAAAGAAATAAAAACGCAACAACAACAGCAGCAACTACAACAGCGGGCAGCGGACAATGGCAGAAGGCAGCCAGAGGAGCCAACAGCAGCGACAACAGCAACAACAACAACAACAACAATAACTACAACAACAAAAGGCATTTGGCAAGCAAACAAGTTCAACAAAAATATTCGCACAATTCACTCAGTTCACACATAGACACATCTTCCCGTCTCCCTCTCTCTCTCTCTGTCTCTCTCTCTCTCTTTCACACTAGTCTATTTCCATCTCGCTCGCACACATGTGCACCTGTAAAGTTGTTAACGCTTGAACTTCGCATGCATAACAAACAAAAAAAAAAAAAAAAGAGGGAAAACAGCAATGAAAATAAAAGAAAATCGATCAAAAGAAATTGCAACAAAATCTGCGCAGAAATCAAAAGTCAATAAAGCCGAGTGGCAATTTGGTAGAATGGGGGCAGAGACTGGGCGGAAGGTAGCTAAAGTGGCAAGGGGTGACTGCTTAAGGGCATTGTGTGGGGGAATAACTCGAGTGTTCACTGATTTCCAAATATTCTTACATGGCTATAAAGACCACATTAAATATAAAGAGAGAAAATAATTAAATAAATAACAGTCTTGTTTTAAATTGCTTAATTTATTATTTTGTATGCATCATATATACAATAATATGATATATAAATATAATCTTTTTTACATGCAAAAAAGGCTATTTACGTATATGATTTTCAATAAATTATTTGGCTTGTTAAAAAAAAACTGTTCAACTTAATATATGTTTCTATTTTTTAATATATTATATAATTATATATATTTACAAATATTTTGTTTTTATAATTTAAAGTAATAATACTGCACAGAAATACTTCAATTTTATTAAATTATTTTTGCTTAAAATCGAAAAATCTTTAAGTTTCTTAACTGCTTAAATAATATTTTTTTATAACATTTCGAATTTATTTATATATAAATATAAATTTATAAGCAAACGTTTAATTTTATATAATAAATAAAGAATTTGTCTTATTGAAAGTTGTAATATCAAATCTTTATCTTTGTTACAAAAAATGTAATAGTAATCTAAAAGTATTTTTATATTCTGCAAAAAGCAAACATATATTTTTATAGCGCAATGGCTTTAAAAAACTAATATGTTTTTTTTTTCAGAATAAATTTAATTGAATATTAAGTTTATTTTATAATGCGTAAACTTCTGTGAAAGTATTATTTCAATTTTATAAAATTATTTTTGCATCAAATATAATTTTGTAAGAAAAAGTTTTGATTTTACGTAATAAAATACGAGCTTCTCTATTGGAAAAAAATATAATCTGTAAGGCTTAAGGTACTAAAAAAGATTAATTATTAAACTTAAAACTAACAGAACTGCAGACAGTCCGCAAAAAGCAAATATAAAACCCAAAGAATATACAAACACATACACGAATTTTATCAGCACACGTTCTTCTGCATAATTTACTATACATATATGCAGCTAACTTATCGTATTTTCGTCTAGATTCCCACTTAATTTCGTCTGTTCTGTGTTATTGTTAAGAACACGCCACTCAAACAATTTCCCAGCCGAACTAGACAAACTTTCGTTGCATACTTTTGCGGAAAACGTGGCCAAAAAAGCGTTCTCCCTCTCTCTCACTCTTTTTCTCTCCTTTTGTCCATATCTCTCACACTCTACACCATACTCTCTTCAACTGCGAGCAAATCTCTAAACGCTTTTGTGGCCAACTGTGGCAACTGCTTTTTTACGAGTTGATCCGTTTACCAACACTGAAAACTGAAAAACGCAGTGCCGTGCTGAAAGAAAAACAAGTATACGACCTGACACTTTCACACACACAAACACACACACACTTACAAGCATACAGGTTGGCACTCACGTGCAGACACGCATACACTCACACACAAACACACACACACACACACAGAAGCTTCTGCTGCTATTCAGACGTTATTCATTTTACACATTCATTTCCTCATTCAATTCGCAATTGTATACGAAATTTCAATTGTTTGCTGAATGTATTATACGGCGCGGGTCTGGCTTGCAAATAGCTTCTTCACCTTGCTATACCCTGCACCGTAGCTAAAGCGGGCAATACAAGTTTGTTCAACTAGCTACAGTTGCAATATTTGTGCTTATTGTGTGTGCACATGTCAAGCTTATTTTAAATGTTTTTTAATCATATATAATTCATTCCTTTAGAGTAATTTTAATGTTCTATTGTATTAACATTATTTTTTTTTCGATTATTCAGACAATTTGCTAGATTCCGGACTATATACAAAATGCATTTACATTTTTTTTGAAATTTTTTTTAAACCTTTTATAATGCTAAAATAAATATTTTTCGACCAGCTGCATAGTTTATAGAGTTAAGCCTAATAATAACAATAATTCGTAGGAACATGCTCATAGAAACTGCATATATTGTTGAGTTTTGTTCGATTATTAAGAAAAGTTGCATAATTGTCCAGTTGAAATTTGTTAGACACGTAATTTTTTATAAATTTGACAAATTCCTACAATTTTAACAAAATCGCACAAAATTCATGGCAGTTATTTAAGAAAATATATTTTTAAATTGCGAATTTCGGGCTGTTCTGTATATTATATCTTGGGAAATAGTTTTATTTGTGACTAATGTACAGATTTTTATATGAGTTCATGTACTTTTTAGAGTTAGCGTGTTGGTATAATACTGGGTATTCTATAGTCGAGTGCACGCGTGCAGACAGCCGCCCTTGTTGTACTGTTGCTGACGATGACGTTGTTGAAAATTGCATTGCCTGGTGAAATGGCGAAGTTCAGCCGGGCCTCAGCCTGAGCTCAGTTCAGGCTGAGTTCAGTTCGGTTTTCAGTACGGCAACAGGTTGCTCTCTCGAGCTTTGAAAGTGCAATAGGGAGACAACAACAACAACAACAACAACTATAGCAAACAAATGAATGAATGAATGTAGGGTATGCGTGCCACTGTGTGTGTGAGTGAGTGTGACTGTTCGCCTGTGTCTGTGTGTGTGTGTGTGTGTGTGTGTGTGTGTGTGTGTGTTTGATTGCATGGCGATGATAAGCGCGAAGTTCTCGGGCCATAGAAATTGCAAAACGTGTTGATGACGAGGAGCGAGCAGCACAGCAGCACTTTGACTTGATTGCCGACCCTCGCTCTGTCTCTGTCTCGCTCTCTCTCTCTATCTTTCTCTCTTTCGCTCTGCCTGCCACCCACGCCGAGAGTGAAAGTTGTCGTTGACAATAAATGGCATTAGTTTTTGGGCGCTGAACTTGGCAAACAATGCGAGAGCGATTTGAATGAGAACGAGTCGAAAGGGCTTCACTCATCGATTTTCTGCGGTCAGTCGGGCGGGGGGCGTGGCAGGCTACGGAGGCGACCCACATTTGTGCGCCTAAAGAGTTGCACATGCAAATAAAGGCGCCAGCTCTCCCTTCCTCTCTCTCTCTCTCTCTCTCTCTCTCTCTCTCTCTCTCTCTCTCTCTCTCTCCCTGTGCCCTGCTCTCGCTCTCACAAAAGCAGTCTCGCCTAGGGTCAGGGGGCAAAGGGGCGTCTGTTTTTATCAGGCAAAGCGGCGAACAATGCAAGAAAAGGCAGAGAGCAAAAGATGTTATTGTTTCTCTTTGCTTATTGTTGTTATTGTTGTTGCGCCTCTTATTCTTGTTATTGTTGTGGCTTGTTGCTACTGCACTGCGCTGCGTTATTTGTGTGTCATTGAACTTTTTCGCAATAAACGTGAGTAACTCGAACTGGAACACGAAACACACTGCATACAGCCAGAGAGGGAGAGAGAGAAAGAGAGGTAGAGAGAGAGAGAGAGAGAGAGAGACAGCATGCCACGCAATGAATTCAAAGTGCAGCAACAACATAATTATTATTATCAGGCAGCGCCAACAACAATGCGGCACAAAAGGCGAGTGCAACCATAGCAACAACAATGCGAGGTGTAAAAGCAAAGCAAAGTCGAGTGACAACAACAACAGCGTCAACAGCTGGAACAACAATATGAACAACAACAACTGGCAATCAGGTGCAAACGGTTTCTCTTTTATTAAATTAAAAAAATATTATTAATATATTTTTATCTCTATAATCATAAAGGCAGAGAATTGACGTAACCCTAGAAACAAATGTATGTAACTACACTGTTCAAAAAATTATTTTCTATGACAGTTAGCATACATATGTTTAAAAAAATAAAAAGCATTCATCTCAAACCATTAAGAGATAAATTAAAAATGTAATCCACATAAAATATATAACATATAATATCAATATTAACATATCATATAAATATTAACATATCACGAGTTGAAATGAATTGGTTGTTTATTTATATTTATACGAAAATGTTAATATCAAATGAATCAAAATTTATATATAAATATAAATATATAGATAAATGTAAATCAAAATGTATATGTAAATATAAATATAAAAATAAATGTAAGTTAAAATAAATATATATAAATAAATATATAATTAAATATAAAATAAATGTCTCAAGATATATCAAATATAGATGCATCTTAATATCTCAAATATATTTAAGAAATTTCTGAAAGTATTGCAAATCACTTTAATCTAAATTTCTTTAAGATAATTTACTAATATTTAATCTAATTTTTAATATATAACGAAGAAATTAAGTTACTCTTTAGTGAGATGCGATATATATATATATTAATAATTGTATACATTTAATAAAAATAAATTAAATTATTAACACACTAAGAAAACTTGATTTTTATTATTTTTCCAATCAAATTTCTGGCAATTACAAAAGTTTCTTTTGTTGCATTTCTTTGCTGTGAATTATTTCTAGATACAAATGATTGTGTAGGAAAGCAATAACAGCAGATACCGCTACCGGCACAATTTACAGTTCCGGTTCTAGTTCTGATTTAGTTCCACAACAAATGTGATTTCATTTCCGTTTCGCTCGCCATCGTTAGTTATGTATATTCGGTTACGCTTACAGTTTCTCAATTTCCTCTCTGGATTTATTTTTTCCAACTTTAGTTCCGCTGCGGGATTTCAATTGTTAGGCAAATCATGATTATTTCATATTAAAGAGAAACTTCAGGTTTGCTTTAATTAATATTTTGAGTTAAGCTACAGCTGCAAGTTTAAAGTGAGGAATTTTTAGAGAATTGAAAAATTTGATAAAGAAAAATAAAATAAAATAAATTTAATAATAGAGATATTGAGATACTGTATATACATATATATTGTATATGTGTAATGAACGCTCGCATGAAATAGTTCTTTGTCCAAGTCTAACGATATCTAAATACATATACATCACATTTTCCCATACACTCATCATAGCTTTCTGGAACAATAAGTAACCTTTGGTATTGTTTTCATAGGTGAAATTGTCACAAGCTGTGCGACTCATCAGGTATATATAGTACGTAGAGCTGACCAGATCGAATCAGCGTTCTCGGCGCACTACACTTTACTTTGCCCCAGAGCATGTGGTATGTAGCATGATTAAGTCCAATCAAACACAAATCTGATGTTCAAGACGAGTCGAGTGCCTCGACGAGTCGTGCAGGCATTTTAAATTTATTTAAATTGAATTAAATGGCTGCAATTTGTCTTGATCTCGTCGTAGTTCGCATTATGCTGATGGAACGTACACACAGACAGACAGACATCTGGGCATATATCTGCAGTGCATGGGACTCATCATCGTCGCACTCAATTAGTTATATCCGGCGCTGGCGGCGAAAATGGAGATTGTCAACGATTTTCACGGAGTGTAGCCACTTGTTTCTCGCATAGCGCTGATTAGCTATATTAACCGACCAATTGCCACTTAAATCCCCGAACGAAGGCTGACAAATGAGCAGGCGGCGGATGAGATCATATATTTATACTTATATGAGCTGAAAGCTGGGCAAGAACGAAGAAGCCGGAATGAGACATTGGAGCTCTTATTTACAGTTGGGCTCTAGAAAAAAGTTAAGGTATTATCGAACTCAGCAAGCACATTGGAATTGTCTCGATACCTCCTGACATGACGAATGAAATTATAAGTAAATTGAAAGCTTTCCTCATACTAATTGTGATTGTCAAACACAGCGGATGGGCCCGTGCGTATGTACAGCCTTTACCTAGACGTTAATCCTCGACATCCTCGAATCCGTCACAGATGCTGCGAAAATTAAGAATATTTGTGGTAAATGCAGCGAATATCTAGACCCTTGCATCATTCGCGCGGGCACGGATTTCGCACTGCTGGATGAAAAGGAAATCCATAAAGTGCGCCAGGCCAAGCCTGGTGAAAATCCCGATGAAGCGCTAGCTGGTTGTGTGCCCAGCGAGTACAAAGTAACTGGTAAAAAGGAAACCCTTGGAGCATTACCAATGACCAAAACTCTCTAATGGTCCTACTGTATCGCAGAACTGCTCAATGCGTCCGCCTGCTTCTGGTCACCAGAACTGGGCTGTCAAATGGTGCTTGGCCAGTACTTGCAGATGAAGGACTTCGACGATATAGAGTGCACCGACTGCCTTAAGCATTGTGTCTGCACATCAATGGGCTCACCATGCATGGCATTATTAGTCTTACCTCTAGCAGTTTTATTTGCTCTCATTACATTCACTTTTCCCTGATTTTTAGCTCGAAAGCAAATGTAATGAGAGTGAAGAAAAGTGCATCTGTTGAAACTTCTCGGATTTGGTGTACAAAGTTGTGGGTTATTTTTTTTTGCAAGCTGGGAAAATGCTTTTAAAAACCTTGACTTCCATAGCAACTATTGCACGTAATTATGCGAATCGGATATTAAATACAAATCTATATATATAAGTATTAAATAAAGCTCTTAAAAAAAAACTCGTCCACTTTAATTTTAACAGAAATTTTTATAAAAATAAATAAATATACATTAGCAAATCTGCTGAGAAATATTTGTTAAATAACAAAGTTTTTTATTATTTTAATTCCACTAATTTGTGGCAATTTTGGCATTATCATGTTCACTCAAAACCCCTCACTTTAAACAGAAATTTGTACAAAAAAAAAAAATATACATAGGCAAAACTCTTTAAAAATATTTGTTAAATTACAAAGTTTTTTATTATTTTGATTCCACTAACCGAAGCATTTCTACTTGGTATTTTTTCGATAACGAAATCTGGATACGGCAAATTTTATGATCTGTTATCGGGCAACAAAGCCCGTTTAACCGACCAAGTGACAACTGAACGAGCTGAACTGGCGACTGGGCGACAGCTACGACTAGTCTGGCAGTTGCTGCAACTCTTGCCCCCGTGCAACTCCAGCCTCTGTGCCAGTTGTTGTCGTCCAGTTGCACAGCTTGTCGCCCGTCAAACTTGGCCAAACTGGAAGGCAAACAACAAATGGCGATTGCCGTACCACTGGCCAGTGAGATGTGCTCAGCAGTGCTCCAGGCGTGAATAAATGAAGTTTGCAAATTGCACCACGCCTGACCACCACCGAAAGCAGTCCGAGTCGCTCTGGCTGAGAGTCGTCCCCTACTTCGCCTTGGTCTTCGTCTACGTCTCCGTCTCCAGATATGCACGTCTCCGTCTCAGTTCGCTGAGATATTACGAATGCAAAACTTTGTCCTCATTACTCAAAGACTGCTAGGGCGAGTGTGCGTGTGTGTGTTCGTGTGTGTTTGTGCGCCCCTGGGTTAAGGCGTTACGCTCGAGTCCAAGTTATGGCGTCTGTCAAAGTCACTTCGTTTCGCAAAGTTGTCGTCGCCTTCGTCGTCGTCGTCGTCATCGCATTGTCCGGTCCAAGTTGGCCGTCGCAGTCGACTCTGGTCTCTGCGCTGTCGGCAGCTGCAGCTGAAGGACAACGAGAACGATGACGACAACATCTGCATTGGGTCGTGGTCAGGCTCGCAGCTTCCAGCCTGTCGAGTGTCCAGCTGTCAGCCCGTCTAACAAGTGTCACTGCAAGTTTTTTATACCCTTCCCCAGGCCCGCCCCTACTCCGTTAGCCGTGTCCCTGTTCCTGCCCAGCCCCTAATTCTGCTCCTCCTGCTCACGCTTACTGCTGGACACTGAACTGGACATGAACATGGTCTGAACAACCCATGTGCCCCTCACTCTCTCTCTCTCTCTCTCTTTGTCTTCCTGGCCCGCTTCCTCTGTGCTGCTGTGTCTGTCTGCCTGTCCGTCTGTCCGTCTGCCCGTCTGTGCGTGCTCGGTTTGAGTTTGTGAAAGATTAAAATCTGCAAACAGTTGGCATCAAGTTTTGAAATTCACAAATATTTTATGTGAATGTCCGGAACGTTTTTGGCATAGTTTGTTGCCGCTGGGCGTCTTTTGGTGATTAAATGATTTAAGGTCAGTTGGACTCGGACTCAGACGCGCAGTCGGACTCGGATGCGCACTCACATAACTCATAAATAATGTAGGCAAAACTTTATAATGCCAACTTCATCTAATTGACAGCAAGTTTTAGAGAGCAGAGAAGCGCGAGTGCGAGACTGAGACAAAGCCAAAGACAGACAGAGAGAGTGAGAGAGCGAGAGAGAGTACAATGCAAACACGGAAGTACTTTGCCCGCAAGATGCCGGAAAATATAATGCACAAATTTGACTGTAAAGTTGCAAAAGCACAAAGAGATATTTACACTTAAATAACAATTAATTAGGAATTAAATTGCAGCTCGAATTAGCTTGATATATTAAATTTTGAATTATCCTCTATGACATCTAATATACAATAATTATATTATTTTTTATATATAAAATACATTTTTAAATTGAATAATAAATAGCTCGCAATTAGAACTCCATCGTTGTTTTAGTAGAATTCTGTATATCAACGCATTTTATTATTCATTTTTTAAATTATTATTTTTTATATTGAGTGTTTTTTGTAAATTTTTTCTTTATTTTTTATTTATCAACGAATTATTTCAATGCATATTTACATCACCTGTACATCCCTGAGGGATGTACCTCACAATTTTTATATTTCTTTATTTATTATTTAGCATTGATATTTCAACGAAATTTAAAATCGTTTTCTGCATTCAACTCCTTCTTAATTTTAATTTCACATTTTCAGTTTTAGTATCTGCAAACATATTCGAAAATATTCCAACTTGACTCGAAAAGACCTTATTCTCGACTCGATTATTGCTTTCGCTAGCAGTAACAGTACTCTGTGTATATAAAAAATAATTATTAAAATTAATATATACATATTTTTTATACCGAGTTTGTTCAATCCTATAGAGTACACATGGATTGAACACTGCAGTTGAGATGAAGTTTAGAATGCTAAGATTAGTTTCTTGCCGTTGTCAACTCATAAACAATGCACTAGAAATAAGTTTTTGACACCAGCAACGTTTAGAAGGCAATGAACTTTCTGAATCGAATAAATACTTTGTCAAGCAGATGAGTTCAAAAGGTTAAATATAAATCAGTCCAACACTTGAGATAGGCCTGACCAAAGCAGCGTGTAGGAGTCCGCAGCATATGCATATGACAGCAGCTGGACCCACGCAATGCAACATTACACATTGTGACCCTAAATATAAATACACACTTATCGCTTAGGGCGCTCATGTGACCCCCCTTAGCTTAATATAGAGATAAGTTAGAATAAGATTTTGATATAAATAAAGGAGCCGTGAAAGCGGCTCATCAGTCTGTTTTGGAACTCGTGTCGCGTACTTCATTTCTGCCGCTTCATTTTGGTGACCCCGACGTGAATAGTGAACATTGTGAAGTAAAATTTAAATTTTATAAACAATTTCGGTACGCGTGTGTTTAAAAAAAAAAAAAAACCCGTGTGTTTGTTTTTTTTAAATATATATAAATAAAATATATTTAAAAAAAAAAAAAAAAAAATTTTCGTGCGTGTTGTGGAAAAATGGAGACAACTATGGAGTTAATAGAAACCCAGAAGGCTCTAGGAGGAGCCCTGGAAATCCTCTACGACACCGCGGCGGCAGAAGCGAGTCGGACAGACTCGGTACAGCTAGGGCTGTACAAGGAGGAGTTGACTGCCATCACTGAGCAGTTCGAGCTCAACGACAAGAGGTTGCTCGAACTCTCAGCAGAGGCAAAAAAGACGCCGTACTTCAAGGAGAAGTACGGCGAGCAGGTACGTGGTTTAATTTATAAAACACATGTACTATTAAGTTCCATTAACCCCTTAGGGAAGGCCGGGAAGCCTGACTCTAAGGGTGATAAACGCACGAAAAATGTGTGTAAAAAATTCTCATATTTGCTGGGTGAATATCGGTCAGCCTTAAATAGAGTTAAGGCTGGACATGAACCCATGAGCGAAGTGAGACAAGCAAAGAAAAACTGTCAGGAAATTTTCATCACGTACATGGATGAGTACGATGATGATGATCTGACAGAAACTTTTTTCTCGCTTAACGAGGCCTATGAGGAACTTGCCTCTAGGTCAAGAAGCGAGAGTCTTCCATTCACTCTGCCTAGAGTCGATATTCCGTCGTTCTCTGGCAAATATGAGGAATGGAAGACTTTCAAAGAGTTGTTCCAACAACTGATAGGATCAACTATGATTCCGGACGCACAAAAAATGTGCGTCCTAAAAACAAAGGTACACGGTGACGCAGCTGCCACCATAGCAAGTTTGGCGCCGACTGACGCAAATTACAAACTTGCATGGTCCTTGTTGGATGCTAAATTCAACAACAAAAGAGCAGTGCTGAGTGTGCACTTGAAAAATTTGGTCGATGCACCCCATGTCGGGGATTCAGCATCGACCATTAAGGCTCTTTTGGACACGATCCAAGAAAATGTCCAGGCTATAAAAGCCATGGGCTTGAAGAATGAAGATATTCTTCAGAGCCTATTTAATTTCCTCTTTCTACGGAAATTAAGTGACCCATTGAGGTCAAAATATGAGAGCGGTCTCAGCAACTCTAGGGAAATTCAGTCGCTAGAGCCGCTGCTCAAATTCCTGGAGCACGAATTTTTCGCTCTAGAAGCGAGTCAAATAAGGCCCAGTAGCAATAATAAACTCCGAAAGGACGAAGCATGCATACTGAAATGCAAAGGTGCTCATCCTTTGGAGAATTGCTATAAATTCAAGGCTTTAAATAGCCAAGACAGATGGGAAACGGTGGTTAAGCATAAGGTATGCGGCCGCTGTTTAGGCAGAGACCACCAATACAAAAATTGTAAAAAGGTGTGTTCTGATTGTAAAATGTCCCATCATGTCTTACTGCATAAGCCTTCTAACAAAAATGCGAAAAATGCCACAGTCAGTAAGTCCAGTAATTTAGATAAAAAAAAGTATATTTTACTGGCCACAGCCATAGTTCAAGTAAAAGATAAGGACGGAAATTGGCATGACTGTCGAGCTCTGCTTGATAGCGGCTCGCAGGTGAATTTTCTTACTGCAGCTATGCAGAAGAAACTGGGCATTAAAGGAAGTAAAATTCAAACTTCCATTGAAGGAATTTCTGGAGGAACAGCACATATAAAAGAGTGCTTAGAAGTTCACATAAGATCCAAAAATTCCAGTTTCAATACACAAATTGAAACGTTAGTAATGAAAAATATTGTCTCTGAGCTACCGGCTCGCCGGTTTGAAATAGGAGAAGTGGCTTCAGACTTAGGCTTAGCTGATCCATCATTTAATATTCCAAAAAGAATAGATATGCTGTTGGGAGTTGAGCAATTCTATGAGACCTTGTTAGAAGGTACAACAACTCTGAATAATGGTCAAATAAGACTAAATAAAACAGAGTTTGGATGGGTAGCCACTGGTCCGTTGGTGATAAAGGAATCACCAGCAGTTTGTGGCACAGTAACCGAAAGGTTAGACAGCTTAGACGAGCAACTTCAGAGATTTTGGCAAGTTGAAGAAGTCAATATAAAGGCTCCGAAATTTACTAAGGAAGAAATCCTATGCGAGGATATCTTTGCGAATAATGTAAGCAAAGGCTCGGATGGGAAGTTCTTAGTTAAATTGCCCTTTAAGTCTAATATGATGCAATTAGGTAGCTCTGAGTCACAAGCCAAACGGAGGTTTTTGACCTTAGAGCGAAAGCTAGAGAAAAATTCGAAGCTGAAAGAACAATATGTTCTATTCTTAAAAGAATATATCGATTTAGGACACATGGTTGAGGTTCAGAGCCCAGAAAAAATAAACAGTAAATATTATCTCCCTCATCACTGTGTTTTAAAGCCAGATAGTACGACTACGAAATTAAGGGTAGTTTTTGATGCATCTTGTAAGACATCGAATAACTTAGCCCTTAATGACGTGCTCCTTACTGGACCTAAACTGCAAGAGGATCTTTTCAATATACTGCTGAGATTTCGCAAATATAAATTTGCTATCTCTGCGGATATTGAAAAGATGTATAGACAGATTTGGGTACAGAAGGAGCACCAAAAGTTTCAGTTGATTTTCTGGCGATGGGACCGAAATGACCCTCTAAAAACATATGCACTAAAAACAGTGACATATGGCACAGCTGCTGCACCATATTTAGCAGTAAAATGCTTACAACAGGCAGCAGAAGAGATAGAGGATGAAGCTCCTAAAATGGCTAGCATTGTCAAAAACGATTTTTATATGGATGATCTAATGACAGGTGCGAATAGTGTCTCACAAGCACAGGAAATCCAAAAATATATTTCCAGTGAGCTAAGAAAAAGAGGATTCCATTTGCGAAAATGGTGTTCCAACAGCGCACAAGTCTTAGAAAATATTCCAAAAGTCGACAGAGGCATGCGCCTAGAGTTTGATAAGGAGCAGGCAGATAGCATTAAAGCTCTGGGAGTAGCTTGGATGCCAGATATTGACAAGTTTGCAATAAAATGCAATTGGGAATGCAAGCTAAAGCCAACTAAGCGAAATATATTGTCCGATATCTCAAGACTTTTTGATCCATTAGGATTAGTCAACCCAGTTACAGTAACTGCCAAGATTTTAATCCAAGAGCTATGGAAGGAAAAAAAGGATTGGGATGAAGAGATTTCCGGAGATATACTAGAAACATGGGGTAGGTTACGATCTGATCTACCCACACTTAATAAGATAATGGTACCAAGAAGACTAATTGGGGATAATGTGGACCGTATTGAGCTACACGGTTTTTGTGACGCATCCACCAAAGCGTATGGAGCCGTCATATACGTAAAATCGTGTAGTGCAGACGGAAGAACTTTTATTAATATAGCGACCTCAAAATCGAGAGTCGCCCCCACAAAAGTCTTATCTTTGCCTCGCTTAGAACTATGTGCGGCAACATTATTGACTGAATTAATAATAAAGGTGAAGGAAAGCTTAAAAATGGAGTTCGACACCATACAATATTACTCTGACTCCAAGATTGTCCTATGCTGGTTAAAACTTGAACCAGCAACACTTAAAACATTTGTTTGCCATAGGGTAAATTATATTCAAGTCAATTCCGAAGTGTCAAACTGGAATTATGTGGATACAAAACATAATCCAGCTGACATAATATCAAGAGGCGCTTTCCCAAAAGAGCTAGTAGGGAATAAGTTTTGGTTTGAAGGGCCAGACTTTTTACGGCTTAACCTCCCAAGGGCAGCATTAAAGTTTGATGAAACATTTGATGTACCCGAAAGAAAGGGAAATTTAAAGGCATTGGTAAGCAACTCAGCTTCAATGTTCCGGAAAATTGACCACAAAAATAGTTTTGAGTTTCTACAAAATGTTTTAGCCAATGTGCTAAAATTTATAGCTAAATGTAGAAAAATTGACACAACCAATTGGGTGGAATTAAAAAAAAGAGCATTAGTTACTATTGTGAAAATTATTCAAAAAGAACATTTTCACAGTGAATACAAACTCTTGAAAAAAGGAGAATGTTTGCCCGGATCAATAAACATAAAATCATTAGCTCCCATTTTAGATCATAACAATATTATTCGTGTGGGAGGGAGAATTCAGAATGCTCATCTGAGTTTTGACGCGAAACACCCTATTTTATTACCATATAGCGATGAATGGGTATACCTTCTCACTGTGCATTTGCACGGGAAACATTTACATATAGGACCTCAAGGGTTGTTAGCAATAATGCGACAACAATTTTGGCCACTGCGAGGTAAGCAGCTAACGACTCAAGTTGTGAAACGTTGCTACCGATGTTTTAAGGCACAGCCCAGGTCGATTCATCAGATGATGGGTAATCTACCGGAAGATAGGGTAATACAGACCAGACCATTTCTAAATGTAGGAATTGATTTTCTTGGCCCCATAATGGTTCATCATAAAATAAAGGGCAAAAGAATAGATAAAGCTTATGTATGCGTGTTTGTTTGTTTTGCAACTAAAGCTGCACATTTAGAAGTGGTCTCGGATCTGTCAGCAGCCGCGTTCATAGGCGCACTAAAGCGTTTTATAGGTAGACGAAGTTGCCCGAGGAAAATATATAGCGACAATGGCACAAATTTTATTGGGGCAGCAAACTCACTGAAGGAGATTTATGAATGTTTCAAGCAGCAGCAGGGAGACATAGAACAATTTTGTACACAACAACAGATCGAATGGGTGAACATACCAGTTCGATCTCCACATGTAGGAGGATTATGGGAAGCATGTGTTAAATCAGTAAAAAAGCATTTTGATAAGGTGTCAAACGGTGTAATGACGTTCGAAGAACTCACTACGTTAATGACACAAATTGAAGCTATTTTGAATTCTAGACCTTTAACACCGTTGTCCGACAATCCGAATGATTTGCAAGTGTTAACACCTGCCCATTTTATCTTAGGAGAAGCTATGTCAACGATAGTTGACGCAGATAATAATAAAAGTTATAAGGGGTTCCGAGACCACTGGAAGGCAGTCCAAGCAAATTCGGAAGAATTTTGGAAGCGATGGTCCGTGGAATACTTGTCCGAGTTACAAAAAAGGTACAAATGGGCAAATCCAAAAATGAACATCGAACCTGGCACCCTAGTTCTCTTAAAAGATGATAATTTGGTTCAAACCAATTGGAGGAGGGGCAGGGTGACAAAGTCCATCATAGGAAAGGATGGACTTTGTCGAATGGTAGAAGTAAGGACAAGCAATGGAGTGGTTATGAGATCCACACACAATGTTTGTCCTTTTCCTACGGAAGAAAATGAGAAAAACATTTCAAATAAAAACAATAATCGAAACGAGATACCACATAAGGTATCCGCAAGTAGACAAACAAATCCAAGAAAGGTTAAGAATAAAAATTTAATACTTTGTATCTTAGCATTTCTAAGTATTTTTAAGAACACAAATTGTCAAAATGTAACACAAATCAGAGATAAGGCAGGGATATTTTACGAAGATCAGGGAATTGTCGGCCTGTCAAGAACATCGTGGGACATAATTATACATGCGGACATGGAGGACTATGACGCGTTCAAATACCGAGTGGACGAAGCGTTGGCAGCGACACAGGACATTGGCGAAACACTGAAAAACGATGCACAAGTGAATTCAATGATATCGACATTGGACAGCAAAGCAAAGAGGCTGTTACAACATGACGATATCATTAAACACATAAGGACACCGGGCAAGCAGCGTCTACCAAGGGCGCCGTTGCAGATACTTGGGTCCATCTATAGTGCGGTCTTCGGTCTAATGGATGAAGAGCAGGCCGAAGAGTTAATGCGGAGGGTGGACCAAGGCAGGGAAAATGAAGGATACCTTCTGGACCTACTGCGCAACCGGTCCTCCGTACTAGACGCTACTCTGGAGGTGCTCGACAAGCAGAACAAGGCAATCTGGGGAAATTTCCAGAGGATAGACGACAACATATTGAAAATCAAAGACGCCACGGACAGAGTAGGCGATGAGCAATTGTTTCTACAAGCTTTCGAAACGCTGAATCAGGCTATGGATGCCTTCGAACATCTCCAGCAGGGCATCATCAACCTGATGTGGAACAAGAAGGGAAATTTCCTGGACAGCCTATTACCCGTTACCCAGTTCCAGAAGCACATTCAGGAGATTACGCTCAACATGCCATCTGGACTACAGCTACCTACTTTGGATCCATTAGAGCTTGGAAGGACTGCTAAAGTGAAGGCCCGGACAACAAAGTCAGCCATTCTGTTCCACGTAAAGATTCCGCTGATCAGCCAAAACATTTTGCGAGCATATCAAGTATATCAGCTGCCTGTGGTACACAGTGGGCGCTTCGTCAGCATAAATCCCGTGTATAAATATATACTAGTGGATGAAGCGAGGACTGTTTATTATGGCATGTCTGAAGACAATTGGGAGCACTGCCAGAAGATGGAGGAACTAACCATTTGCGAGCAGCGTCACCCTCTCTTCAATTGTAACAAGGCGACCAAGTGTGAAGTCCTTCTACTTGCGAAAAGGTCACCCATTATCGAAGAATGCTATGTAAACGTAATGATGCCTGAGACAACCTGGCACCAACTACATCAACCGAACTCTTGGTTATTCTCCGCCTCAACCAAAATAATTGCGGATGTGTTCTGTGCAGACAAAACAAGCACATTGGAACTCACTGGCGTAGGAATACTGCAGCTTCAGGCCGGATGTTACCTGCATTCTGAGCATGTCAGTCTATGGGCTTTCGAGGACCGGACGTCAGATGTATCATTTTGGATACCAAGGATAAACCTAACGGACCAGCTTCCAGCGATGAACCATATCGAGGTAAAAGGAGGTATCCAGGCATTCAAGATTCCAGAGCTTCCCCGCCAAGGTCGGATTATGGGTTTTCCGGTCGAACTGGAGTGGCACCATGCAGCTCACTATTCTCTTAGCATCACAGCAATGATCTTGATCGCTGGGGTCGTCGTGGGACTTATCATCCTCATCCAGCGAGTATGCCGCATGCCGTCACAATTCTTGCCAGCCACAATTGCCCTGCCCCGCATAGCTTAGAATAATGATATACAATTTAAGATATTTAGAAGAAATGTCATTTTATAAGTAACGGTCGTTTAGCAGGGCCAGATATATTAAGACATAAGAAATATATGACTTATGTAAACAACGGCCATCTAGCAGGGCCAGAAAACAAGACATAAAGAATGTATTTTTTTGAAAGGTACACCTTTCAACAGGGCCAGGATGTTCAATCCTATAGAGTACACATGGATTGAACACTGCAGTTGAGATGAAGTTTAGAATGCTAAGATTAGTTTCTTGCCGTTGTCAACTCATAAACAATGCACTAGAAATAAGTTTTTGACACCAGCAACGTTTAGAAGGCAATGAACTTTCTGAATCGAATAAATACTTTGTCAAGCAGATGAGTTCAAAAGGTTAAATATAAATCAGTCCAACACTTGAGATAGGCCTGACCAAAGCAGCGTGTAGGAGTCCGCAGCATATGCATATGACAGCAGCTTGACCCACGCAATGCAACATTACACATTGTGACCCTAAATATAAATACACACTTATCGCTTAGGGCGCTCATGTAACCCCCCTTAGCTTAATATAGTGATAAGTTAGAATAAGATTTTGATATAAATAAAGGAGCCGTGAAAGCGGCTCATCAGTCTGTTTTGGAACTCGTGTCGCGTACTTCATTTCTGCCGTTTTCATATACGAGACAGATACTTCCGACCAGGTCGCCTAAAATGTTGTCCATAACCCTTTGAAAGGTAGCAGGAGCATTCTTGAGCCCAAAAGGCATTCTAATGAATTCATAGTGGCCACCTTCTACTGTGAATGCAGTTTTGGCTGTGTCATCAGGGTTCATCTCAATCTGGTGGAAGCCACTTGCAAGGTCTAACGTTGAAAAATATCTAGCTTTGCCTATGCGGTCGAGGATGTCGTTAATGTTTGGTATGGGGTATTTGTCGGGGACAGTTTTGTCATTAAGTTTCCTGTAATCTATTACAAGTCGCCATTTCTGTTCCTCGGTGGGGGTGCTTTTCTTAGGAACGACCCAAACAGGTGCGCTCCAAGGTGAATAGCTGGATTTTATGATGTCTTGTTTTAGCATTGAGTCTATTTGTTTCTTGACTTCCTCCTTGTGAATAAATGGGTATCTGTATGATTTAACGTATAGAGGAACGCTATCAATAATTGGAATAGAATGTGTTATTTTGTTCGTGAAACTGAGAGGTTTGGCCTTGTTATAGAAAATGTCGATGTATTTTTTACATAGTGAGGTTAATCCCTGTTTTTCTTCGGGATTTAAATGTTCTAGGTTAAGTTCTTCTAGAGAATTCGAGAAAAAAAAAAAAAAAAGTAAGGAAAAAAAAAAAAAAAAAATAAAAAAAAACGTGTCATGTGAGTGAGGAAGGTCAGAAGAAATGTTTGAAAAGCTCTATATAGTGTAGTGATAGAAAGAATAGTGGTTTCAAGAAAAGGCTGTACCTTCGATAAGGGTCTTCAAGATAAAGGAGTTGATCTGAATCGCTAAAATTTGCTACTTCAACATTTGTACATAGATAAAAAAAAAAATATCTTTTGTAATAAAGGCCACCTGATATGATAGTTCGTTATTTTATCTGCCAACACTGAACACTGAATGGCCTCAAAGTGCATTCATTGTTTGGCGAATATGCCAAGGGTATTCGTAATTAGCAAACTTTTCAGACTTCTTCAGACTTGTCAGCGAAAGTGATGGCAACTGTGTCTAATTTCATCAAATAAAGTATACAATTTTAAGTGGTTTATTGTGCGGATGATTCTATTATTATATTGAGTCTTTTCGAGTTGTTCATTCAGAGAATATAGTCAACTGAGCTTACAAAAAGAAAAGTAAGGTCTACAAAATAAAAAAATTAGGGATTTTAATTATTTTAATAAAGTTACAAATTTTTCAGATTTTACAGCAATTATAATATTTGAAATAATTTTTTTAATGTTTAAGCATACAAGAAATTTTGTAATGCTTTTCCATATTTTTTAAAATTGATTTAAAAGCTGTTTCAATTTATTTTTTTTTTTATAATCTTCATTATTTAACTAAAGTCATTAAGAAAACATAAAAATAGATTACAAATTCAGTTAAGTTTAAATATTTAAGCATAGAAGAATTGTATTTATATCTTTCCATACATTTTAAAAGTGATTGAAATATATTTCTATTTATTTTTATTGTATAATTTTATATTGATTTATCAACTAAACTCATTTAAAAAACAAATAAAACAAATGAATTAAACTTTAAATAATTAAGCATAGAATAATTTTTTTAAGTCTTCCCATACTTTTTAAAAGTGATTTTAAATGAATTAAACTTTAAATAATTAAGCATAGAATAATTTTTTTAAGTCTTCCCATACTTTTTAAAAGTGATTTTAAATAGATTTCAATTTACTTTCATGGTATAATCTTTTAAATCTATGTATTCTTAAATTAAACTCATTAAAAATACAGAAAATAGTCAACAAACTTAGTTAAGTTGGCTAACAAACGAGCAATATAAATCAATCAAATCTACAACGATTTAGCGAATAACTGTAATTACAATCATATACGAAGCTTGAGCCCAGAGTTGAGCACTAAATCAAAGCTAATGCCAAACGAGCAACTGGGAAACGGAATCCGATGTGCAGGCATAAATCAAGGCAGGCATAAAATTTCACACCTTGCCAGATTTTATAGCTCCACGCTTAATTTACTGTCTTGATATGAGCAGAAGGTGATGCACGACCAGGAGAGTGAGGGGCAACGGGGAGATGGTCGTCAAATTTGCTGTGCTCAGGGCAAATGTCATAAAATAAATTCAATAAAAATTAAAAGACGCGTTCGTAGTTGAATCCTTTTGAGAGACTAGCAGCTGCCTACGGGTTTTCATCAGCAGCAGACAGACAGACAGAAAGACAGAGAGACGGACGTGCATCCTTTGGTCGAAGTGTTAAAGTTAACGTGGAAGTTAAAGGTGGCGATGCCAGTGTTGTCTTCTTTTTATGGAACTTTGCGACCAGACAAGGCGACGCCAAGCGAAATGAAAGCAAATCCTGTCCAGAGCACAGCGCAGCGAATGACAACCCCAAGTCGAGGTACGGCTACTGTGGCAGGGGGTCAGCGCCGCGGAGAGCTCGTAAAAAACACGCAAGATTTATGAGACCCGCAGAACGAGTGATAAATTACGGAACGGAGAAGTGGAGAGAGAGGTATAGAGAGTACCCCTGCGCATACATTAGAGTCGGGGCTGCCTGCAATTTCACTTATCGAGGCTCGATTGGCAATGCCAAATCATTAGATGCCATAAATTACGCCCACCTGAGCGGCCCGAATCACGCCCACCAACAACTACTGCACCTTCAACGGAACTCGCTGCAGTTCTATTTTCACATTTTCCCCGTTTCCCATGTTCTGCTATGTGAGTGTGTGAAAATGAATTGCATTTCGACTTGTGCGATTCGCTCGAAGTGCAAAAATCGATAGACAATGCCAGACGACAGCGGCAACTTTATACAATGCTCTTGTTGCCTTTTGCAATTTTTTATTTCATCTCATTTCGTTTGCTCGAGTGCCGCACAGGCAGAGCGTGTGTGAGGGAGAAAGAGAGACAGACCCGACATTGTTGGAGAGTTTCATAGAGCTGCATAGCACTTGTAGCTTCCCGCTCCGATTCGCCCTACCCATCCGCAGCTGACAATGAGCAGCAGCAACAACAACAACAACAACAACAACAAGTGAAGAAAGCTACAGTCGAGTGCACTCGACAGTAAGATACCATTTACCTTTCGCTGTTAAAAACTAATTCTTTATATTAATTACTTTTATTCGGCGAATAACAACGCATCGCATATTTTCGAGGACAAATTCACATGCATTGACGCTAATGGCACATGCCGACTGCACACTGACTACACGACGACTGTGCGTGCGCAGTCGGCGTGCGCAGTCGGCGTCGGCGTCGGGCCTCTACTGCTGTGAGCGAAACTTCTCGTGCCTATAACTTCTGTGTTTATTGTCCAATCGGATTGAAATTTATAGGGTAGATCTGTACTATGGTAAGCTACAAGAGTGTTAAAAAAAATGTTTTGTTATTTCCCTACTTTTCTTAAAATGCAATAGTGTGGGGGCGGTGGGCGTGGCATCCAAAAGTTGAAAATCCAAAATTCTCCGTAATGCTACCAGGCACCTTACTTTCAAATTTGGCGCTTCTAGCTTTTCTAGTTTTCTTTTAAACTATAAAAATGTGTTTTTTAGAGGCGGTGGGCGTGGCATCCAAAATTCTAAAATCCAACTTCTGCATAATGTTGCAAGACACCCTCCTACCAAATTTGGTGCGTTTATCTCTTTTCGTTATTGAATTATTTGGAAAAAATCGAAATACGCATTTATCGATTTGCGGAGGCGGTGGGCGTGGCACATCAAGTTTGAAATAAACTTCTTGTGTGTATTGAATACACGCACACTCCCACCAAGTCTGGTGCCTCTAGCTCTTTTAATAGCTGAGATCTGTGTGTTCATACAGACGGACAGACGGACAGACGGACAGACGGACAGACGGACAGACGGACAGACGGACAGACAGACGGACATGACCAAATCGACTCGGCTATTGATGCTGATCAAGAATATATATACTTTGTATGGTCTGCCACGCCTCCTTCTGCCTGTTACATACATTTGCACAAAGTTAATATACCATTTTTTACCCATTTTCAATGGGTAAATGGTATAAAAACAACAGCAACCTCATATCATCAACAATAGCGGAAAGAAATGCCATGATATAAGTAGAAGACCAGACCAGACCAGGCCATATCGGACTATATGCGGAGTCGCGCAACCAACAGGTATTTATTGTATTTGCCCAAGCTGAATATATCCTGCGGCTTGGCTTGACGCATTGTCAATGGACTCGAGCTGAGTTGGATTGGGTTGAGTTGGGTTGAGTTGAGTTTGCCTTCCTGCCTGCCTGGCAGTCTGTTGAGGCCTAGGCATATCGATAGAGCGGCACACACAGGGTGAGAGGTGCGATGCGCCGGTGGGAAAAAAACTAAAATTGCACACAGTCGTAAATCGTGGGTCGATTTCCAACTGTGTGGGAGTCGAATGCTAATAAAGAGCTCTGCCATGATCGTTTCGGCTAAATATAAAGCGGTACTTCAGGGAAAATGCTGACTGAACAATAGGACATTAAACTCACTTAACGAGCAAGAATATTCTAGAAATTCAATTCACAAATAAAAAAAAATATTGTCGTTGAGAAAATAGACAAAACATATTAAAAACTTTTTAATTTATTTGTTTTAGACATCATTAAAATTAAGTAATTATATTTTAGTTAGTTTTAAAACTGATGGTAATTTTTAAGCTTGTGAATAGAAACTCATTTTGTTTGAATTTCATAATATAATTTTAAATGTTTTAATCCTTATGTTCAATCCTATAGAGTACACATGGATTGAACACTGCAGTTGAGATGAAGTTTAGAATGCTAAGATTAGTTTCTTGCCGTTGTCAACTCATAAACAATGCACTAGAAATAAGTTTTTGACACCAGCAACGTTTAGAAGGCAATGAACTTTCTGAATCGAATAAATACTTTGTCAAGCAGATGAGTTCAAAAGGTTAAATATAAATCAGTCCAACACTTGAGATAGGCCTGACCAAAGCAGCGTGTAGGAGACCGCAGCATATGCATATGACAGCAGCTGGACCCACGCAATGCAACATTACACATTGTGACCCTAAATATAAATACACACTTATCGCTTAGGGCGCTCATGTGACCCCCCTTAGCTTAATATAGAGATAAGTTAGAATAAGATTTTGATATAAATAAAGGAGCCGTGAAAGCGGCTCATCAGTCTGTTTTGGAACTCGTGTCGCGTACTTCATTTCTGCCGTTTTCATTTTGGTGACCCCGACGTGATGTGAACATTGTGAAGTAAAATTTAAATTTTATAAACAATTTCGGTACGCGTGTGTTTAAAAAAAAAAAAAACCCGTGTGTTTGTTTTTTTTAAATATATATAAATAAAATATATTTAAAAAAAAAAAAAAATTTTCGTGCGTGTTGTGGAAAAATGGAGACAACTATGGAGTTAATAGAAACCCAGAAGGCTCTAGGAGGAGCCCTGGAAATCCTCTACAACACCGCGGCGGCAGAAGCGAGTCGGACAGACTCGGTACAGCTAGGGCTGTACAAGGAGGAGTTAACTGCCATCACTGAGCAGTTCGAGCTCAACGACAAGAGGTTGCTCGAACTCTCAGCAGAGGCAAAAAAGACGCCGTACTTCAAGGAGAAGTACGGCGAGCAGGTACGTGGTTTAATTTATAAAACACATGTACTATTAAGTTCCATTAACCCCTTAGGGAAGGCCGGGAAGCCTGACTCTAAGGGTGATAAACGCACGAAAAATGTGTGTAAAAAATTCTCATATTTGCTGGGTGAATATCGGTCAGCCTTAAATAGAGTTAAGGCTGGACATGAACCCATGAGCGAAGTGAGACAAGCAAAGAAAAACTGTCAGGAAATTTTCATCACGTACATGGATGAGTACGATGATGATGATCTGACAGAAACTTTTTTCTCGCTTAACGAGGCCTATGAGGAACTTGCCTCTAGGTCAAGAAGCGAGAGTCTTCCATTCACTCTGCCTAGAGTCGATATTCCGTCGTTCTCTGGCAAATATGAGGAATGGAAGACTTTCAAAGAGTTGTTCCAACAACTGATAGGATCAACTATGATTCCGGACGCACAAAAAATGTGCGTCCTAAAAACAAAGGTACACGGTGACGCAGCTGCCACCATAGCAAGTTTGGCGCCGACTGACGCAAATTACAAACTTGCATGGTCCTTGTTGGATGCTAAATTCAACAACAAAAGAGCAGTGCTGAGTGTGCACTTGAAAAATTTGGTCGATGCACCCCATGTCGGGGATTCAGCATCGACCATTAAGGCTCTTTTGGACACGATCCAAGAAAATGTCCAGGCTATAAAAGCCATGGGCTTGAAGAATGAAGATATTCTTCAGAGCCTATTTAATTTCCTCTTTCTACGGAAATTAAGTGACCCATTGAGGTCAAAATATGAGAGCGGTCTCAGCAACTCTAGGGAAATTCAGTCGCTAGAGCCGCTGCTCAAATTCCTGGAGCACGAATTTTTCGCTCTAGAAGCGAGTCAAATAAGGCCCAGTAGCAATAATAAACTCCGAAAGGACGAAGCATGCATACTGAAATGCAAAGGTGCTCATCCTTTGGAGAATTGCTATAAATTCAAGGCTTTAAATAGCCAAGACAGATGGGAAACGGTGGTTAAGCATAAGGTATGCGGCCGCTGTTTAGGCAGAGACCACCAATACAAAAATTGTAAAAAGGTGTGTTCTGATTGTAAAATGTCCCATCATGTCTTACTGCATAAGCCTTCTAACAAAAATGCGAAAAATGCCACAGTCAGTAAGTCCAGTAATTTAGATAAAAACAAGTGAAGAAAGCTACAGTCGAGTGCACTCGACAGTAAGATACCATTTACCTTTCGCTGTTAAAAACTAATTCTTAATATTAATTACTTTTATTCGGCGAATAACAATGCATCGCATATTTTCGAGGACAAATTCACATGCTTTGACGCTAATGGCACATGCCGACTGCACACTGACTACACGACGACTGTGCGTGCGCAGTCGGCGTGCGCAGTCGGCGTCGGCGTCGGGCCTCTACTGCTGTGAGCGAAACTTCTCGTGCCTATAACTTCTGTGTTTATTGTCCGATCGGATTTAAATTTATAGGGTTGGTCAAAATTATTATTATCTACAATAATACCTAAAAAAAATTTCGGAAACTTTTCTACTTTTCCTATAATTTGATTTACCGATTTACAAAATCGATTTTTGGGGGCGGTAGGCGTGGCATCCAAAAGTTGAAATTCCGCATTCTCTGTAATGTTACCAGGCACCTTACTTCCAAATTTGGTGCTTCTAGCTTTTCTAGTGTTCTTTTAAACTATAAAAATGTGTTTTTTAGAGGCGGTGGGCGTGGCATCCAAAAGTCTAAAATCCAACTTCTGCATAATGTTGCAAGACAACCCCCTACCAAATTTGGTGCGTTTATCTCTTTTCGTTATTGAATTATTTGGAAAAAATCGAAATACGCATTTATCGATTTGCGGAGGCGGTGGGCGTGGCACATCAAGTTTGAAATAAACTTCTTGTGTGTATTGAATACACGCACACTCCCACCAAGTCTGGTGCCTCTAGCTCTTTTAATAGCTGAGATCTGTGTGTTCATACAGACGGACAGACGGACAGACGGACAGACGGACAGACGGACAGACGGACAGACGGACAGACGGACAGACAGACGGACATGACCAAATCGACTCGGCTATTGATGCTGATCAAGAATATATATACTTTGTATGGTCTGCCACGCCTCCTTCTGCCTGTTACATACATTTGCACAAAGTTAATATACCATTTTTTACCCATTTTCAATGGGTAAATGGTATAAAAAGTATATTTTACTGGCCACAGCCATAGTTCAAGTAAAAGATAAGGACGGAAATTGGCATGACTGTCGAGCTCTGCTTGATAGCGGCTCGCAGGTGAATTTTCTTACTGCAGCTATGCAGAAGAAACTGGGCATTAAAGGAAGTAAAATTCAAACTTCCATTGAAGGAATTTCTGGAGGAACAGCACATATAAAAGAGTGCTTAGAAGTTCACATAAGATCCAAAAATTCCAGTTTCAATACACAAATTGAAACGTTAGTAATGAAAAATATTGTCTCTGAGCTACCGGCTCGCCGGTTTGAAATAGGAGAAGTGGCTTCAGACTTAGGCTTAGCTGATCCATCATTTAATATTCCAAAAAGAATAGATATGCTGTTGGGAGTTGAGCAATTCTATGAGACCTTGTTAGAAGGTACAACAACTCTGAATAATGGTCAAATAAGACTAAATAAAACAGAGTTTGGATGGGTAGCCACTGGTCCGTTGGTGATAAAGGAATCACCAGCAGTTTGTGGCACAGTAACCGAAAGGTTAGACAGCTTAGACGAGCAACTTCAGAGATTTTGGCAAGTTGAAGAAGTCAATATAAAGGCTCCGAAATTTACTAAGGAAGAAATCCTATGCGAGGATATCTTTGCGAATAATGTAAGCAAAGGCTCGGATGGGAAGTTCTTAGTTAAATTGCCCTTTAAGTCTAATATGATGCAATTAGGTAGCTCTGAGTCACAAGCCAAACGGAGGTTTTTGACCTTAGAGCGAAAGCTAGAGAAAAATTCGAAGCTGAAAGAACAATATGTTCTATTCTTAAAAGAATATATCGATTTAGGACACATGGTTGAGGTTCAGAGCCCAGAAAAAATAAACAGTAAATATTATCTCCCTCATCACTGTGTTTTAAAGCCAGATAGTACGACTACGAAATTAAGGGTAGTTTTTGATGCATCTTGTAAGACATCGAATAACTTAGCCCTTAATGACGTGCTCCTTACTGGACCTAAACTGCAAGAGGATCTTTTCAATATACTGCTGAGATTTCGCAAATATAAATTTGCTATCTCTGCGGATATTGAAAAGATGTATAGACAGATTTGGGTACAGAAGGAGCACCAAAAGTTTCAGTTGATTTTCTGGCGATGGGACCGAAATGACCCTCTAAAAACATATGCACTAAAAACAGTGACATATGGCACAGCTGCTGCACCATATTTAGCAGTAAAATGCTTACAACAGGCAGCAGAAGAGATAGAGGATGAAGCTCCTAAAATGACTAGCATTGTCAAAAACGATTTTTTTATGGATGATCTAATGACAGGTGCGAATAGTGTCTCACAAGCACAGGAAATCCAAAAATATATTTCCATTGAGCTAAGAAAAAGAGGATTCCATTTGCGAAAATGGTGTTCCAACAGCGCACAAGTCTTAGAAAATATTCCAAAAGTCGACAGAGGCATGCGCCTAGAGTTTGATAAGGAGCAGGCAGATAGCATTAAAGCTCTGGGAGTAGCTTGGATGCCAGATATTGACAAGTTTGCAATAAAATGCAATTGGGAATGCAAGCTAAAGCCAACTAAGCGAAATATATTGTCCGATATCTCAAGACTTTTTGATCCATTAGGATTAGTCAACCCAGTTACAGTAACTGCCAAGATTTTAATCCAAGAGCTATGGAAGGAAAAAAAGGATTGGGATGAAGAGATTTCCGGAGATATACTAGAAACATGGGGTAGGTTACGATCTGATCTACCCACACTTAATAAGATAATGGTACCAAGAAGACTAATTGGGGATAATGTGGACCGTATTGAGCTACACGGTTTTTGTGACGCATCCACCAAAGCGTATGGAGCCGTCATATACGTAAAATCGTGTAGTGCAGACGGAAGAACTTTTATTAATATAGCGACCTCAAAATCGAGAGTCGCCCCCACAAAAGTCTTATCTTTGCCTCGCTTAGAACTATGTGCGGCAACATTATTGACTGAATTAATAATAAAGGTGAAGGAAAGCTTAAAAATGGAGTTCGACACCATACAATATTACTCTGACTCCAAGATTGTCCTATGCTGGTTAAAACTTGAACCAGCAACACTTAAAACATTTGTTTGCCATAGGGTAAATTATATTCAAGTCAATTCCGAAGTGTCAAACTGGAATTATGTGGATACAAAACATAATCCAGCTGACATAATATCAAGAGGCGCTTTCCCAAAAGAGCTAGTAGGGAATAAGTTTTGGTTTGAAGGGCCAGACTTTTTACGGCTTAACCTCCCAAGGGCAGCATTAAAGTTTGATGAAACATTTGATGTACCCGAAAGAAAGGGAAATTTAAAGGCATTGGTAAGCAACTCAGCTTCAATGTTCCGGAAAATTGACCACAAAAATAGTTTTGAGTTTCTACAAAATGTTTTAGCCAATGTGCTAAAATTTATAGCTAAATGTAGAAAAATTGACACAACCAATTGGGTGGAGTTAAAAAAAAGAGCATTAGTTACTATTGTGAAAATTATTCAAAAAGAACATTTTCACAGTGAATACAAACTCTTGAAAAAAGGAGAATGTTTGCCCGGATCAATAAACATAAAATCATTAGCTCCCATTTTAGATCATAACAATATTATTCGTGTGGGAGGGAGAATTCAGAATGCTCATCTGAGTTTTGACGCGAAACACCCTATTTTATTACCATATAGCGATGAATGGGTATACCTTCTCACTGTGCATTTGCACGGGAAACATTTACATATAGGACCTCAAGGGTTGTTAGCAATAATGCGACAACAATTTTGGCCACTGCGAGGTAAGCAGCTAACGACTCAAGTTGTGAAACGTTGCTACCGATGTTTTAAGGCACAGCCCAGGTCGATTCATCAGATGATGGGTAATCTACCGGAAGATAGGGTAATACAGACCAGACCATTTCTAAATGTAGGAATTGATTTTCTTGGCCCCATAATGGTTCATCATAAAATAAAGGGCAAAAGAATAGATAAAGCTTATGTATGCGTGTTTGTTTGTTTTGCAACTAAAGCTGCACATTTAGAAGTGGTCTCGGATCTGTCAGCAGCCGCGTTCATAGGCGCACTAAAGCGTTTTATAGGTAGACGAAGTTGCCCGAGGAAAATATATAGCGACAATGGCACAAAGTTTATTGGGGCAGCAAACTCACTGAAGGAGATTTATGAATGTTTCAAGCAGCAGCAGGGAGACATAGAACAATTTTGTACACAACAACAGATCGAATGGGTGAACATACCAGTTCGATCTCCACATGTAGGAGGATTATGGGAAGCATGTGTTAAATCAGTAAAAAAGCATTTTGATAAGGTGTCAAACGGTGTAATGACGTTCGAAGAACTCACTACGTTAATGACACAAATTGAAGCTATTTTGAATTCTAGACCTTTAACACCGTTGTCCGACAATCCGAATGATTTGCAAGTGTTAACACCTGCCCATTTTATCTTAGGAGAAGCTATGTCAACGATAGTTGACGCAGATAATAATAAAAGTTATAAGGGGTTCCGAGACCACTGGAAGGCAGTCCAAGCAAATTCGGAAGAATTTTGGAAGCGATGGTCCGTGGAATACTTGTCCGAGTTACAAAAAAGGTACAAATGGGCAAATCCAAAAATGAACATCGAACCTGGCACCCTAGTTCTCTTAAAAGATGATAATTTGGTTCAAACCAATTGGAGGAGGGGCAGGGTGACAAAGTCCATCATAGGAAAGGATGGACTTTGTCGAATGGTAGAAGTAAGGACAAGCAATGGAGTGGTTATGAGATCCACACACAATGTTTGTCCTTTTCCTACGGAAGAAAATGAGAAAAACATTTCAAATAAAAACAATAATCGAAACGAGATACCACATAAGGTATCCGCAAGTAGACAAACAAATCCAAGAAAGGTTAAGAATAAAAATTTAATACTTTGTATCTTAGCATTTCTAAGTATTTTTAAGAACACAAATTGTCAAAATGTAACACAAATCAGAGATAAGGCAGGGATATTTTACGAAGATCAGGGAATTGTCGGCCTGTCAAGAACATCGTGGGACATAATTATACATGCGGACATGGAGGACTATGACGCGTTCAAATACCGAGTGGACGAAGCGTTGGCAGCGACACAGGGCATTGGCGAAACACTGAAAAACGATGCACAAGTGAATTCAATGATATCGACATTGGACAGCAAAGCAAAGAGGCTGTTACAACATGACGATATCATTAAACACATAAGGACACCGGGCAAGCAGCGTCTACCAAGGGCGCCGTTGCAGATACTTGGGTCCATCTATAGTGCGGTCTTCGGTCTAATGGATGAAGAGCAGGCCGAAGAGTTAATGCGGAGGGTGGACCAAGGCAGGGAAAATGAAGGATACCTTCTGGACCTACTGCGCAACCGGTCCTCCGTACTAGACGCTACTCTGGAGGTGCTCGACAAGCAGAACAAGGCAATCTGGGGAAATTTCCAGAGGATAGACGACAACATATTGAAAATCAAAGACGCCACGGACAGAGTAGGCGATGAGCAATTGTTTCTACAAGCTTTCGAAACGCTGAATCAGGCTATGGATGCCTTCGAACATCTCCAGCAGGGCATCATCAACCTGATGTGGAACAAGAAGGGAAATTTCCTGGACAGCCTATTACCCGTTACCCAGTTCCAGAAGCACATTCAGGAGATTACGCTCAACATGCCATCTGGACTACAGCTACCTACTTTGGATCCATTAGAGCTTGGAAGGACTGCTAAAGTGAAGGCCCGGACAACAAGGTCAGCCATTCTGTTCCACGTAAAGATTCCGCTGATCAGCCAAAACATTTTGCGAGCATATCAAGTATATCAGCTGCCTGTGGTACACAGTGGGCGCTTCGTCAGCATAAATCCCGTGTATAAATATATACTAGTGGATGAAGCGAGGACTGTTTATTATGGCATGTCTGAAGACAATTGGGAGCACTGCCAGAAGATGGAGGAACTAACCATTTGCGAGCAGCGTCACCCTCTCTTCAATTGTAACAAGGCGACCAAGTGTGAAGTCCTTCTACTTGCGAAAAGGTCACCCATTATCGAAGAAGGCTATGTAAACGTAATGATGCCTGAGACAACCTGGCACCAACTACATCAACCGAACTCTTGGTTATTCTCCGCCTCAACCAAAATAATTGCGGATGTGTTCTGTGCAGACAAAACAAGCACATTGGAACTCACTGGCGTAGGAATACTGCAGCTTCAGGCCGGATGTTACCTGCATTCTGAGCATGTCAGTCTATGGGCTTTCGAGGACCGGACGTCAGGTGTATCATTTTGGATACCAAGGATAAACCTAACGGACCAGCTTCCAGCGATGAACCATATCGAGGTAAAAGGAGGTATCCAGGCATTCAAGATTCCAGAGCTTCCCCGCCAAGGTCGGATTATGGGTTTTCCGGTCGAACTGGAGTGGCACCATGCAGCTCACTATTCTCTTAGCATCACAGCAATGATCTTGATCGCTGGGGTCGTCGTGGGACTTATCATCCTCATCCAGCGAGTATGCCGCATGCCGTCACAATTCTTGCCAGCCACAATTGCCCTGCCCCGCATAGCTTAGAATAATGATATACAATTTAAGATATTTAGAAGAAATGTCATTTTATAAGTAACGGTCGTTTAGCAGGGCCAGATATATTAAGACATAAGAAATATATGACTTATGTAAACAACGGCCATCTAGCAGGGCCAGAAAACAAGACATAAAGAATGTATTTTTTTGAAAGGTACACCTTTCAACAGGGCCAGGATGTTCAATCCTATAGAGTACACATGGATTGAACACTGCAGTTGAGATGAAGTTTAGAATGCTAAGATTAGTTTCTTGCCGTTGTCAACTCATAAACAATGCACTAGAAATAAGTTTTTGACACCAGCAACGTTTAGAAGGCAATGAACTTTCTGAATCGAATAAATACTTTGTCAAGCAGATGAGTTCAAAAGGTTAAATATAAATCAGTCCAACACTTGAGATAGGCCTGACCAAAGCAGCGTGTAGGAGACCGCAGCATATGCATATGACAGCAGCTGGACCCACGCAATGCAACATTACACATTGTGACCCTAAATATAAATACACACTTATCGCTTAGGGCGCTCATGTGACCCCCCTTAGCTTAATATAGAGATAAGTTAGAATAAGATTTTGATATAAATAAAGGAGCCGTGAAAGCGGCTCATCAGTCTGTTTTGGAACTCGTGTCGCGTACTTCATTTCTGCCGTTTTCACCTTAAAACTTTGTAAAACGCTTAAATATAAAATTCTATAATTTTGTAATAAAAAAACTTACGTGAAGATTTAGTCTGATTTAAATTTCAGTTATTTAAAAGTTTTTTTCTAGGGTTTTCAATTAATTCTTAGATTTCAAAATCAAAACTTAAATAAAGGAAAATTCAAATAATTAAAAAGAACTTAAATTTTAAAAAATTTTAAATAAAGCCAAAGTGTTCATTCTTTTGACTTGTATTTTATATATATTCATTAGTTATAAAACTTATTTTATTTTTGGAAATATCTATGCAGCTATCATATAAGTGTTACTGCACAAAGTACGAATTCAGGTTGCAGTCAGCCACATCGACCTTGAAGAATGCGTATAATTATAACATCCATCAGTCATCGATCACTTCAAATTAAACCATAGAGCACTCCCCGCATCTTAGCCAAAAAGTCAACAGAGAAATGCGTAAAATCGCTGAAAAGAGTTTCCGATTCAATGGAAAATCGCCGTCAGCAACTGCCTGAATGAAGTCAATGGCGAATCTGAAAAGAAATCCATGGAATTGTGCTGAAACGCATTGCGCAATGCGAGTGAAAAGCATCTCCCAACGGTGCAATACACCGGTGACACCTCGCCAAGGTGCAGGCACCTTTGCCTCAGCGCATGTGTGTGTTCTGTGTGTGCTGTGTTGTGCACACCTGAGCCGAACGAAGGCCCATTGCAATCGCTCATACTGACGCTGATCGATGATGCTGCCGACAGGCGAGTCGAAGTGCCAGACAGAACTGAGACTGATTCCAGGCCCTCAGGGCACTCGGAGCGGTGCAGACGACGAGGCGTCCTCAAAGTATGCGCAGTTGTGACAGCTTTTCCGGCTTAATCAAGTAAATGACGCACATGCGCAATCCTCAAGTAGCGTTGCGTGGTGTATCTACAAGATACTTTCAGGGGGAATCTACTGCGCAGTAGGCAGCAACCCTTGTTGGGTAGCGCAGATCGCGAACATCTGAAGGGGCCACCTGGCAAAACACGTCGTAACTTGTTTCTGGATCTCCCATCACCCAAGCACTGTTGCCAAGCGAGCTCTGCTTCTTCTTCTTCGGGCTGTGATCTCGAGTTTGTTTGCCAATTACCAAGAAGCATGAAATTTCTATGGCATTCTTTGGCGCTGCAATTTCCAATTTTCCAATTTGCGGCAGTTGCTCAAAGTGTGCAGTGAAACGCAAAAAATGAAAATTTCGCTGGAGACTGCTGGTGTGTGAGTGAGTGTGCCGGTGTGTGTGTGTATGTGTGTGTGTTTCTGACAGATTTTACGGCTACACCTTTGCATGCGTATTTAGTCAGCAAATTGATCCTCCTACATGGCCCTAGCGAGCTGCTCCTGCAGGTAGGCAGCTGTCCCGCTCATGCTCCCACTCGCTCGCTCTCGGCCCCTTCACGCTCTCTCTGTCTCTCTCTCCCACTCGCTCGCTCTACCACTGCGCAGTTCAGTTAATCCTCACAAATCGCCTACAAAGCTGATTGCGCACCGGCACGGGCACACCTGGCCTCGACCCCGAACGGAGGGTTGCTCCGGGTCCGATTCAGGCTCTGCTTGTCCTGATTTCCAGTAGCGGTGTCGTGTTTTGTTCTCTCTCCCCCTCTCTCTCTCTCTCTCTCTCTCTAGGCCGCAATTTTGAAATTCTGATTACAATTTCTCGTTTTTTCGGTCGGCTCAGAAATTTAGTACAGCATTTCCTGTGGGCTTAGCCCGAATTAGAGCGAAAAACTGTGCCTAGGATTGGGACCGAACCGTGCAGAGCCGATCCGCTGAGCCGACGAAGAGTTGACTTGATGCGGCTGTCGGTGGTCGGCGGCAGAGTCCAAAGAGATGAAAATCAAAACAGAAAACTCAATTTCGAAATTATTTTCAGCTGAAATTTCACTTTCGTTTGTCAAGAAAAATAATTCTGCAGTTCTATATATAGAAGTTGGTTTCGGTTCTTTCAAAGTATAGCGAATTAAGCTGGCAGGCCGCAATGAAAAATTTATTTGCCCAGGAATTCTTGAAATACTATTTAAGCATAATGTAGAAGCTCTAACTATTGGCTACTAATATTTTTCCAGATATTTCTTATGAATATGTTTATATAAAATAAAAGCGCTGATTTTTCTTACAATTTCCAGTAAATTTTATATATAATAAATATAATAATAATATATATAAATACAAATAACAAACAATACAATATTCTAGAACAAATTTATACGTTTAATGCAGAAGTTCCGATATTTTCAAGCATGGGCAAATTTACTACGCCAAGAAAACTATTACAATCCCGATCCCTATTAACTTAATTGATTGACAGCGCTTTGTAGCTTATAAATATTCCTAGCTATGCCCGAAACGATTCCATCTGCAACCCAGAAGCAACCCCTACCTCCTACATCACTTCTCGAAATGTCAACATAATTTATGAAAATCAATAATATATACATTTTTATAGATGCATGTTGACACAACCCACCCTTTTCCCTTTCCCATATATCTGTGTGGCATGCGGCACTGGGGTCCATTCGGCAATCTGCGCAGCTGCCAGAGCGCCTGCCGCTGCGCATGCGCAAGCCTGACAACCCTGGCAGCACAGTCGCACCTTTCGAGCGCCGTGTGCCATGCCATGCCATGCCTAATATAAATAACATAAATTTTCTCTGAAAAACCTCTTGAGCTCAAAGAAAAGAAAACTTCCATTCAACGTGGAACAACAGCATCTTCGCGTCGTCTCGATCGTCGTCACCTTTTGATATCCACGAGGGGCAACAATGAACTGCGCTCGCATTGTCTCCACGTCTTTCGCGATCAAAGCGTGCACTTCGCCTTTGTGCCCAGATCGGTCTATCGAGTGGTTTCGTTTGGGTTTGCTCAATGAATCGCAGCCGATAGAACCCAACACGTGTTGCAATTCATTCAAGTTTCATCGCTATTATCAACATTGATATTTATTGGAAAATGTCAGTGTATTGGCGCTGATTTATTGCCAACGGATTGGGTCAAGGCGAGCAGCTGCCTTTGGGCCAAGATAATGCAGGGGGGCCAACAGATGTAAACATGAGCTTGGAAGGAGAACTACCATATATAAAGGAACATTGCATACAAAAAAACATTGTCCAACTGGGCAAATCAAAGCTGCAGCTGTCTCAGATGTTGTTTCGCTGACAATGTTTCAACTTTATCAATTTCAAAAACTATTTACATTACAATCGTGCCACTATAGTTTATCAAAATATACATTTGTTTGCTATAGGCCTTCTAGATTTTATTCAATGTGCGCACAAATATTTTATTTACCCAACCGGAAAATGCCTTTTATCTAATTACTCGCAGTGCTCAGAAGTACTTAAAATATATTAGGGAAAACTACCTTTTAATTTGCTGAATGGAAATGACAATTTCTCTCAATTACTTGAGCCGTCTGACTTTGAAATTAATTTAAAGAAAACATCAAACGAAACAGGCAAATATTTTTGCTACACGACTTGCCCTCCTGCCTGTCTCTCTCGCTCTTTCTCTCTCTCTCTCTCTCTCTGTCCCTGGTCGAGTCCAAAAGCGGCCTTTGTTCCGCACTGAATAAGTACACCTCAGTCTATGCGACATGCCGCAAAAACACACATCCTGCCCAGGTCTCTTACTAGGACTCGGTTTCGGACTCGGCCTCGCCCTCGGCCTCCCCTCAAAGCGCTGACCAACGTGTGCAGCCAGGCAAAAAACCGAAAACGAGGCAACAACATAAAATAAACTCGCATGTTTAGTTAACTTCCCCATGTGCAAATTAAAACCGAAGCATAACCGAAAAACAACTGAGAGACAGACTGACTGACGGACAGACAGACAGAACGACCGACACAGGTACTGGCCTGGACTGGACAAGGAGCACGTCTGTGACCTCAGGCTCCAACTCCGGCTGGGGCTCTTCCTGTGCAGTCGAACGAGCCATTATGCAGTGGATTTTTAATTTCTCGGCCGTCCTTAAAGATTCGAACACACCGAGCTGCATCTTCAGGCCGTTGCATACTTTTGGGCGCATGCAAATGTCACATACCTTACACACACACACACACACACTCATTTGCAGCCTGGTAGTTGCCACTCCAGAATTCTTTCCCTGCAACTCGTATTCTTTCTGGCATGCTTGCAATTTGAAATGATTTCAGCAGGATGCCGGTTTGTCCAGTGCACTTTAGCTCTAGCTTTAGTTTACTAAGTCTAACCTGCAGTGCAAACAGGAAGCAGCATGCAAAAACAACAACAATACTAACAACAACAACACCAACAGCCCCAACAACTGTAACTACTACAGCAACAAGAACTGAGAGAACTGAGCGCCCCCGGCAATCAGCAGCAGCTTCATCTGCAGCACAAACAGAATGTATCCTCTGCATCCTATGCAATGTTCGACTTCCTCTATTTGTTTTACTCTCGAGCAGTCACAAGCCAAAAATAAACTCAAAAGAACTGCGAACTTTGACCGTTACAGTTGTAAATACACACACTCATCTGGAATATTAATTTATGTACTCCGATTGCGAAATGGGTATGCAGAAGGAAATAGAGTACTTGCTATTGATAGAAACCTGATTATAAAATTATTATTGATTTAAATAAAATAATTAATATTCATCATATTTCATAATAAATAATATATGTAAATAATTACACTACAAATCGTTATAATTTTAATTTATTTTGTTGTCGAGAGGCTTGCCTACATATTAAATAAAAAGGATAAGGATTGTACAGTGAACGTGCTTATTATTGATATATGAAATATTATATAAGAAACTAAACTCAAGTAAATATTTTAGTTATCACTTTTTTATTTTGAAATATTTAATTTAACTATTGCTCAATAATTTTACCTTTTATTAAATTTTTATTATAATATTAAATACACAAATTTTATTAGAAAATGTAAATGTATTTTAAATTAAAATAAATGCAGAAGTATTCGACTTTATTTTTATTTGAATACCTTTTCTTATACTCCAACTGCCTGCAGGATATCTGTACGTCGAGCTAGACCCATCTCAGAGCTATCCCATTTCTGTTGCATACTCTTGTGCGCTGCAATCAATGCCAAACAACTTGTATTGATTTTGCTGAGCGTTTGCGTGTTATCTGGCGCTTTTAATCAACCATAAATTTGTCCGAACATGCATTAGCTCAACTCAACACAGATAGTTCACTGGGTTCACTCTGTCTCTGGCTTTGGTTCTGCTAGGGGTCGCCTACGGGGAGGGGTGTTGTTGTTGCTACAGACACGAAGTCAGACACGCACTTTATGAACATTATGTCGGGGCATGTTGGGTGTATCATGTAACATGTGGCATGTGGCTTGTAACATGCCACGCGTGTGTCTGTATGTGTGAGTGTGAGTATCTTTAAATCGTAAAATATGAAATTGCGTGCAAGTGTTAAATTATGCTCGTAATTTCGTTACAGTTCACGCATTTTTCGTTTAACCATCTAATGGATTCCTAAGTAGTTCAGTTTATGGTCATCTATCCTCTCATACCCTGCTCGCATGATTAATAGGATAAAGAATAAAGGATACAGGAAGTTGCGTAGAGCTCCGGGCAGGCTAAAGAAATGATGCAAGTCAAGCCAGATGACAGGTTTCTGTTTCGTATAAGCAGAGCGAGATTTGGAAAGTGCTGAGTGGGCATTATTTTTGGGATTTAGAAAAGTCAGGACATTTCCTAAAAATGTCTTTTTATAATTCTAAAAATATTTTGATCGATTTATTAATGTAATTTAATTTAAATAAATATTTATAAATTCGCAATGAAATAAAATAAGAAAGATTAGATTATGTTTTATGTTTTATAAATTACGAAAAAAGTGCATAAAATTCTTAACTTTTGTTATATTGTATAATATAGACCTAATATAATTCCATTAAAAATTTTAATTTAATTTATAGCATATTAAAGTATAGCAAGTGTATAGGGTATAAGACCCTTTCCATTTCTCATAGATACTCATACTCCCACTGCAGCTGCAACCGACTTTGTTTTTCCTTTTTCGCAGCTGCCCCGAGGATACTTCATATGCATAAGCTGTAGCAAGAAGGCAGAAAAAGAAGGCGAGGAGGAGGCAGGCAGCAACTGTCCATAGAATAGTGCTGGATGCATTCAGAAAGGGTTTCCCTGCGCTTGTTGATTGACTAAGTCAACGCTTGAAAATTCCAACTAAACTTGACGGCTTTCATTGGCCTCGCCAAACTGTAGCCGAAAAAGTGGGCATGGCGGGAGGAGCTGGAGAGGGGCTGCATGGATGGGGTGTATCTGGCCAATGCAAATACGAGAGAGTTTATAGTGAAAATTCAATGAAGCTTAGCGAACGTCTGCGTAGTCTAAACGACTAAACTTGCGCTACTAATTGGGCGTGTGACTTGCCGGGGTGTGTGTAAGTGCGAGTGTGTATGCCAGTGTCTGGGTGTGCTGTGTGCATCAATGAACCGTAAAGCTATTTCGTCATTTAACGTTAAAAGCAACTGGCGCACAAAGGCGGCCCGACAAAAACGCGACCAAAGTGAAAAAACTAATTTGCGCTGCTTCAAAAGCAAACGCAGGCTGAAGCAGGCATGAGCCGGGGAGGCGGGAGGCGGGAGGCGGGAGGTGTGGCAGGGTGCTGGTATGACGGGTGTGTGACGGAGTCTGCTGCTGGTGCTGGCTAAAGAAAAACATACACGTATTTTGGACAGAGCAAAAAGAAAATTGGGTAGCGCTGAGTGCTAACCGAAAAACTTTTTCATTTATGCCCCTTTGCCCCTGCCGCAAATGGCAGGCAAAGTCGTGTAGGTACAGCACAAAAGGTGGCACCTACAGGCACCGCCGTCAGTGGCAGCAGGAGCGCCAGCAGCCAGGGGAGCAGCTGCCAATATGATGACGTACATGCTACCCGCCAGCAGGCTCCAGTCGCCCGTCTCAGGCAGTGACTGCTCCTCCAGCTCCTGCTGCTGCTTGGGTTCCGCTGTGTCCTCTGTTTGCTTGGTAGCATGTCAATATTGCATAAGAGGCGCCACGGGCGGTGCAGGCTGCCAACTTGGGCTGGGGCACACTGTGCTGTAGTTAACGCGCAGCTTTACTTACATGCCAAGCGATGGAGGGTGGTGTGGAGGGCAGAGTAGTGCAGGGGGAGGGGCGGCCTGAACCGATGTCAATCAAAAATTCCCATAACCCCTGCTTGTCCTGCCTGCGAGTGTGTGTGTGTGTGGAAAGGCATGTGCTTGCTTTATGAAAGCTTTGGCACATGTGGCGCATAAAAAACGAGACGAGAGCAAGACGAGAGCAGCACGATGGACTGCAGAGGAAAGAGGTGTACGTAGGCGAGAGGAGAGGGGTGTATGGCACCTTCTCGTGTGGTTGAATGGCCAAGAAACATGCGCTGAAAAGGATTTCGTCCTGCGTCTTTCACTGGCCTCCATACGGGGACACACGCACACGCCCACACTCACCCCACACGCTGAAGGCAATCCGAAACGCCTTTGCAATATTAAATTGCCAAAAACCAAAAAGAAAAATACCCCAAAAAAAAATCAGAAAAAAAGAAAAAATCAATTAGGAACATGTCAAACTGCAGGAAAAGCTGTTTTTGAAAATCGGTGTCAGCAGCAAATTTAATTTCAAGTTCTCCCGCGTCCCTTCCCTAGCACATGTGGCGTGTGGACAATGCCCACGAAATGAACTTGTTGCGAGGAATAACTCAGTATAGTATCGGCCTGGCGGTTGGGTGAGCAGATGCCGCACATATATGTATACCAAAGTGTATATGTAATATATACATCATGTTTTTTTATTTATTATACTTTGACTTAAAAAGCACGAACCTACATCAGAGGCGGAAAATACTCATATTATCGTTAAAACTGATCGACACATGTTTCTCATCTCAAAACTGATCGAATTTAATTGAAAATATGCTTTAAGCAGTATCTGTATAACATTCAAAAAAGTATTTAAATAAATACAGTGAACTATTTATTTAAATACTTTTTTATTTTTGAAGTTTGCTTTCAAATCTAAAAAATTAAAATGTGTGGCCGCCATTCAACCCGTTGCTATGTCTGATTTTTACTTTGAAACAAGATCAGATTAATAAATTAAAGCTGATATAGGTTGTATTGGGCGATTTTTAATAGTTTTAAAATATTAAGACAATGATAAAAATATTTATTAAACCTATCACAACTATTAATTTATATATTATGTTATTTATAAGATTTAATTAGATTTTCCTCTAACTTTTTGAGATTTATACATGGATTCTGAAAATGTTATACCTTAACTTGTAAATAATAATAATTTTAATTTTAATATTAGTATTTATTACATAGTTATAATTTATGTATCTAAAATGTATTTATTTAAAGTCGAACTTAAAGCTCACGAGTGAATCCAAGCGCACTTCAGGACTTAAATCCAACCTGCCACTCAAGACGCTGAAACTCACATCCGCACTAGTACAAACGACTGCACACAAATACACTGAGAAAGTCATCACACAAACACGCACATACACACACACATACAATCGCATGCATGCATAAATAGCTTAGATGCATTAACATAAACCGGAACTGAAGTCCAGTGAAGCGTGAGACGCACAGGATTATTATTATTAATAACTGGCAAACATTGAACCATGTGGGCGTTGTGGGCGTGGTAGGCGCAGCAGAGCATAGGAGAGGAGACTGAGGAGACTAAGCGAACTGAATCTCATGTCAGCCAGAACAACGCGATACGTCCGCAGTGATTGAAAACTGCAGATAGCCGTCGTCGTCGAATCATACGCTCTTCTATATCCTCCATTTCTGCCACGAAGATGGAGATAGACACAGAGACAGGGACAGCGACAGAGACGAAGATGGCGATGGAGATGGATATGGAGACGAAGACGGAGCGAAGTTGAAGTGAAAAGTTGCGAGACGATGAGGAGCATTCTAGCGCAAAGTGCAGATAAAAACCGAGGACAGGCGAAGTCGCACACGCATTGAGATACAGTGATACAAATTTGTATCTGCGTTGACAGGCGAGTGTCAAATGTGCAGCCCCCTTGCTTTCCCTCCCCTCCTCGAAGCAGATACAAATGGCAATTTATAAGCATGGCCAATGATGGACATGTCGTCCTCCTGTTCGCCTGGTCATTAATGTCGAAAGTTATTGCGCAGGCGGCGATAATGTTAATGTTAATGCTCGTGCCGAGCCGAAGCCGGAGCTGGCCAAGGCGGCCAGGCGGGCGGTCGTTCTGGCTGTCGGCTGACCACAGGCACTCACACTTGCGGCTGCCACAAGCGCCTTGGGCCAGCTTTTGCAGCATCCTCCACCAAGCAGCCGAACCAAGCCAAACCAAAACCCAACCCAACCCAACCCAACCCAACCCAGCCAAAGCATCATCATCTTCATCATCGTTGATGATGCTGCACACGCTCGACCAAGTTGCGACGGCGCGGCACGTGTCTGGCCACGTTATGCCTGCTGTGTTTGTGTGTCTCTGTCGCCCGGAGGCATCATCTCACCCGTCAGCCATCAACCGCGTCAGCAAAGCCATCGCCATCGCCATTAGTTGCCCAGCTCGAGTTCCGAGTGGGCGGAGGCACCGGCGTAGTCCTGGCAGCAGCCAACTGCTGTCTAAAGTGGAGGCAGCACCCGGACTTAGTGTGAGTATTTTCAAATTAAAAACATAATTATTCAGATTCCCAGTCGGCGTAATGTCTGCATTTAATTAGCTAGAAATTACCATTAATCATATGCCCAAGAAATTATTTTATAATGGTTAAAAAAAAAATGGAGTTAACTCCAAAGCAAAACATATTTATTTTTGCATAGGTATTGAAATTTCTGGAGATAAAAAGTTCCATTTAAATACAAAATTTAAGTATATAGTATATAGATACAAAAAGTATAAATAAGAAATAATAAATAATAAAAGGACAATCTTTTTTTTATTTATTATATTTATTTATATACTCGTTTTTTTCAAATGCATTAAATGCAAGTTTATTTTATTTAATTAGAAATTTTTAAGCACATGCTTAGGACTTTGCTATTTTTATATTTAAAGAAAACTTGTGTGCAAAAAAAAGTTTTATTAATACACAATAATATAATATTAAAGCAGTGCAGGGCTAGAAACTTGAAACTTAAAATTTTATCTTTGTATAATATACAAAACATCACGGTCATCGCGCCGAGTCTAATCTTTTTTAAACTCGCCCACACAATTTCCTCGCCGCCGCTGCCATTTAAGAGGCTAATTAAATTAATTCTATGTTGGTACGTAGCTTTTTATTTATTTATTTTTATTTTTTTTACAGCAGCTGCCGCAACTCAACCGCAAGCGCAGTCGGGGCTTCCCTCATTACCCCCTAACCTATTGGGTTGTTGCCTCGCTGGCAACACGCTTCATTTGCTTGCCTGTCGCTGCTCCAAAGATTCTCAGGCATCCGAGCATCCGAGCAGCCGAGCACCCGGGCACTTCCATTTCCACACACTTTACTGCATCGCCTGGTTAGCATAATAAATCGATTAGCGCGGCGCGAGGCGAGGCGAGGCGCATCTCATCACTCTCGTCGCGGAGGAGTTTTGTGAACCTTGTTCGGGTTCGGGATTTGGCATATTTAATAATCATGAGGCGGCTGCCATCAGTTGCAGCCCCAGAGCGAGCCAGAGTGATGATGACGCTGATGATTATTCTAATACGAATACGCCTGACGGGCCACAGCACCCACACCAATCCCTCCCCGCCCCCTTTTGCAACCTTCACTGGCTTAGACAGAGATCCGGCTCCATGCTCGGCCTCCGCTTGCCCCTTTCGCTCAAAATGATTGATGGCTTTTGTGGCTCGCAGTTGTTGTAGTTGTTGTCGGGCTGTTCGGGTCCAGGCTTATACACACACACACACGCACACCATCATACACATTTTTGCCTCTGCCACAACGCTTTTTCCATGTTGTTTTGCATTTTTTTTTTGTTTATGGTCCATCATCAGGCCGTGCCAGTGAGCTGCGTAATAAATCTCCCTATATATGTACTGTATATATAATTTTTTCATTCTTGTTTATCATTTTGTGTCATGCGATTTTCACTGCTCTCTTTGGGCCCACGTTTTGCGCTGGGCTGTGCGTGTCTTTCGTGTTATTAAAAAAACAGTATCAGCATCAGCGTAATATTAAAGCATTCCCAGGCATTAAAATTTCACATGAGCCAAGCCTGACAACAAATCCAGCCATCCATCCATCCACCCATCCATCCATCCATCCATCCAGCCATGCAATCTTCTATCCATTCGTCCGCTCATCCAGCCAGTCAGGCAGCCGGCTATCCATCCATCTCTGCTTTGGCATCTCATATTAATGCTTGAATAATTTTCTGTTTAATTCCGATCATCGCCGGCATTAGTTACATTAGTTTTCTGCCCCAGCTTCACCATGAATAATGTTGCGAAATAAGCGGAACATGCCAGACATCCGTCTTGTTCGGCTCGAGGGGGTTTTGACAGGGGTATAGGGTGTGATTCTCTTCAAATTTGTTTAAAGTTAAATATTAATTCTATAGATGGTGTAGAAAGTTATTACTGTAACCAATTATGTAGGCATTTCTTTAGGAAAGTGTATACTTTTGCCAGTTATATAAATGCTGCATATAGATTTACATATAAAAACCTCTTTACCTTTGAGATGAATTTCAAATTTGATTGCACGTACGTCCCACGTCATTTTATATGCGTCTGGTAAATCAGAATTCTTATTACACCTTACCACAAAAGTCAATATAATGCGCCCCGCCTCTGCTTCCAACAAGCTCATGCTTCTATTGCTTGATTTAACCATGAACTCAAGCACACAAAGCATTTAAAATGCACAAATGAAATATGGCGACACATGACGATGATTGTAACGATAGGCGCTAGCGATGGGAGCGTGAGAATTTTTATTGAAAACTTATATTTTCTCGTTCCGTTCTGTAACAATTATTACAGTTGTTCGTACAATTTTTAGCTACAAACTTTTCAAAATATTAAAAATAACATAAGCAGCTCAAAGATACTAATTATGTACATTAAATTTAATTTGATTTTTTTAGGCATAAAAACTATATTATTATAAATTCTTCAGTGTCTATCGGCACTTTAGCCTGGTTCCATTTCATGCTGCCATCTCTAGTTGCAATTTTGCTGCAGGTTTGCTCTCATAATACCCATCAGAGAGCAACACTTGCTCATACATGCATTTATTACAAGTCCTGGGGCACATTAACGGCGAAGTTTACACAACGACACACTCTCGCACACACACACACACACACTTCAGCACACCCAATCATACACACGCTTATGCGGATGATTACATTGGGCTCGTATCAATTATTCAGGGAAAATATACACGGATTTTTCACAAGGGCCAATGGGCACAACCGCAATGGGTAAACATATTTGCACTAGGCGCACGTCAAATTGGGCGTGATTTTCAAGTGGCCGCTCGCCTTTCCGACCCTGTCACATACTTTTGATTATGTTTGTCTATTTGTTGTGTTTGCGCTGCTACTCATGCATTTTTGAGCCTGATTTGCTGCCGAGGTTTTCCTCTCTTTTCCGCTCGCTCGCCATATTGGCCACTGTTTACTTACGGTCAAGGCAATTAGGTTTTTTTAGCCGCAGGCCGAGCAAATATTCAATAAGTAAGCGTCTTAGCGACCCGCTCGGACCGCACCCGCAACCGCACAAACCCTAGAGATATGCTCCAGTCCCACGCTCCGTTTCTCCGGGCCAGCCTCACTGCCCATTGCCAACTCCAGTCTCTGTGCCTAGTCTCGGCTCCACTTTGCCTTGCTGAGGTATTTTGCTCTGGCCTCTGCTCCCGGTCTACCTTTGTCCGCTGTTGCTGCCTCCGCTGCTGCTGCTGCTGCGGGTTCTGCTCGGCTCCTTCCTGACATTTAATTTTCGATTTTAATTGGATACTAACAGCAGGATGCTAGCCAACAACAACGTCCTGCTGCCGCTGATGGGCAACTACTCAGGGCTGGTCGGGGACCTACAAAAAAAGTGGAAAGAAACAAGTGAATTAAGCTATATTCCATGACTGGAATAGCGAATACCCTGGAAATATGCTAGAGTACCTTAGGTGGAATGTGGAGAAGTATATGATTTTATTATAAATAAATATATTTCTTCATTCATCTTTCTGAAATAATTTATTTAATTTTAACTTATTCTATTTTATTTTCATAAAATAATGTATATATAAATATATATTTATCATTATTCATATTTTTAAAAGTTGTAAGTACTCTTAATCGATATATTAAACCAAATTTTAAAATAATATTTTGTAAAGAACTTTGAGAAAAAAATTAACAAATAAATAAGTTTAAATTATGCTAAAAATATTATTTTAAATTCATTTTCACCTTAGAAACAATTTCAAGCAATCGCAACCTTTTCAAATTCAGTTTAATTGCGCTTATACAAAATCAAACTAAACTTTAATTATTTCTAGACAATATTCTCTTATTTTAATATTTTTCAAACTAAAAATCTAAACATAGTTCATTCCTAGGTCTGTTCAGCCACAACTACCCTAAAGCCCGTTCAACAGTACAGTGGATATCAAAAAGGAAGCAAAAATAGTAAATTAAAAGGTACACAACATGGCAGCCAGCCAGAAGCAGTAGGAGCTGCTCCAAAAAGGAGTTGGCTAACATAATTGAAAAAGCGCTTTTCTATTAAGAACATTGCCTGCTCAGGGGAGGAGCAGGATGGCGGTTGGTGGTAGGTGGAGGCGGGCGCTATAGCTTGGCCGGGGCTGCCTGTCGTGGCGGCAACTTGAAGCACTGATTGGCGGCGGCGCCTATTGACTGACTTAACACGCCATTGAGTAGAGAAGCTGCTGCCGGAGCTACGCGGAGAGAGTAGCAGGAGGCGGAGCAGACGGAGGGACAAGTACAAACCACGCAAATTGGCGCGCCCGCATGCAAAAAGCCAGGCTGAAGGAGGAGGATTGGCTAGAGGAAGAGAGGAGGAGCTTTGGCTGGTCTGTAGGTGTGCTGCGAACAGGGACAAAAAGCGCAACCGTCGACTCTCGAGTGGGGCGGCACTCGGGAGGAGAATTTAAAGCAGCTGCCAGGCCAATTAATGGCAACAAGCTCGACTCGACTCGACTCGCCTCTCGCCTCGACGCGGCGCCTAATTAAAACGATGCTGCAAAAGAGTTTTCCAATCAATCAGACGCCAGCATCAGCGTGTGGGAAAATAGGGAAAATTAGGCAATTGGCAAATGGAAAATGGGTAGAGAGGGGCATTTCCATGTGCATTGTCGCCGAGCTCGTTGAGCTCGTCATCAGCAGCATCTGGGGTAAAAATATTGCATAATTATAGCTGATAATTGTTGGGAAATCCCGCGCTGTCCCCCTTCCCCATGTACCCCAGGGGTTGTTGTTTGCTTCCCTCGGGCGCATTGACAACTTGATGTTTTTCCCGTTGTGTTGTTCTGTCTTAAAGCCAGCTTGACATGTCTTTAAAGCAATCTCTTCGGCAAAGTCAGTAAGGCACGCTAGCAATTCGCTGAAAGACATGATTGACACTCCGCTCAGCACGATGGCAGCGATGGCAACGATGGAATTATAGCTTAATTGACAAATGCCGAGTACCGACCGAGTACTGAGTACCTCATAGGGAATGCCTCTTCTAAGTGCGTTCGTACGTACGTACGCCCCAAACCCAACCCCTATGGCAGTCCGGACTCACTTTTCACCCTTTCATAAATGCACTTATAACGACGTCCTAAGCACAATATTTGTATGTCTATGCCGTGCGGGATAATATTTCTTTAAGTAGACACCAACTGACGGCGCAATTAAGGCGAAGTAATTATTTTAAGTAGGGTTACATTTGTCAAAAAAAAAAAAAAACTGCAGAGAGACGAGGCACAAGAGGTTCTCAGCACGCTGGCCAGTCGCATTCGTTACAGTCCCAGACAAGGAACTGCAGCAAAGCAATAATATGGGAAACTCCCAGACATTTTTGATTCTAAAGAAATCTTTGCTGCTGAATTTATGTTATTAAAATAATTGAAGATTTTTTATTTTAATAAAAAATTAATTTAATGTTTTATTAATAACATTTTTATTGCTTTTAAATATATTTTTATTTATATAAATTATAATAAAATATTTTATAATTGACTTCAACTCACAGTCATCTGTTTTATCCTCTAAAATCAATGCAGATTTTTTATTTGAATAAAAAATAACTTCAACGTTTTATTAATAAAATTAATATTTATTTTAAGCATGTTTTTATTTTTATAAATTATAATTAAATATTTTATAATTGTCTTCAACTCACAGTTATCAGCTGTATCCTCATAAAAACCAAAGCTCAAGACTATCAACTTGAGAAACTTTTCAGTTTTAGCCTTGCTTCGCCTTCGTCCGTCTTCCTCTCCACTTAACTTTTTCCGCAATTGACCAAAACGAAACTGCGTGGCGAAAGATCATTGAAATCATGTGCAATTAGCCGTATATTACTTCCTCTTAATCATGCGCCATTTGCAATTAATTTAAACGCAATTTGCAGACCCCACGCTGTGCCCAGAGCCAAGAAGCATTTGCGCATCCGCCGGATTGGGCCCCAAGACGGACGTCTTACACGCGCACTAAAAATTAGGCATGAGCCGACAGCAGGGCCATTATCCACACACACACACCAACACAGAGAGATAGAGGCAGAGAGCGAGACTCACACACCCAGCAAATCTTTTGCACAAACATAATTTTGAAACAGACACACGACGTGCTGGCTGCGGGGAAGGGAGCGGAACTGTGGGGAACTTGTGCATGTCTTGCCCAAAAGCCCAAACCTTCCACTCCAGCCCGACAACGTGGGCACATCTTGGAAATCTCGACAGCAAATTGCTGGCAATCCACGCAAATGGCTTAGAACAACGGGTGGCATTAGAGCAAGATACCCAGCAGCAGCGAGCGGCAGATGAGCAGGAAAGTAGTAAGGGAAGGGGAGGCGGGAGGCAGCTACTTACTTGCCGGGCCGCATAATTTTTGCGCGCAGCAAAAACTTTTGCACGGCCGCAATGAACCACCCAGAGAAGCTGAGGGAGTACACGGAATACCCGGCATACTGGAAGGATACCGGGGAGATGCAGGGGCAGCAACACCCTCACCCAATCGCGTGCCTGGCATAAATCATAAGAAGAAACAGCAAAGGCAGAAAACTTGCAACGAAAGTTTCCCCAACTTCCCCTGGGTTTCCCGCCTCCCAATGGCGGATCTGCGAAATTTGTCTTGGCGTTTGGATTTATGTTTTTGCGACGCTTCTCGCAACAAACACACGCACACTCACACACACACACACACACACCTAAAGTAGGAAGAAGGTAAATTCAGGAAGTGCTGTCTTCGCAAAACAAAGCGCAGGCCCGAGAAAGTGGAGAAGCGAAATAAAAACCAAATGCGAGAACACGAGAGAATCGGAGAATACTACAAGCCTACGGCCATGATTTATGGCAGAGGTAGCTAAAGTTACCTGGCAGCGGGGAAGCAGCAAGAAGTGCCTGCCAGTGGTGTGGCAGGGGGAGCTGGTATTTTAAAAAGTTTGCTCCTTGCCAGCTTCACAGGATTTGCATTCGAGCACGCCGAATGCGGCGCAGGAAACTCGATGGGGGCCTCAAGATAAGATATACCTCTGCCTACCTACAAATATATATATATATATATATAGGCTTGCTTGTACGCATTTTGTTCGGCAGAGTTTGGAGCTGTTTCCTGTTTTGTTTAGCCGAATTTGTCATATTTTGTCGCAGGTCTTTTAGGCTAAGGCCAAGTACGGGCATTTTGTTTGTAATGTCCTTTAAATTTGTCTCTTAAGTTACTTTCGCCAAGGAGTGGGAAGGAAGTCGGTCAGAGTGGGGACTAGAATGAGGGGATTTTGTTGCCTTGGGGGAATTGTATATACATTTGTTTCACTTTTCAAGCGATTAAGAAGCATATGCTAAAATATTTTATTGATATTTAGTAGAATATAAAATATATTACCTCAACAAACATTCAGCTCTTCTTCACTTCAAAAAGAACAATAATTTGAAATATTCTCAAATCATTTTCTTTTATAATTAATGAGAAACCATTAAACTGCACTAAATCAAGATATATATATAGATATAAATATAATGTTTCGAATACTATACGAACAGATCACTAGAATACTTAAAAAATAAGATTTGATTATATAATCTTTGTTTAAATATTCTAATTATCCTACTAAAGACAAAATAATATAAAAAATCGTTCAAATATCATCCCGACGAAATATAATTAAATCTTTTTTTAATAAATATTTTAAAAGTCCTACAAATGTCAAGGTAAAATTAAGATCTCAATATCACATAAGTAATCTAGTTTGAAGCTTAATTTTTCCTTTTGAATATCGTCTATTATTTTGATGATACTTGAACTTTTCAGACTTGTAGAGCTTCATTGATTAACGAAAAAAGCGATTCATTGTTGCGAATTGAACAAAATTCACAATTTAATTAATAAATGTTGTGCTGTGCTTCAAAAGAACTCAATTTAATTAATTCGAAAATCAAATCACGTATAATAACTGTGAAACTGCGTATGAAAATACCCTCGCCGATAGAAGAGAGGGGAGTGCCACAACACAATACCAGCGAGAAACTCAATCAAACATAATCTTATTAGAAGCGCATGCAACAACAACGTTGTCCACGTCGCTGTCCAGCATATCGCATTGCGGGTACTTGAAATTTTACAAACCCAACAAAAAAAGAAAAAACTGAAAGAAAAAATCACAATAACAGAAGTAAACAGGAACAACAGAGTGGACAGCGGGATGAGGGATAAAACCAAGTGGCAAGCAGAGGCAACAGTAGCAAACGCAGAGTCGCATCCAAATAAATCGCAGCGAGGCGAGGCGACAACCAGCTTCAAGAAGAGCTACCAGAGAGCTCCCATGCGACATTCAAAACAGACGACGCCAAAGTTTCCCCAGTCGAGGGGGAGGCGGAGAGAGAAAGGCGGGAGAAGAGGTCGGAGGGCGTATCGAAGAGCGCGCGCATGGCCAACGTGGGGGGGAGCTGGACGAATGTCGTATGCGTCCGCCATTTTGTGTACAGACTTGCGACATCCACCCGCTTACGCATACAAGAATATACACCCACACACACACACGCACGCACACTCACAAAATATGCGGAAGTTCAAAGTATGATGCGGAAGTCTGTATGACTGCGATTGCTAATGGATGTCGGCGTGTGGAATGACGTCGAGGTTGTACGATGACGGAGCCGAAGGGAAGGCAGTGGGAGAGGAGCAGAGAGAGCGGATCGGGCACAGTGCTAGGTGGATCAGAAGCCTGGGCAGCTTGTACGGTCGAATGCATTTCAAATATCGAGTGCTGGAGTCGCTACCGACGTCGCCACTGCGAGAGCTGTAAAAAATCGAGGCTTTTACTATAAACCACGCGCGCTCTGGAAGTTTTGGCATCGAGTCCAACGGTGTACGAAGTTAGATAAACGGATTAAGTGGCAACAATGTCACACCAACCACCCACTCACACACAGACACAAACACGCATACACACAGCTGGGAAAGAGACAGTGAGTGAGAGTGAAAGAGAGATGGAGTATGAAGTGGAGGAGCCAAAGAGCTTTGGCAACAGTCGCCCTGGTCGAGAACCTGAACCTGAACCCGCCGGCCGCAATCCAGTTTGACGGTCCTGGCAAATGGCTCCGCCTTTTCATCCGCTTTCGTCCAGTTTTCCAAAATAACAACAACAACTACAGGCAGGAGTAGAGAAGCAACCAACTGGCCATAAACAACAAATCGATACGCCATTAAAGGCGACCAATATTAATGATGCTCCTCTGCGAACTGCCGCACAATGGGTGAATCCCACGCAGACTTTGACAATCAATTATGGGCAATTGGATTACTAAATACCTGGAAATAACAGGTGAACCATAGAAATAAATAATACTGCATTTAATTAGGAAATAATTTCTATTGTTTCATTCTTTTTGAAGTTTTCAAAGAGTTTATAAAGCAACATCTTTTTTATTATTAAAACATTTAAAATAAATAAATACTTCAATAATATTTCCACAAAAAATAAAAACCTTAAAAATAATTTTAAATTCAAAAACTCTCAAATAAGTTGCAATTTCTTTGACTAAATATATGAAAAAATGTATAATAGTTAAGAAATTACTAAACAAAAATTTAATTAAATAATTAAATAATAGTTATTTATTAGTCAGTTAGTTATTTCATATAAATGATATTTTAAAATTTTACTAATATATTAGCTTACTTTTACTTACATAAGAATTTGCTTTGCCCCACAGTGCAAAATTGAACTGCATTTACGTGGGATTCGAGTGTTCGCTGGGTTCGCCTGGGCCCGTTCGGTTTTTAGACACACACACACACGTGCACACACATTCTGGTAAGCCCCATGAGCCGTGTAGGTATTTATGAGGATTTTACCTGCTCTTTAAAGCATGTTCCAAGCAAGGACCCAGCCAGTCCACCCGTCCACCGGTCCATGGGTCCTTCGCCGTAATGCTGTTGTCCTTCTGCGTTTAATCAAACACACTTCCGTTGCAAACGGCTTGAACCGCTTCAATCAAACAACAACCACAAATATTTCAAGTGCCGCTGGTTGGATGACTGGCTGACTGGCAAGTGCAGAAGTGGTCGGAGCACCAGCAGAAGAAGCAGCAGCGGCAGCAGGGGGTTGGGGAACAGCAGCAGTAAAGACAAAACTCCTCGACAAGAAAATACCTCGACGATGATGATGAACCCTTCGCCTGCCACTCGAGTGCACACGGGGCAGAGATAGACGCTGCGAGAGAGGGAGGCGGAGGCAGAGCGGGCTAGAGGGGAACAGCTCTCTACGGCACTTGAGGCACAAGGCTCGAGCATTGTTTTCGCCTAGCAGAAAAAGTGGGTGAAAAATCCTAAACCCAAAAAAATATCGAAAATATTCAGTCGAGTTGCGTCCGCCTTTTGCCAGCATGCCACTTGAATATCACGTGAAAGTATTTCATAAATTACGCGCCTAATTAAAAAGGGGCTTGCCACCGAAAAATAAAAAATAAAAAAAAAAAACACTGAAAACTGAAAGCGCACAAATGCAAACGAGAAACTCATTGAACTCTCAGCCAGGCTCGAGTGTCTGACCAGACCAAGCTGCAGTACCTGTGCCAGCGCCTGTCTCTCATCCTATCTCTGTCTGCTTGCCAGGCAGACGGCGCTCTCCTACTTTATTGCTACACTTATTAGCGCCCTCCCATTTGGACCTGCCCCAGCCCTAGCCCCTTTCAACCCTTGCACCACTCAATTATTGGAGCCGCTGATTTATTGCCATCGCCGTTGGCCAGTTTCGCATTGGATGGTTCGGGTCTAGACGAGAGTTATTGCTCTGCCTTTTTCGCTTTTTTCCCCCAGTGTATGTGTGCGTGTGTGTCTGAGTGGGCTGTAACGGGTTGTTCATTTGCATTCGATGGCGGCTGTTGCCACCACTGTGGAGCTTATTGGTGGTTGACCAACGCACACTCGACAAGGGAGCGCAATTTCAAGTGTAATTTTTCTTTTATAGAGCGCACATATCGATGCCGAGTCGATTACGATAGGCCTCCAACCGAGGCTTTAATAAAGCGTCTGTGGATTTTTTTTAAAGATATTCAATAAAAAATTGTATACTTTAAGAAGAGAATTATGTTATATTTTTGAAACAGTGCTTCAAGTTTTAAAGCTGCCAGTTACAGAGTTCATTTATAGGGTTAAATTTATTCAGGGTCGAATCTTAAAAGGTATTGAAATCTCTTCAAATAGGAACAATCTATAGTATATGCTGTCTGTAATATATAAAATTAGATTTTAAAAAATGTTGTGTAATAAAAAAATAAAAAGACATATTGTATTATATTATAAAAATATAAACATAAATATAAAACTAATATAATACCCTACTAATTTTCAATATTTGAATATTATCTAAAAACTTATCAGTTTAGCATCAATTAATCTTTTTTTAATACTTTTGAAAACAAGCTCATCAAATTTATCGATAAATTCTTATATATCAAAACTGTGAATTTACCATAGTGTGTCAGCAAAATTTTCAATTTTGACTGACATTTTGCCATTTTAATTTCAAAAAACTTAAGCGAGTACCCAACAGTATAAATATAACCACTTCCTGTACAAGTAATCTTTGAATTCAACGAATCTATTTGCTTCGATCTCAACTAAATATTTATTTTTCTGTCTCTGTATTTATATTTTCTCTATATTTGTATCTATAATTTTCAGCATATATACAATATATCTCTGTCTTTCAAAATTGTACTCTCTCTCACTAACTTAATTTTTCTTTTCCTCCCAAAATCGCAATTTCTAAATCTCTATTCTCGCTCATTCTATCTCACTCTCTTTCTCTCTCTCTCTCTATCTTTCCTCTACCACTGTATATCTTCTTTTCCTCTCACTCTCGCATAAAAAACGTAACTACAAGTTAATTTCTTACGAAAATAAGCAAATGCGGACGTAATTGAATTTGTTGTTGAGCGAACACGGGAGTATGTATATTCCGCCCAGAACTGTCTGCATATCCCATACCTCGCCCGAAGTCAGGTCCAATCGCAGTGGCAATCGCAATCGCAATCGCAGTTCCAATCCCAAATGCCCCGAACATCCAGGAATACCCGGGCCCGAAATACCACTTTATATAATACTGTTGACATATGTTAATCAGGCGCACGCACACGCGCGGCCGAACCTAGAGATGGGAGTAATGCGAGAGATGGGAGTCGGGGGCACGAAACGTGTGGGCGACGATGATGCTGATGATGAGGTTGGCTTTGCTGTGAAGCGGTGGAAGGTTGACAGCAAGAGGGCCGGGGGGCGGGTCAAAGGAATTAATTCGAATTCAATCCGTAAGGCAGTGCGACAAAGTAAAAAGCCTATTTGAGGGCCGCACAGACAACCACGGAAACAATCTGATTGGAATAAAAGCCCCGAGTGAGCGGGCGGCGTGGTAGAGACGAGCGGGAATGGGGTTTACGAGTTTGAAACAAGGGTTGGCCACAGCTCTCGCTCGCTCGCTCGTTCGCTCTGTCGGCAGATAATTTAATTTCGGATTCGCATGAGCGATGAGATAGCGCATCGTCCGCCTGCCCGCCCTTCGCCCGGGCAACGGGGAACTCTTCAGTTCTCCCCCCCGGCTGTACTGACAGCAAGCATATTGATGCAATCAACTAATCTTCGCGCTTCCTGCGCCCGTTTCACCCCCCAGTTAACCGATAGTTAAGGATAACTCAACAGATTTCAAATGCAGCTCGATCCGTATGGTATCTGCATCCGATTTGTTTACTCGAGCGCGACGGGGAAACGGGAAAACAAGTAGAAACTCGAATGGAAATCATTTCAAACAGTTGGCCAGCAACTCGGCTCCTTCTTCGTCTTGCACTGCTGCTGCTGCTGCTTTTTTGAGCATTTGGTCATTTGCCAAAAACTTTTTGCTACTTTGGGAGTCGCGTAATTTGTCCGACAGTTTCTGCCGCTTTCGCAATTAAACGCAATTGCGAACGACCCGGATCTGCAAGCAGGACGGGAGTCGGGTCTGGGTCTGGGTGCGGGTGCGGGTGCCGATGCCCCGCCAGCTGCCAGTGGTTGCAAGACGCGACGTCGCCATCATCATTGCCGCTTGCCTGCTGGCGCCTCTTCGCCTTCTCGCTTCCTCTTCGTGCGCTGCCACGCCCCGTCCCGAACGCTGTGCTCGTTCCTGGTGAGCTTTTAAAACGGTTTCCTGTGCGCTAAATGGCGTTTTTGTGTTCGCGTCTTCAGCGTCGCCAGTGCTGGCAGTGATGACGCCGCTTGGGTCAGTCTGAGCATACCCTATACGGATAGTGAGTGGTGGGTATGCACGACTGCGTTTGAATTGCTTGTAAAAAAGGAAGTTTATTACTTTGTATTACTATTACATTTAGGATCTTTGAGACACATATAAAATCTTTTTAGCGATTTATTTTATTACAAAGTTTTATTACAAAATTTTATTTTATATTTACAACAGCTTGAATCACTTATATTTAGAATATTAATTGAGTATAAATATCTTATTTTTCACATAGTTAAAACAGTTTTAATTTCCAGTGAATTATTCAGTCTGGTTATTCTCTACTTACTTTATAAGCGTAGAGTACGATGTCTGCCTGTGCCATCAGACTATAGTTTATGGCAATCAGTTGTGTGAGTGTATGCGTATATGTGTGTGTATCAGAGAAAATGGCGACATTAAATGAGCAAAAGTTTTTATATTATTTATTTTGCTTCTCCTTACACTGTGCGGCATTATTATACACTGTGAGAAACTGGGAGTGAAACTTAATTTAATTAGTAAATTTATGGATTCGCTTCAATTATTTTATTATAAATTATATTATATGTATAATTTTCATAGTGACAAAATAAATGTTTTTATAAGTCAAATTGTGGTTTTCTTATGATTGCTAAAATAATTCTTATGGTTTAAGTATATTTTCATAAATTCAAATAAACAACTATTCTATAAGAAATTAATTAATAAGAATTTAAAATCTCACTCTTTATTAAAAAAAAAACAACCTTTAAAATTAATCAAAATTATATTTGTATTATAACATTTTTAATTTAATTTATCGCATTACCCTACTAGTTTCTCGCCGTGCACTTCTTGGGAACTTGCGCTGCGTTTCTTAAACAATTAAAAACTTTTGCGCGTCTACCTACAAAGTTGCCAATTTGGATAACCTCCAAACCAGAGGCCAGCCAGAGGCAGCTGGCGAATGGAAAAGAGACACTGTAAAATGGAAAACAGCAGAGGAAGGAGAGCGGTGGCAACTCGGTGCAGGGCAGGCAAACAAGGACTTCGACAACAATGACATGGAGCACACACACACACCCGTACTCACACACACACACACACGCACAGGCAGATTGAGGCTGGTAAAGAAAAACTTTAGCGCAGAGCAGTCAAAACCAATTTGGAGAATTTAATTAAAATTGCAAAACTTTGGCAACTGATTAAATTTTCGAACAAGAACAACACAAACGTTGGAGAATGAGCCAAACGATGGCTAACAGGTAAAAGCTTAAAACAAGCAAGCTCCTCACAGCCCACAGTCCGCAGCCCATGCCTGTCAACGGGTACTACCCGCTTCCCCTGTCCCCACAAAACAAACGACAAGTTTAAATTTTTAAACAAACCAAAAGGCAACGTTGAAAAATTTACATTCGCTTTCGTTTGCAGGAGAAAATGGGGAAAACAGATGAAAATACATTAAAAAAACTGGAGTCCCAAGCCGAGCTGGCTCAGCGGGACGAGGATTGGATTTAAGCCAGGCAGCAACGTGAGCGGAGAGATCGGGGGGTAACCAGTCGACCAACCGAACGAGCGACCAACCGACCGCCTGCCTGCTGATGTTTGTGGATGACGTTGCTGATGGCTGCCATCGTCATCATCATCCACAGCAGCAGCAGCAGCATCATCAGCATCGTCATAATCATCATCATCCGCAGCAGCAGCATCCACGACTCGCAAAGTTTCCCCAATTTAATTTCATCATACTCCCGAGTGTGCGTTGAACTAACGAATGGAACGAAGCTTCGTCCAACCGAGGGCGGAGGCAGCAGGCAGTAGGTAGTAGGTAGCAGTCCATGGAGTATGGATGGCTGGCGCAGACATTTACCATCACAGCAGCGGCAGCAGCAGCAGCAATCACGTAGACGCAGACGGGCGCTCCCCAAAATGTTCGGGCTCGATAGGGAGATGGAGATGGAGAGGGCGGCGAATGGGTGTGGGCTGGGCAGAATTTTAAATCGAGAGAATGAGGCGAAATCGGAGAAAAGGCATGGCGGGGCAGCTTTAGAAATAATGGCCGCCCTGCGCGTCGGCTCTGTTATTTTAATGAAAATTGGAAAGTGCTGGCAAATGCTGCTGCTGCTGCTGCTACTGCTGCTGCTGCCACTCCTTCTGGTACTCCTGCTCCTTTTGCTGTCCATTTTCATTTCACGGAAACCATCTTGACCATGTCCCATGCCATGCGCATTAATTTTAAGATGTTCCCTTGATGGACTTGTGCGCGGATTTGCAGCTGAATTCAAAAAAAAAATCGAGGGTCGTTTAGGGCTGCTCGACATTCTCTCAGAGTTATTTATTCCACTGGAGCAATTTATTGAAGCTGCGTAAAAATCTTAGAACACTTTTACTTGTATTGCGATTTTATTAAAAAAATATTAAAGTATTTCACGTTCTGTTAAATTAAAATCTATTTATCAAAGCACGTTTTTTTCAGGGAATTATGATTGCAATGTTCATTATTCTACTATTACTATTATTGACTTTTTTAATTTTTTGGCATTTATTAAATTAGTGAGTTAACAAAATAAAAATAGCAAAAATAGGATATTACGATGAAATTTTTGAACATGTCTCACCAGTTGGTCTGTCTCAATACAGCCTCAATAATTAAGTTACAAGACTTGTGGAATATAATAATAAAAAAAATTCTTATCAATAAAATTTTCTTAAAGGTTTAAAAATATAAGATCTATCAAATTTTCATTCTTCCTCTCATTTTTAAATAAGTCGAAAATCGAAGCATCAATTAATTTCTATGAAACAAAATTATTTACCAATATTTACCTCTCTTATAAAATTTTCACAAAATTTGAATACCCTTCAAAAGAAAATCAATTTGACGCAAACTTTAATAACTAAAGAAGCTGCTCGTATTTCATTGTCAGTCGCAGGTCCACAGAAGCGTCGAAATTGTCGGATTCCTCCTCCCCCGAACTTTGGCCTATCTGTTGAGTTAGCCCCGCTAATTAGCGGCCATAAAACGCACATAAATCGACGCTGGCCAATAAATTATAAATTATGAGCGAGCCGGGCGGACGCAGTGAAACCGAGACAAGGAGCCGGAGACACGGAGAGCAACAGTTTCACAAAAATTTCCACTCAAGTGCGCAGGCTCAGGCTCAGGACCGAGTCGGGCGGATGCAGTGAAACAGTGCGATGACTTCCGGTATTAACTAATTTTTTTGCTCGAGTCGAGGCTTTAAAGCCTCGCAGAGGGATAAGCAGCCCAAGGTTGTGCAAAAATGCCTTCCGTTTGCGCACGCAAGGGCCCGCAAGGCTCAGAGCCAGAGCTGGAGCCGGAGCCCAACCCAAAACCCGGCTGTGAGTGGGCACTAATCCCTAGCACTCATGATGCCGTTGGCAAATACTTTGCACCGCCGACTGCGCGACGAATTGGAAGCAATCCGCTGTCTGTCTGTGCACAGCCAACGGCGCTGCTGCTGCCGGAGTATGGATGAGGTAGACGGGGGCGGTGGCAGTGGGCGTCGCAAGTGGAGTGCATGGGCGTTGCTCTTGCGCCAGGTCTGGCCTGGCCTGGGGTTGGTTTGATACGAGCAAAAACTTAAACAAAGTATCAGGCAATGCAGCCAAGCGCAAATCGAGTCGAGCCGAGTTGAGACGAGTCGAGCCATCTCCAGCTCCAGCTCCATCCTCCTCTCCCCCACTCGACAGAAGCAGCTCCTGTCGAGCTGCACTCGACGCGGGCGCGCCTAAGCGTAACTCACCCTCAGCCCCAGTTAAATCTGCCCCGCTCGACCAGACTTCATCGGGGTAGTCAGTCGGTTCGCCGTTGTTAAGTGGACCGACTACTCCACTTAACTGACAAGACAAACGCCACGTAATTTCAGGTTCAAAAGCAGCCACTGCTCGACTCGAGAGATTACACACGAGATCAACTGGGTAGCGACAAGGAATACCTTAGAACTATCATAAGGAAAACAAAGTAAGTACAGATCATTGTAAGAAATATTTTTAGATAATTTCCAACAAATTCTTGATTTAAAAAGTAATTAAAGTAAAGTTTATAAAGAAAATAATTAAGGTAATTAAGAGAAAAGTTGGGCTTAACAAATTTTCTAGAAACTTGAAATAATATGAGTCATCGGAATCTAGAAGATCATTTAATTATAGATATTTCTATTAAAAGCCTATATTATATTTACAATAATATATATTCTTCTCCGCAGTAAAAACAGAAAAAAACTAATATTTAGTGATTTTTTTTAAATAAATGGAAATTATTATATATATTATAATATTTTTAATTTTTTTTTAGGTTTTTCTTTAGTTTAGAAACAAGAAAAAATTAAATATTTAGAGATATTAATTTTAAAATTATGGGAATTATCTATTGCACTTCCAATTATTCTAAATACATAATAACATATTTCATTTTTTAAGATTTTATTTAATTAAGTTTATTTCTTTACCATTTTAAAATAAAATTTCAACTTTATTCCTGTCTTGATTCTCTTTTTAAGTGCGTTAAACAATACAAAAAATTTGAATAAATAATCTAAAAGCAATCGCAAATCAAACAAAAACACAGCTCCCTTTTGTAGATTCCCTTTCCGATTTGCGCATCGTTATATCAATTCTCTTGGCACTTTGCGATTCATTGAATGGAAAAATTATAGACAACTAATCAATAGACGCCGGCGCAGTGTTCGCTGATTTCCAGATAATTTTACCAAGCAATTGGCAGGTGTTTGCAGCTTGTTTTACCAACAATTTTCGCAGCTAATGGGGCAGCTCGATTGTTGGAACGCTGCAGCACTCCTCGCTCCAAGTGGAGTCCTTCCACCGAACCTTCTGCGGAATGCTTTGCTTCTAGCAGTTGTTATTTATGCTTGTTGGGCCGCTTTTTTGTTTGCGGGCGCAAATGCAAAATGCGAACTTTCCTGTTGCGAATTTCATTTTATTTTTCATTTTTCTTCATTTCTATTTTTGTTGTTCCATTTTTTTTTGTTTTTTTCTGTAATGTTTCGCGTTTTTGTAGGAGCAACTTTTGCGAGCGGCATTTAGCAAAGTTTTCGGTTTACATGTGAACCAACGGCATATGGCGAGGAAAATGTTTCCCCTTGTACCTCCCCACCAGCCTGTCCACCATATCAAGTTACAGGGGCAAGCAAATATTTGGCAGGGCCCTTGCTTTGGGGCACTCAAACGGCAACTCACACAATGACATTAAACTTTCGACTGAGTGTTTGTTGTTTTTCTCAAACACTTTGCGGCTTTTAAAATGTGTTTGTTTGCTTAAAGTTACACGAGCATGAAATATGTATAGAAAAATGTATAGAATAAATAACAAATACACTTGCACATATCATGGCTGGCAAAAAAAAATAAATAAAACCATTAAGAAAAAACCTCTCCACCCGAAAATAAAAAGGGAAAAGAGAGAAAGGTCAGACGAGACTTGAAAACGGCAGAAATGAAGTACGCGACACGAGTTCCAAAACAGACTGATGAGCCGCTTTCACGTCTCCTTTATTTATATCAAAATCTTATTCTAACTTATCTCTATATTAAGCTACGGGGGGTTACATGAGCGCCCTAAGCGATAAGTGTGTATTTATATTTAGGGTCACAATGTGTAATGTTGCATTGCGTGGGTCAAGCTGCTGTCATATGCATATGCTGCGGACTCCTACACGCTGCGTTGGTCAGGCCTATCTCAAGTGTTGGACTGATTTATATTTAACCTTTTGAACTCATCTGCTTGACAAAGTATTTATTCGAATCAGAAAGTTCATTGCCTTCTAAACGTTGCTGGTGTCAAAAACTTATTTCTAGTGCATTGTTTATGAGTTGACAACGGCAAGAAACTAATCTTAGCATTCTAAACTTCATCTCAACTGCAGTGTTCAATCCATGTGTACTCTATAGGATTGAACATCCTGGCCCTGTTGAAAGGTGTACCTTTCAAAAAAATACATTCTTTATGTCTTGTTTTCTGGCCCTGCTAGATGGCCGTTGTTTACATAAGTCATATATTTCTTATGTCTTAATATATCTGGCCCTGCTAAACGACCGTTACTTATAAAATGACATTTCTTCTAAATATCTTAAATTGTATATCATTATTCTAAGCTATGCGGGGCAGGGCAATTGTGGCTGGCAAGAATTGTGACGGCATGCGGCATACTCGCTGGATGAGGATGATAAGTCCCACGACGACCCCAGCGATCAAAATCATTGCTGTGATGCTAAGAGAATAGTGAGCTGCATGGTGCCACTCCAGTTCGACCGGAAAACCCATAATCCGACCTTGGCGGGGAAGCTCTGGAATCTTGAATGCCTGGATACCTCCTTTTACCTCGATATGGTTCATCGCTGGAAGCTGGTCCGTTAGGTTTATCCTTGGTATCCAAAATGATACATCTGACGTCCGGTCCTCGAAAGCCCATAGACTGACATGCTCAGAATGCAGGTAACATCCGGCCTGAAGCTGCAGTATTCCTACGCCAGTGAGTTCCAATGTGCTTGTTTTGTCTGCACAGAACACATCCGCAATTATTTTGGTTGAGGCGGAGAATAACCAAGAGTTCGGTTGATGTAGTTGGTGCCAGGTTGTCTCAGGCATCATTACGTTTACATAGCATTCTTCGATAATGGGTGACCTTTTCGCAAGTAGAAGGACTTCACACTTGGTCGCCTTGTTACAATTGAAGAGAGGGTGACGCTGCTCGCAAATGGTTAGTTCCTCCATCTTCTGGCAGTGCTCCCAATTGTCTTCAGACATGCCATAATAAACAGTCCTCTCTTCATCCACTAGTATATATTTATACACGGGATTTATGCTGACGAAGCGCCCACTGTGTACCACAGGCAGCTGATATACTTGTTATGCTCGCAAAATGTTTTGGCTGATCAGCGGAATCTTTACGTGGAACAGAATGGCTGACTTCGTTGTCCGGGCCTTCACTTTAGCAGTCCTTCCAAGCTCTAATGGATCCAAAGTAGGTAGCTGTAGTCCAGATGTTTGTTGAGCGTAATCTTCTGAATGTGCTTCTGGAACTGGGTAACGGGTAATAGGCTGTCCAGGAAATTTCCCTTCTTGTTCCACATCAGGTTGATGATGCCCTGCTGGAGATGTTCGAAGGCATCCATAGCCTGATTCAGCGTTTCGAAAGCTTGTAGAAACAATTGCTCATCGCCTACTCTGTCCGTGGCGTCTTTGATTTTCAATATGTTGTCGTCTATCCTCTGGAAATTTCCCCAGATTGCCTTGTTCTGCTTGTCGAGCACCTCCAGAGTAGCGTCTAGTACGGAGGACCGGTTGCGCAGTAGGTCCAGAAGGTATCCTTCATTTTCCCTGCCTTGGTCCACCCTCCGCATTAACTCTTCGGCCTGCTCTTCATCCATTAGACCGAAGACCGCACTATAGATGGACCCAAGTATCTGCAACGGCGCCCTTGGTAGACGCTGCTTGCCCGGTGTCCTTATGTGTTTAATGATATCGTCATGTTGTAACAGCCTCTTTGCTTTGCTGTCCAATGTCGATATCATTGAATTCACTTGTGCATCGTTTTTCAGTGTTTCGCCAATGTCCTGTGTCGCTGCCAACGCTTCGTCCACTCGGTATTTGAACGCGTCATAGTCCTCCATGTCCGCATGTATAATTATGTCCCACGATGTTCTTGACAGGCCGACAATTCCCTGATCTTCGTAAAATATCCCTGCCTTATCTCTGATTTGTGTTACATTTTGACAATTTGTGTTCTTAAAAATACTTAGAAATGCTAAGATACAAAGTATTAAATTTTTATTCTTAACCTTTCTTGGATTTGTTTGTCTACTTGCGGATACCTTATGTGGTATCTCGTTTCGATTATTGTTTTTATTTGAAATGTTTTTCTCATTTTCTTCCGTAGGAAAAGGACAAACATTGTGTGTGGATCTCATAACCACTCCATTGCTTGTCCTTACTTCTACCATTCGACAAAGTCCATCCTTTCCTATGATGGACTTTGTCACCCTGCCCCTCCTCCAATTGGTTTGAACCAAATTATCATCTTTTAAGAGAACTAGGGTGCCAGGTTCGATGTTCATTTTTGGATTTGCCCATTTGTACCTTTTTTGTAACTCGGACAAGTATTCCATGGACCATCGCTTCCAAAATTCTTCCGAATTTGCTTGGACTGCCTTCCAGTGGTCTCGGAACCCCTTATAACTTTTATTATTATCTGCGTCACCTATCGTTGACATAGCTTCTCCTAAGATAAAATGGGCAGGTGTTAACACTTGCAAATCATTCGGATTGTCGGACAACGGTGTTAAAGGTCTAGAATTCAAAATAGCTTCAATTTGTGTCATTAACGTAGTGAGTTCTTCGAACGTCATAACACCGTTTGACACCTTATCAAAATGCTTTTTTACTGATTTAACACATGCTTCCCATAATCCTCCTACATGTGGAGATCGAACTGGTATGTTCACCCATTCGATCTGTTGTTGTGTACAAAATTGTTCTATGTCTCCCTGCTGCTGCTTGAAACATTCATAAATCTCCTTCAGTGAGTTTGCTGCCCCAATAAAATTTGTGCCATTGTCGCTATATATTTTCCTCGGGCAACTTCGTCTACCTATAAAACGCTTCAGTGCGCCTATGAACGCGGCTGCTGACAGATCCGAGACCACTTCTAAATGTGCAGCTTTAGTTGCAAAACAAACAAACACGCATACATAAGCTTTATCTATTCTTTTGCCCTTTATTTTATGATGAACCATTATGGGGCCAAGAAAATCAATTCCTACATTTAGAAATGGTCTGGTCTGTATTACCCTATCTTCCGGTAGATTACCCATCATCTGATGAATCGACCTGGGCTGTGCCTTAAAACATCGGTAGCAACGTTTCACAACTTGAGTCGTTAGCTGCTTACCTCGCAGTGGCCAAAATTGTTGTCGCATTATCGCTAACAACCCTTGAGGTCCTATATGTAAATGTTTCCCGTGCAAATGCACAGTGAGAAGGTATACCCATTCATTGCTATATGGTAATAAAATAGGGTGTTTCGCGTCAAAACTCAGATGAGCATTCTGAATTCTCCCTCCCACACGAATAATATTGTTATGATCTAAAATGGGAGCTAATGATTTTATGTTTATTGATCCGGGCAAACATTCTCCTTTTTTCAAGAGTTTGTATTCACTGTGAAAATGTTCTTTTTGAATAATTTTCACAATAGTAACTAATGCTCTTTTTTTTAATTCCACCCAATTGGTTGTGTCAATTTTTCTACATTTAGCTATAAATTTTAGCACATTGGCTAAAACATTTTGTAGAAACTCAAAACTATTTTTGTGGTCAATTTTCCGGAACATTGAAGCTGAGTTGCTTACCAATGCCTTTAAATTTCCCTTTCTTTCGGGTACATCAAATGTTTCATCAAACTTTAATGCTGCCCTTGGGAGGTTAAGCCGTAAAAAGTCTGGCCCTTCAAACCAAAACTTATTCCCTACTAGCTCTTTTGGGAAAGCGCCTCTTGATATTATGTCAGCTGGATTATGTTTTGTATCCACATAATTCCAGTTTGACACTTCGGAATTGACTTGAATATAATTTACCCTATGGCAAACAAATGTTTTAAGTGTTGCTGGTTCAAGTTTTAACCAGCATAGGACAATCTTGGAGTCAGAGTAATATTGTATGGTGTCGAACTCCATTTTTAAGCTTTCCTTCACCTTTATTATTAACTCAGTCAATAATGTTGCCGCACATAGTTCTAAGCGAGGCAAAGATAAGACTTTTGTGGGGGCGACTCTCGATTTTGAGGTCGCTATATTAATAAAAGTTCTTCCGTCTGCACTACACGATTTTACGTATATGACGGCTCCATACGCTTTGGTGGATGCGTCACAAAAACCGTGTAGCTCAATACGGTCCACATTATCCCCAATTAGTCTTCTTGGTACCATTATCTTATTAAGTGTGGGTAGATCAGATCGTAACCTACCCCATGTTTCTAGTATATCTCCGGAAATCTCTTCATCCCAATCCTTTTTTTCCTTCCATAGCTCTTGGATTAAAATCTTGGCAGTTACTGTAACTGGGTTGACTAATCCTAATGGATCAAAAAGTCTTGAGATATCGGACAATATATTTCGCTTAGTTGGCTTTAGCTTGCATTCCCAATTGCATTTTATTGCAAACTTGTCAATATCTGGCATCCAAGCTACTCCCAGAGCTTTAATGCTATCTGCCTGCTCCTTATCAAACTCTAGGCGCATGCCTCTGTCGACTTTTGGAATATTTTCTAAGACTTGTGCGCTGTTGGAACACCATTTTCGCAAATGGAATCCTCTTTTTCTTAGCTCACTGGAAATATATTTTTGGATTTCCTGTGCTTGTGAGACACTATTCGCACCTGTCATTAGATCATCCATATAAAAATCGTTTTTGACAATGCTAGCCATTTTAGGAGCTTCATCCTCTATCTCTTCTGCTGCCTGTTGTAAGCATTTTACTGCTAAATATGGTGCAGCAGCTGTGCCATATGTCACTGTTTTTAGTGCATATGTTTTTAGAGGGTCATTTCGGTCCCATCGCCAGAAAATCAACTGAAACTTTTGGTGCTCCTTCTGTACCCAAATCTGTCTATACATCTTTTCAATATCCGCAGAGATAGCAAATTTATATTTGCGAAATCTCAGCAGTATATTGAAAAGATCCTCCTGCAGTTTAGGTCCAGTAAGGAGCACGTCATTAAGGGCTAAGTTATTCGATGTCTTACAAGATGCATCAAAAACTACCCTTAATTTCGTAGTCGTACTATCTGGCTTTAAAACACAGTGATGAGGGAGATAATATTTACTGTTTATTTTTTCTGGGCTCTGAACCTCAACCATGTGTCCTAAATCGATATATTCTTTTAAGAATAGAACATATTGTTCTTTCAGCTTCGAATTTTTCTCTAGCTTTCGCTCTAAGGTCAAAAACCTCCGTTTGGCTTGTGACTCAGAGCTACCTAATTGCATCATATTAGACTTAAAGGGCAATTTAACTAAGAACTTCCCATCCGAGCCTTTGCTTACATTATTCGCAAAGATATCCTCGCATAGGATTTCTTCCTTAGTAAATTTCGGAGCCTTTATATTGACTTCTTCAACTTGCCAAAATCTCTGAAGTTGCTCGTCTAAGCTGTCTAACCTTTCGGTTACTGTGCCACAAACTGCTGGTGATTCCTTTATCACCAACGGACCAGTGGCTACCCATCCAAACTCTGTTTTATTTAGTCTTATTTGACCATTATTCAGAGTTGTTGTACCTTCTAACAAGGTCTCATAGAATTGCTCAACTCCCAACAGCATATCTATTCTTTTTGGAATATTAAATGATGGATCAGCTAAGCCTAAGTCTGAAGCCACTTCTCCTATTTCAAACCGGCGAGCCGGTAGCTCAGAGACAATATTTTTCATTACTAACGTTTCAATTTGTGTATTGAAACTGGAATTTTTGGATCTTATGTGAACTTCTAAGCACTCTTTTATATGTGCTGTTCCTCCAGAAATTCCTTCAATGGAAGTTTGAATTTTACTTCCTTTAATGCCCAGTTTCTTCTGCATAGCTGCAGTAAGAAAATTCACCTGCGAGCCGCTATCAAGCAGAGCTCGACAGTCATGCCAATTTCCGTCCTTATCTTTTACTTGAACTATGGCTGTGGCCAGTAAAATATACTTTTTTTTATCTAAATTACTGGACTTACTGACTGTGGCATTTTTCGCATTTTTGTTAGAAGGCTTATGCAGTAAGACATGATGGGACATTTTACAATCAGAACACACCTTTTTACAATTTTTGTATTGGTGGTCTCTGCCTAAACAGCGGCCGCATACCTTATGCTTAACCACCGTTTCCCATCTGTCTTGGCTATTTAAAGCCTTGAATTTATAGCAATTCTCCAAAGGATGAGCACCTTTGCATTTCAGTATGCATGCTTCGTCCTTTCGGAGTTTATTATTGCTACTGGGCCTTATTTGACTCGCTTCTAGAGCGAAAAATTCGTGCTCCAGGAATTTGAGCAGCGGCTCTAGCGACTGAATTTCCCTAGAGTTGCTGAGACCGCTCTCATATTTTGACCTCAATGGGTCACTTAATTTCCGTAGAAAGAGGAAATTAAATAGGCTCTGAAGAATATCTTCATTCTTCAAGCCCATGGCTTTTATAGCCTGGACATTTTCTTGGATCGTGTCCAAAAGAGCCTTAATGGTCGATGCTGAATCCCCGACATGGGGTGCATCGACCAAATTTTTCAAGTGCACACTCAGCACTGCTCTTTTGTTGTTGAACTTAGCATCCAACAAGGACCATGCAAGTTTGTAATTTGCGTCAGTCGGCGCCAAACTTGCTATGGTGGCAGCTGCGTCACCGTGTACCTTTGTTTTTAGGACGCACATTTTTTGTGCGTCCGGAATCATAGTTGATCCTATCAGTTGTTGGAACAACTCTTTGAAAGTCTTCCATTCCTCATATTTGCCAGAGAACGACGGAATATCGACTCTAGGCAGAGTGAATGGAAGACTCTCGCTTCTTGACCTAGAGGCAAGTTCCTCATAGGCCTCGTTAAGCGAGAAAAAAGTTTCTGTCAGATCATCATCATCGTACTCATCCATGTACGTGATGAAAATTTCCTGACAGTTTTTCTTTGCTTGTCTCACTTCGCTCATGGGTTCATGTCCAGCCTTAACTCTATTTAAGGCTGACCGATATTCACCCAGCAAATATGAGAATTTTTTACACACATTTTTCGTGCGTTTATCACCCTTAGAGTCAGGCTTCACGGCCTTCCCTAAGGGGTTAATGGAACTTAATAGTACATGTGTTTTATAAATTAAACCACGTACCTGCTCGCCGTACTTCTCCTTGAAGTACGGCGTCTTTTTTGCCTCTGCTGAGAGTTCGAGCAACCTCTTGTCGTTGAGCTCGAACTGCTCAGTGATGGCAGTTAACTCCTCCTTGTACAGCCCTAGCTGTACCGAGTCTGTCCGACTCGCTTCTGCCGCCGCGGTGTTGTAGAGGATTTCCAGGGCTCCTCCTAGAGCCTTCTGGGTTTCTATTAACTCCATAGTTGTCTCCATTTTTCCACAACACGCACGAAAATTTTTTTTTTTTTAAATATATTTTATTTATATATATTTAAAAAAAACAAACACACGGGTTTTTTTTTTTTTTTTAAACACACGCGTACCGAAATTGTTTATAAAATTTAAATTTTACTTCACAATGTTCACTGATCACGTCGGGGTCACCAAAATGAAAACGGCAGAAATGAAGTACGCGACACGAGTTCCAAAACAGACTGATGAGCCGCTTTCACGTCTCCTTTATTTATATCAAAATCTTATTCTAACTTATCTCTATATTAAGCTACGGGGGGTTACATGAGCGCCCTAAGCGATAAGTGTGTATTTATATTTAGGGTCACAATGTGTAATGTTGCATTGCGTGGGTCAAGCTGCTGTCATATGCATATGCTGCGGACTCCTACACGCTGCGTTGGTCAGGCCTATCTCAAGTGTTGGACTGATTTATATTTAACCTTTTGAACTCATCTGCTTGACAAAGTATTTATTCGAATCAGAAAGTTCATTGCCTTCTAAACGTTGCTGGTGTCAAAAACTTATTTCTAGTGCATTGTTTATGAGTTGACAACGGCAAGAAACTAATCTTAGCATTCTAAACTTCATCTCAACTGCAGTGTTCAATCCATGTGTACTCTATAGGATTGAACAAGACTCAAGTGGTTTGACAGCGAACCCAAGGAATCTTTATGAATGAACGATTACAGTGCCAATTCATTAGAAATTCCCAATAAAATGTTACTGCAATGGACAGACAGAGAGAGAAATATATATAGGGAGCGAGAGAGAGAGAGAGAGCATGGAGCGAGGCGTGCGGGATAGAGACCTGTAAGGGCAGGAAACAATAAAAAGTAGCAAACAAAGCCGGGATAGAGGAGAGCGGGCTGATATTCGTAATAATAACAAACAGCGTTTGACTTTTAGCTACGATTTCTCGCAAGGTAGTCGAGCAGTTTCCTTGAAAACTGTCCCCGAGTAGGTGGAAGGACGAAGGACCAAGGACAGCAGAGAACGCAGAACAAGCCGAGGCATGTTAAACAATAAGAATGACGAATGACGCAGTTTATTTTCCTTATGTCCGATTTCTTTGCCGATGTCATTGACAGTTTTCTCTTATTTTTGCAGAGCAGTGGGAACTATCATAAATTATGTCAATGTCATGCGAGCTGAGCTGAACCGCCCAGAGGACATTGTGCCAAGCATATGGAAAACTCTGATTGATTTTTGAATTTAATACCGAAAAAACATGCGAATTTTACACTTCAAGTCGGCCGACATTTAGATGCATAACGCGCTGACTGGCATTACGGGGGGTTGACGACCATGTCGCTGGCTCGCTGTCAGCCAGTTCGTCAGCCAGTCTCCCCTTCGCCCGTAACGCATAAGAACAAAAGGCATTTCCGGTGACGTTTAAATGCGTAGCATGTCAGCGCGATGGCAGCTCCTGGCAGACAGCCGCATCCTGGCGAGCGACTGCGTGTCCTCCAGCAGGAAGCCCCCGGGCGCGAGTGTAAGACCCCAGCGGCGCAAGCGAGAGCAGCGGGAGCAGCCCAATGAAGCTGAAATAACTTGCACATAATTTATGCATATTTTTCCTATGAACGAACTTATTGTTATATTTGAACGCAGCGAGAAAAAATTAATTAAGCAGGGGTTGTTTATCGAAAACATTTGAGGTTTCAATTTCGAAGATCAAGAATAAAAACTTAATTATATAATACAAAATGTAACTAGAGAAATGAAAAAATAGAGAGAATATGGATAAAAAAATAAATTGATTGATATATAGATAAATTAAAGAGATAAATATATGGACTGATTAATAAGTGGAACCTTATAAAATGCTTTGAAAAATATGGAGAGTTTGATATATAGATTGTGTAATATAATCAATGATAATCCATCTATGTAGTTAGCAAATTGTGTAAATATATAATACATTTAAAATTCTAATCAATCTAAACAGATTTGCATTAACAAATGAATACCCGACACTACATACTTTAAAGGGATTCTTCAGAACTTTGCTCACAACACTGAGCTGCTGTCGAATAGTCCCACACTCGCCGCGTCTTACCCCGCGGCAAGCGAAATCCCAGTTCAATCAGGCGGGAATCGCGCAAGTCTATCAACTTATTAATTTCATGAAGTGCTGCGATGAGTGCGACAGCAACGGCAACAACAACAACAACTGCAGGAACAACGCTGACAGCACATCAATGTCTTCCAATTCAGGCAACAACAATGGGCCGACACCTCTCCCTCCTACTTGCCACACCCCCGCCGAGTGCCGCCCCACTCCGGCTTGATGACGACAAGTTCGACTACTGCGACTACACATCATCACGTATGATTACGCACATTGTTCGTGCGCAGCGCAAAATGCTGTCGAAAAATTAAAATTCAGAGTCCCTTCTACTTAACTTACCTTGGAGAGGGCAGGCGCAACGAGCAGAGAAGGGAAAGCCTAGCAAGTAGAGATGGGCAAGAAAAATCGGGCAAAACAACGACGTGATTGCATTACACAATCAAAACAGGCGCAAGCAGGCTCCGCAACGAGCTCGGGCCCAGGCACAAGGGTTGTTCGACCCATACGCCGGGCAGAAATCAAAGTTCGGGCACTAAAGTAATAGACCGGAGCGACCTGCAGCAGCAGGAGTAGCTACAGCAGCCATAGATGAACGTGTGCGTGGGCGTTGCAAGTACCACGCCCCATCATCAGAATCCAATCAAATTAACAACAACAGGCCACAGCCAGAGCCAGTTCGAGCTCAGACTCGGTCGGGCTCAGCTTACCCTCTCTTCCCTTTACCCCCTCCCCGGCTGGACACGTTAATTTCAATTTGATTTCCGTGCCCTCCTCCTGCACACTCCTCCACCCACCCATCTGCCAATCCACTCGAGCTCTGAGCAACAATTATACGGCAACTTCATTAGGTCAACATGCGGCAGAGACTCGTCATGGAGTTCGACTTGGGAGAGTTGCGCAGCCAGCGAGGGAGGAGTCATCAGGGAAGGCGGCGGCAACAGGGCAGATTAATCAGGGTAAAACTATTAATTAAATACCAATTCATTTCCGCAAATTCAAAGCACACACACACACACACACATGGGGGAGTGAGCTGTGTGTGTGCGTATGTGTGGGATTTCTGCGAAAGGCCGCTTTATGCGTCGCGGTTAGTTTGATTTCGGAATAGACTCAAATATTACCGGAGCGTAGGGCCAACATATAAAGGTCCGTTTGTAGTTACCCGAAATTGGTTAGCCAGTTGGCTTAGTGCGTTAGCAGAATGTATAGAATATGTAACAAAGCGTACGAGATGATTAACTTCTGGGATTCAGGGGAACTAACACTGTTTAGGAAATGAGCATAGCGGTCGAAAAGAAATGGCAACATCGTGCAAAATCAGACGGACAGACAGACGAACAAGCAAACGGACAGACAGACGTACAGAAAAACAAACAGAAGGACAGACATACGGAGGACATAAGGACAGATAGACAAACGACAGACGTGCATACATATGTACAGACAGGCGAACAGACAGAAGAACAGACAGACGAACATACAGACGGAGAGACAGAGGGATAGACAGTTGGACAAAAAATTGAACAGACAGGCGTGCATACAGACAAACAGACAAACGGACCTAGAGACCGACAGACAGACAGACAGACAGACAGACAGACGGGCAGACAAACGGACAGAAAGACAGATAGACAGACAAATGGATAGAGAGACAGACAAACGGACAAACAGACGGACAGACAGACGGACAAACAGATGGACGGACAGACAGACAGACAGACGAACAGACAGAGAAACGTACAGACAAACGGACAGACATACGGACAGACAGAGAGACGGACAGACAAACGGACAGACAGACGGAAAGATAGAAAGGCAGACAGACGAGCAGACAGACGTACATACAGAGAGACTGATACGCAAACAGATGGATGGACAGACAGACTAACCAGCAGATGAAACTATTTTTTCAAAAACTATTTTTTTTGAAATCCTCAAAAAGTTTAAAAGACAAATCATTAAAAATACTTTATAATTGTATAAAAAGGGATCTTAAAAGCATTCTTTTTAAGCACTAATAATAATATCAAGTAATCATATTTAATATCTATATATATATATTAACAATTATATATAAAATGGCTTTCAAATTTGAATAAACAATTCCAATAAGATTTGAAAATTACGGAAAATTAAAGATCTTTTTTATGACAAACGCCATAAATATGTTCACATATACCATACATACAATACAAATAAAATCCACGTACTCTACCCACTCGTCAATAGGCGTCAAAAATTAGCTTTTAATTGTCATGCTTTATCTGAGTCAAAACGCCATAGCCCGCGGCATTGAACATCCAGCAAAATAGAACAAAGTGCAGGAGGTGACGGCTGTGCAGACAAGTGGTGTGGGGGACGAAATGAAAAAGTTAAAAAAGATGGAATAATAAAATCCCCAGGCTTATCAGTGAGCACAGCAGGCAGGGTATTAAAAAAGTGCCCAGCGAAAAAAGCATATACAAAGTCAGTAAAGGGAAAAAATCAGAGAGAAAGAGAGGAGAATAGAAAGAGCTAGCAGGAGAGAGTGAGAGATCTGGAACTGCAGAGCGGTACGTTCATCCGGTGTGTCAACAATTCCCAAGCTTCAACGCTTTGATGTCGATGCTGAAGTTGGAGCCATAGCAGGAGACTCTCAAAAGGGAGGGAATGAGGAAGACAGAGAGAGAGAGAGAAGCTTACAGGGGAGGCGACGTTAGACGGACGGAGCCACTAAGCCCAGACAGTGTCGCCAGAGTCGGGCGGTGTTGATGGCCATGTTGATGATGGCATCATTAACGCATTTTCCCAGCCGCCTCTGGGGCATGGCCTGGCATGGCAGACGACGGCGCTCGACCCGTTTCCGGCTTTTGAAGTTCGGGGCGAGCTTTTAATTTTCTTTGTTTTCACGCTGACGTTTGAGGCCAAAAGGCGTAAATTAATCGAAGGCTTAATTAGTACACAGCCAGGCTCTCACACACACTTTCACACCAATACACACACACACAGCAGGGCAGCCTGGAGACTGAAGCGCGCAAACGAGACTGCGTCAACATGGCGTATGATTAATAAACTGCTCCCAAGCGGCAAGCACGGTTCCTGCCACCGTTTTTCTGCTTTTCCCCTACGTTGTTGTTGCTTCTGGCGCTGCTGTACACGATTTATGTTTTGTGTACTAATTATGGGCATCAATGAAGGTGAAGGTTGTCAATATTTACAGCTTGGGCGCGTTGCGCGTTGTATGCGCGAAAAATTTCCATTTGAAATGCTTTGTAGGTTGCAAAAACAATGGTCGGGCGCCCCTCTTCCCCGCGATTCCCCCTTGCCGTGCTGGCAGAGTACTGCAGCAATGTTGCCGGCTGCCACTTAATGTGTTTTGCATACTAATTAGCTTGTTTGGCGGCTGCCTGCGCGCTTCAAGTGTTGGAACAGGTGACAGAAAGCACACTGCCAACTTGCTGCATCAAACGAGTACAGCAACAACAACAATAACAACAACAACATGAGCAGTTGCAGCTACAGTGAGACTCACAGCGTCGGGCTGCACTTCATGCTGTCACTTTGAGATGCAGCTGGGGCGCCACAGAAGGCCACAGCCAAATGAACGGGCTGCAAGATAGCTGCAAATGCCCTACCTTATAAGCAGCATAATGTCATCGATTAATAATTTGAAGTAATAAATTATTTACAAATTATATAATTTAATTTATTTAATTTTTATTGATTTTGTTGAGTTTTCATCTTATTCTTGTTACTTCTAATTATTTTTATTTATCTTTTCTTTAAATATTTTCCAATGATTTGATCTGCTTTTTTAATAAAATATATAATCGTTATTCAATCAGTTAGTTATCATAGTATATATAAGTTCTATCTGTTTTTCATATTTACTTAATATTTGCAACTTAAGTACTTTAGTGTAGCGCAGCGCGCGAACCTAGCATGACTATCATTTCCATTCCGCAGAAGGCAACTCATCAGGCTTCTTAGTTTTTAATTGAAAAAGGCATAGACATAACAAGCTGGGATGGAGGGAGGCAGGTATAACTGGCAGTGCGCACTCAGTGAAAAAGCAGCAGAAACTTGTACAGAATAACAAAAACAACAAGCGCGTTAGACAAAACGCAGAAAGTGTCGTGCAAAAAGAAAATGCAAAGTGAAAAATGTTTTAATTACTCATTTGAAGGGGTAGCAAACGCTGCGACCTCTGGCAGTGTTCCCCTTGGCCCCTTGTCGACTCCTAATGCTTCCAAGCACCCGCTCTTTTAAACTACTTGGGTCCAAGGCGGTGACGATTGATGTGCAAACACGTAAAGTGTATTTTGCCGCAGTGCCAAGAGGTGTAGGGGAAAAAATGTATAAGACAAGAACAAATGATAAAGTTTTAAACTAATTATATACAATATAATCAAAAATATGTTTCGCTTAGTCGTATGCCATTTTATTGTACCTAAAATTGTTTTTAAAAAATATGCGAAAATCTCGTGACATATATAGCACTACAAGTAAATTAAGTTTATTCAAGTTGTCTTTAAATTGCCTATCAAATTTGCGAATGAGAACACAATTATAATATTGAATAACTTAAGATCTTAACATACTTTTCTGCCTGACCTATCCCAATTTAGATTGTCAAGCAATTCGAGAAGAATACGAGCTTAACAATTGTCGTGTTTACACAGCGAGAACTTGCGAGTCCTCAAATACATTCTCCTATTCTCTCGTCTCTCTCTCTGACTGCTGTTCTTGTTGCTGTTGCTGCTGTTGTGTGCTAAATAGTTTCCCGAGGGCGAAATTCACTTGAGTCGTGCTAATGAGAATCGCTCACCCACGCGACGAGCACGAAGAAACTGACGAAAGACTGAGGACTGCGACTGCGACTGGGACCTCGACTCGGACTCCTCTGTTCGCAGTCCCCTGCTCCGTCGTTGTCGTCGGGGCACATGGAGCTAATGCGTGGTGCTGCATTATGTAAACACAGGGCAAAAATGTTGCTGCATTGTCCCGTGCCTGCCACCACCATCATCGTCCTCTTGACGAGCAGGCCGCGGGCAATGCAGACGCTCCATTTGCACACATTTCGACACGGCAATTAATTATGCTAAATTCGTTTAGAGAATCGCACAAGCAGCACATGAATTACTCGCAGCACTCGACATTGCAGTCGGGCTGTCGTTGGGAACAGGTCCCTAAGATTTATAACAATGTGCATAGGAACGTGATGCTGGCCAAAAGCTGAGTTTGCTGGGCAAAGGCTTTTTTAGGCTTTTTTTCGAAATAAATTGAATTTAATATTAATTATTTTTACAACGATAAAGAAAAGCAAATTGAAAAAAATGATACTGGCTAAAAGCTGAGTTTACTGGGTAAATGTTAATAAGAAAATTTTCAGCTTTTTCGAAATAAATTTCATTTAATATTAATTATTTTTATAATGATAAATAAAATTCAATTGTTGTGTTTAAATTTTTCCAGGTCTCTTTAGGAGGTTTTCTATTAGCTAATAAGAAGAATATTTACTCGACGTAAAATTATACCGTAGAAAATTCGAAGATGCCACATCACACAAGTTGTATATTGGTAGGTCAATATTTGATTTTATTCAAAAATATTTGTGAGCTATGGATACCTATCATTTGCAAAAGCTTTAAGCTGCCTCTGATATAGAAATTGCATCTTAAAGCTGTTGTTTTCTATTATAATAACCGAGTTGAGATTTTATGCGACAACATACATTATAACTTTCCTTTGAAGTTCTCGAGAGCCAAATTCTGTGACTACATGGTATACTCGGTCCTGGCCAGTCAACACTTTGTCGTCCACATAACCTTCGACCGGCAAGCAGGTTGGAAGACTGGGCACTTGGGGGCCGTTTACAGGGTACTTACAGGGCAGGCTGACTTTTGCCGGCCATGCGCAATTAATTACAAGTGTTTGCGGACAAATGGCGCACAGCAACAGCAACAAAAACAACATGCGACACGTGTGAGCCGAAGCTGAAGCTGTAACTGGACATGGCCCTGATGACAGATGAGGTGCGAGCAGCAGCAGAGGGCATTTCTTTTTGCAGACTGGACGTGGTTCAAGTGCCGGCGAGTGCCGCTTGCTTTGAGGTTATTTACTTTTAATGACTCGCAAACTAACCACAGAGCAACAGAGAGAGCGAGCGAGAGCGATAAAGAGCGGGCGTGCCACGCTGCGTATGCGTCATGTGGTCGAGTGTGTGCTGCTTAAGTGTTTTCAGATATCGCGCATCAGTGACCGGCGGCGACAGCAAAACGATGCCGGCAGTTTGTTGACTTTTAGACGCTTGTTTGTTCGGCAGATTGTGCACAGATTTTCCGTCTCCTTGTTTTTTTTTTCTGCATTTTTTGTTTTTTTTTGGCTTTTCATCTTCGGCATCGTCAGACGCGCACATAAATGAGCTTTGAAGTTTGCATAGAGCAGCACAGCGCAGCGCAGCACATGCAATGCATTCTCTCTCGCCCTCACTCTCGCACGCGATAATGCGGTGCAATTATAGACAGTGCAGGGGGCGGAGAGAGAGCGAACGGGATGGAGGTGCAGGGAGCGGGGCTCTACTGCACTCCCATGCGTTCGCTCGTCGCCGTCCTGCATATATCCTTGAAAATAAATTGTTTTGTTAATTATTTATGGTTGGTTTAATGAGTGTGCGTTCGTCTCCGTGCCTCCCTCTTCCTGCCTTAATCCCTTTCTCCAAACATCACTCCCTCCCTCTCCCTGCACGAGTTTGTTATACTTTTGCATTTTGCAATTATTTTAATGAGTTTTGCATTTAAGCGATTTCATGCTCGTTCCGACTCTCGTTCTCATATCAACATCATCAGTCGCAATAGTGTTGGCAAATGCGAATATGTATGAGTAATTGCCGTTTTTTGCTTCATTAAAAATGCGGCTTTGTTGTAACAACTCATTAAATTTCGCGCACCGCAAAGAACCGACTGCCACTCCCACCTGTTTGCCCAGCAATGGGATCACTACGTATGAAGCTGCATCAAAAGGAGAAATTAACAGGAGTATGCGGAAATAGATGCAAAAAATGCATTAGAGCTTCTATTAATTTTCTCAATTAAATTAAAAGTAATTTACTTTTGTACAATTTAAAAATTTATATTTGGTAGCTATTTTTTATTTAGTTTTATCAATATAATTAAATAGTTTTTCAATTAAGAATTACTTTCAATAATTTCATGATTAATAATTTAATTAAAATTTAGTAGCCAATGCTTCTTGTTTTTTTATACAGTTGTAACGCATAGTGTCAAATTAAACTAAAACACAGTTCGGAAAAAGTTATAAAAATAAATTAAATTGGCTAGAAATATATTTTCCATTAATTAATTTTATATTTCCCCTATTTGTACCTATAATTTAATTTCCATATATCTCACAATTTTATTTTTGGCTTGATTTGCATTTTAGTCTTGGATTTTGCTTTTGTCTAACCTTTTGAAAATATGTAGGAGTTTCATATTAACACATACTTTTCTTACAAAATTTTTTCACTCATATTTAGAAATTGTTTAAATTGTCAAGCCAGTTTTGGAAATGAATAAATTCGTTAAAAATTCAACATAGCACGCATGAGAGCAAATCAAAGAATATAGAGAAAAGAAAAGGACAGCTAAACCCAATGCAGAAATGGAGATGCCCAATGAGAATATTTTAGATGCATATATGCGAAATCCGATCGAAGTCGCCGAACCACATCCGAACAATGCAGTGGGACCAACAGGAGTCGTAGCAGCCGATAACGCTATACCCCCCGAAACCGATGAGATTGTAATGGAGCGTGACGTGCAGTCGTTGGGCACCTTCAGCGGAGCCGGCGACGGGCCGCACAATAACAATCAACTTATTTGGGAGGAGAATGTACCGCCATTTGTGATTGTCCGTGGAGGACACTTCTCGAAACTCTGGTACTATATGCCCACGTTAATACTTTTGTCGAACACTGTATTCCGATGTCTGTTGAGCACCTTTGGCATCGACTCAAACGGTCTCTTTCTCTTCGGTCTCTCATATACTACCCACTTCAATGTCATGCAATGGCTAACCTTATTCGTAATGTATTACTTGAAGTAGTCCTCTAGGCCTATACTCTAGTGTAACGGCATTTGCACTCAAATTTATATGATATCATAACTTTGTAATTAGATACGTGATAGAAAAGTGAATGAAAAGTGTATTTCTAATAAATAAATTAAGGCGAATATTCGATAACAATACAACTGACAATTTTATAAAATATCTAAAATTATAGTAATGGAAGATTTATAGAAAATCAGGAAGATCTTAATGAAATTAAATTCTATATATATTATGTTAAAAATATGATTTTACAATAAAATCGTTTGACATCTATATCGACTCTAATATATATCAGTTTATTTTATTATTCTTTCTAATTTTCCACTTGTTTTTCGAGCATTAAAAATTAATTTGCTTATCACTCAAAGGCAAAAGAGGGGAAGTATAGTATTTCTAATAATCATAATATGATTATAAAGAATAATTCTGATATAGTGGAGCAAATCATAAAATAGTTATATAGTTTTTCAATATTATTTTCAGCTTATTAAGAAGAATTTCCCAAATTGCTTTGAATTGTATTGCTTTAAAGTTTAAACTAGAAAATAGCTATAATAAATTTTATAAAATTTAAAATTTGCTGACCACTGTAGAGCAGAGTTCTCTATTGCGTATCTATTTGTATATTTGTACCTAGCGTACATAACTACTAATACGAATGTGAATACGATGAGTGCTCGCTGTGGAGTAAAATCCTCCCACTTCACCGCCTCCTTGGCCAGACCTGCGGCGCTTTTGAACGACTGAGCCGACTTAAGTCCTTTGATTATTTGGCGCTTGGCAAGCTCTTTGCTCTGCCGCTGGACTGGCGAGGGGGTTAGGGGGAGCTGCGCTGCGTTCTGTGGGGGTGTTAGTGCAGAGGAAAGAGATTTTGCAAGGGCTTTCGGTTTCTGCGCCATGCAATATACTACACCGATGTAAGTCCCGTTGCTCGTGCGCGTTATCTGTTGATGCTGTTGTTGTTGTTATTGTTGTTGTTGTTGTTCTAATGCTGCTAATGTCTCGCACTCGAAAAAGATTTTGAGCTGAACGCTCTCTACCTACCTAAATACTCGCTTCCCGTTGTCCTGCCAGGCAGAGACTGTTGTCCTGCGTCCCACGTCCTGCTTCCTAGGCTTTTATATTAAGTTCACCGCGGGAGACTTTAATCTGCGGCAAGGAGTGCTGCTCTGCGGCCTGCAGCCTCCACTCGATGCAAAACAATGAACGAATTCATGGCATATGTGTCCTGCGACGCACTCCCCTCGTCCTCGCCCTACACTGTGCTTCCATCTCTGTTACTCGCTCTCTCTCTGCAAGGGAAAAATTATTTAATATTACCCGTCTGAGGCGTCGTTGTTTGGCCTAATCCTTGTGCGAGCATTAGACATGGAATTTAATTTAGTTCAGCTCAGCTCAGCCATACCCATGGGTGGGCGGGCACTTCGGCCAGTGGGTGTGGCCGTGCTCGCCGGGCTTATGCACTAATATGTGTGCCAAATACCCGTCCCCCCATGCGATGCTGCTGCAGAGATCTGTCAAACTCGCTGCCGACTTTGGGGCGCTGGCGGTTTTAATTCAAATGAAAGCCATACAATAACCAAGCCGAGGACAGTTCCGAGTTGGAGTCGTGCGTCTGAAGTACGGATTTTGGGCCACACCTACCCGGCCCGCCACAGCGTCTAACTGATTCTCGCCTCCTGTTTACTTGCCGGGCTGCGAGCCGCACTGCAGATAATCCAACTTTGATTAAGTAATTTCGACGTCAGAGCCTGTAATAAGTTTGGTGTTGAAATCCACGTCTCAGCCGTTTATTCCCATGTGTGTTTGTGGCTTCCCGAAGACGTGGGCGGGGGCGTTCTTCCTTGAAAAAGTAGGCGTTATTCACATGCAAAATCAAAAAAAAACCATAACTACCCTTCAGCATATTTTGAACAATAGCTAGTAATTTTTTTGCCTTACCTTTCTGGGCTTCCTGCTGTTGTTTGTTTTCTTTTTTTACTTTTTGGGCATATATGTGCAATTTTCAGTAATTATCATAATTACGTTTTAATGGTTTACTCACATGGATTTTCGTAAATGCTTGACATTTCAATGACAGTTATTTGGGATAAACTTTATGATCCTTTGAATATCGATGTCCTCAGGGTTACAAGATGGTAACGAAAGGGGGATATACCGTCTTTAAATGATCTATCACTTTCTAAAAATCAATAAAAAAAATTAAAACTTATATCGGAATATTGTTTTAAAGGCTATGCGTGAGTTCTGTGCATTTGTGCTATAGAATCGTCGAAGGCACGTGGACTTGGAAGGTCTCTTCTCAGAGAGTTTAGACCAAGTTGTCGTGGACAAGTTACAGTTCTCCGCCTCTATTCTGTGCTTTGAGTTTACTCAGTCAATAGTATTTTCTAGATTTAAATAAAACGATTATTTAATATTTCTGCTGCCGATATATTATTGTTTGCTATTATGTGCATTATTAATTAAATTCAAAGCGATTTTTTTCTTTGTATGCTCAATTTTTAGATTTGAAATGTATTAAAGATTTGCATTTTTAGAGTGACTTATATAAATATCGAGCAAGAAATATGTAATATATAAAAATTAATATTATTAATAATTATTAATTAATATTTATTATCATTTGTAGATTAATTTTATTTCTTTGTATTCTATATTTTTGTAATTTAACTTAATCATACATTTTTATTTACAAAGTCATTTACATAAATATCAAACAATAAATATGTTGTTATTTTTTATTCGTGCGTGCCTAAGGCAATCGTGAAATGTGTCCACCACTAACCTGCACGCTTCTCACGAACAGGTGGCAACGCCGCGTCAGCTGTTTGCCTGTGACTTGCTCAAACGACAATTGGAACATTGTGGAATGTCCAAGAGCGAAGGCTGCCCGTGGCGCATGCCGAACTACAACTACGGCGATGGCGTCATTGCACTGCACGAGGAGATCAACCACTTCTACGAGTACATGCTGCCCACACCCTGCGAGCACGCCGCCCGCAACGAGCTGGTCAGGCGCGTCGAGCATTTGATTCACGCTCTCTGGCCGCAAGCAGTGGTCGAGATCTTTGGCTCCTTCCGCACCGGACTCTTTCTGCCCAACTCCGACATCGATCTCGTCGTGCTGGGTGAGTAGCAGAGCAGCCGCAGCAGCTACCCTCTCTTGCTTCCTCTCTTTAACTTCCTCCCTCTCTCTCTAATCGCAGGTCGCTGGGAGAAGCTGCCGCTGCGCACGCTGCAGGCGGAGCTTGTTGCACATGGCATTGCGGAGAAGACAACGATGCGTGTATTGGACACGGCCACCGTGCCGATCATCAAGTTCACGGATCGCGACACTAAGATCAAGGTGGATATCTCGTTCAACATGCAGAACGGCATAAGGTCGGCGGAACTGGTCAAGGTGCTGAAACGTGATTTTCCGGGGCTCGGGAAACTGGTGCTGGTACTGAAGCAGTTCCTGGCACAACGCGATCTCAACGAGGTCTTCACCGGCGGCATCTCCTCGTACTCGCTCAGCCTCATGTGCATCAGCTTTCTGCAATTGCATCCACGTGATATTTTCCACGACAACGTCAATCTGGGCGTGTTGCTGCTGGAGTTCTTCGAGCTCTATGGCTTGCGGTATAACTACGCGGAGATTGCCATCTCCATACGGCAGGGTGGCAGCTATGAGCGACAGCAATTCGCCACGAAACCTTCGCCGCTGTGCATCGATGATCCCCTGCAACCCGGCAGCGATGTCGGTCGACGCAGCTATAGCATTGTGGCTATCAAGCGAGCCTTTCAATGGGCCTACCGCACGCTCAGCGAGGCCGTCAATCATTGTGAATCCCGCCGACGGCGTACCTCTGTGCTGGGTAGGTCTTGCCCAGACATCAATATTATTATTATCTATAGATTATAATTGAATAACCTTACTGTACTGGGTATTTCCAACTGGAGGAGGCGCGCGAAGAGCAGAGGTGCCTGGAGGAGACGCTGAGGTCGGCCAAAACCCGAAATGGGTTGTAGTGCCACCTAATAATAATAGCGGAATTAGTATTAAAGAACCGATTTGTAATTTTGCTTTATTTATACCCCGACCAGGTTGCATAATTCACATAAGCGATGAGTACATCCAACAACGCAGGTGGCTCCACGAAAACTTCAATCATCTGATTACGGTCGAATCAGTCTCCCCCCAACGCGGCCGCATAGAAGAGGCCGTTAAGTACGAGGTATTGCCATCCGTCGCAGTTGGGCAAATATCACAGCCGGATCAGCTCATTATACAGGAAGAGGATGCATCGGAATCTTCGGCTACATTGTGCAGCAATGTCTCCTCCAGTGGTGATGTGGACAACGGTACAGAATATGATAGGAGCTTCCAGTTTGATGCGGAGAGTGACAGCACGACTTGCAACTGAAGAGCTTAAGAATGCACGGCTAAATATACAAAATAGTTATTATACGTATATAGGGATTAGCTATGAAAAATACGATCTATAATAAATAATAATAACATATGATATTTTGTTAATGCTGAGTACAGTAAAATTTGAGCAGAATACTTTTATTGTACAAGACTTTTGGGTGTCTTATTGTATTTAGGGGCCGGACAGTAATTTTCTTTATTTTTTTTGGAATGATTAAAACAATATTTGTTGCTTAAAGCTGTAGATATAAGTTGATATAAGAGTAGTAGATATAATGTATATATAAGTCTTTATTCAATTCATTTGCTTTGATATAAACAATATAAATATGTCGCGCATTTATATGACAGAAGGATTACCTATCTTTTGCTGCATTTGTTTCATCAACTTTTTTATATTTTTTAATTCATCGCAAATGTTTTCCAGACGTTTTTCTGCAATTTCCTTGAGTTTTTCCTGCTCCTCGTCATATGATTTCTTTTGTATAACTTGTAAAGCATAATCAACAGTTTTCTGATCCATAAATATCTTGTTGGCAGTCGGCGGACTATATTGCTGCCTAAATTTATCCGGGTTGAATTTAAACCCTTTTTCTTCCGAATCAAAGTTTGATAATTTTGTGGACTTTAATTCTGAATCACTTTCTCCGTCTTCATTTTCTGGATTAATCGTTTTTCCATTGTTCGAGCTAGCAAGCGATGATAAACTCTCGTTTCTACGTTTTTTCACTTCTATATACGCGATGTTTTCCCTATTCGGATATATCGACAGAAACCCATAAGACATGGTATCCCTTTTAATTATTAGGATAATTCGTAGCATGATCAAGTAATATGCATTCCATTGGTATTTAAATATATCTTCATAGCTCTTCATCAGATTTGCCTGACATACGGCCGCATTGAGCTCCACCTTAGCCCGAATCTCCTGGAAAATATAAATAGTATAGGAAACATGAAATACTGACTGATGATACATTTTGCTTATCAGCGTCGTAATATAGAACCAGAACTAGTTTGCTAGAATATTGAATATAATTTTTAATAATATAATATATATTGTAGAATGCAGTGGGTGGAATATGATTTCTTACCTGCGTATCACTGACAGCCAAAGCGCCCAACAAGTTTGTCAGAATCATTGTCAGAAACATGAATAGAATCAACAGCAAGGAAATGGTGTATCCAGTAAACTCATTATTCACTTCATCATGTATTCCATGGAACATGCCAAAAGTTTTCAGTACTGATTTGTGCATTTCGTCAAACGAGAGGAATGTCTCCGATGATTGATCCGATCTCGTGTGGATTAGATAGAAGCATAGAGCAAAAGTGAACAAGAATATCGAATACTGGACCAGACTCCTTAGGAAGCTGTTCGTTACTTGGCGAAGAATCAGCATATCCGTCGCTATCATGGGCACTGGAAGTGTACCAATAAGACCGACTATGTTGAAGGCCAGCAGCAATATGGCACATACGGCGATCAGGCGTTGTGTTGCCTCGTCGTCGCCTACATCCAAGAACGTCATTATAAACAGAATGCTCATTAGCAAGTCCACAAGGCTAGGATGTTTCTTTAATAGGAAGCACTTTAGTATCATCACAAGCACGAAATAGAGAACCTCAACCAGGCCGATAAATTTATAGATATACTTGAATATGTCTTCCTCGAACGTGTTGGAAAAATGGAAAAAGATATACCCGATCAATGTGATGGCAAACTGTATTAACAGGTATAATTGAAAGATGAGCACGCTTCCGTATTCCAGCCACTTGATCCTCAGAACACTCGAAATTAACGGATGCATCAGCAGATGGCAGAGGTTTTTCGAATTTGCGATGTACGCAATGGGTGCTATATCCAGTCTGTTCTGTTCACTCGTCAGATTTATGAAGTTTACAACGATCTCGTACGACTCATGGCTGGGCTTATTGCCGCGACTCTTAATGCAGTAATCAAAGTGCTCTTCCAGCAGCTTCGCGTCGATATTCTCGAAGGGAAAGTGTCCCTTCCCATTGACCAAGCCGAGGCGGGCGCCTTTCCGCAGGAGCACACGAATCGCCATTTCATTACGACAACGGACAGCATTATGAAGAAGCGTATTCCCATTCGTGTCCGAAAAATTGAGCAATTTCAATACAATCTTAATTTCACCCTTTAGCAATTCTAGCAGGCAGCACGTGTATTCCTTGCATCTGATCGTCGACTCTATCTGCACTTGTGAAATTATCAGCTCCAACAGTTCAAACTTTCTCTCCGTTGTCAGCTCTTCGATGTTGCTCTCTACCTTCAACAGGGACAACACAGTTGTCCAGTGACCAGCATCAATGGCAAAACCCACAAGCCTCTCATTTTTCTCCACCAACTGTGTAGCGTTCAATGCATCCAGCGCATTCGGCGTATTCTTATACATGTGCTCCTCAAGCAGTTTTTTCTGAAATTCTTCAATATTCCAGCCGATGATTTCTTTTTTATATCGTCGCAAAGTGTCAGCCAATTGATCGTTACTCATATTTGTGAAATGACGCACAAACAGACCACAGAGATCGAGAGTATCCTGCATTTGCATCGAGTTGCGTTTGTTCCTTAGCCCATTTCTCAAAATATACTCTAGACCCTTGCGATAGCGTTGCAGTTCCAGATCGGGCCTCCGCAGGAAAGTAGTTATCAACAGGCAAAGATCCTTTCTAGGAATTTTGTCATTATCCAGCAAGTTATCCAAGGGTGTCATGCCTTTGTCATCAGGTATATTAGGAGAGGCGCCATAATCCAGTAGCTTCATAATACACTGAATGCACGATAATGTCATATCTTTTTTCGTACTATATAGAAGCTTCACTAGCGCATTCAATGCAGTTTGACCCTCGTATTCCTTGTAATCCACATTTACTTTCTGATTGGAGCGATTAAGTAATTCGTCAACATTTTGCGGGTCCAGTGAATCAGCGGCAAAGTTTATAGCCGACTTTTTGCTGCGCGAATTGATCTGATGAGTATAAGCATATAATTAAGTTTGCAGCAACAATTAACTTATACTTGGCTTACGTAATTCACATCACAACCCGCATCCAGGCAAGCTTTCACAAATTCAGAATGCTGTGGCGTAGAGAGCACTAGCTCGAACATCGTCATTACCTTCCTCTGCTCCTTATCAATATCCCCGTGTCCTTCATCAATTTCGAATAGTTCATTGAGGTGCGCTCCCAAATTAATGGCTCTTACAAATGCTCTTAAATTAAACCATCGATATGCTGTAATCAGCTCGTTCTGTGTGTCTGTCATTACTATATCCATTTCTCACGTCTTTCCTTCTCGGTAGTCCAAATGCAACTGATCCTCCAGCTGTAGCTCCATATATAAATAATTCATAATTGTGATACATACTTATTATTGTTTATTGTTTCAAGATATATTTGATTATACGCAACGAATAAGTGTTATTTCTTTACGGACTGCGTAACGGTTTTTTTTTTGCGGATTTTATGAAAATAATGTTTTGCGGTTGGGCGTAGTTATTATTGTAAAGTTTCTGCTGAGTTGTACGACTTGTGAAACTCAATGGTTGAATTACGCTTTAATATAAAACTAAGCAAATTTGTAACGGCTAAATTTAATTAAAATTTAAATTAAATATAGTTTATCCGATCGGACAACAAGCACAGCAGTTATGGAAGAGAGGAGTTACTAACTCTTCACATGTTTTCTTTTTCTCTACTAAGCCTATCTTTATATATATATATATATATATACTAGCAAACCCGGCGAACTCCGTTTCGCCACCAGATGGCTATATTTCTCCCAGTCGTTCTCCCAGTCCCTCTTCTAGTCCCTTTCCCAGTCCCTCCCCCAGTCGCTCTCCCCAGTTCCTCTCCCCAGTTCCTCTCCCCAGTTCCTCTCCCCAGTCCCTCTCCCCAGTTCCTCTCCCCAGTCCCTCTCCCAATTCTTTTCCCAGTCCCTCTCCCAATTCTTTTCCCAGTCCCTCTCCCAATTCTTTTCCCAGTCCCTCTCCCAATTCTTTTCCCAGTCCCTCTCCCAGTCCCTCTCAGTCCCTCTCCCAGTCCCTCTCCCAATCCTCCCAGTCGCTCTCCCAATCCTCCCAGTCGCTCTCCCAGTTGCTTTGCCAGTTGCTCTCCCAGTCCCTCTCCCAATCCTTCTCCCTCTCCCAGTAACTCTCCGAATTCTTTTCCCAGTCCCTCTCCGAATTCTTTTCCCAGTCGCAATCCCAGTCCCTCTCCCAGTCGCTCTCAAAGTTCTTCTCCCAGTCCCTCTCCCAGTCCTCCCAGTCGCTCTCCCAGTCGCTTTGCCAATACTTTTCACAATCCCTCTCCCAATCCCTCTCCCGTATATAACATTTTTGAAAAGAATTTTTTGATAATTTTTTTAAGAGATTTTATAATTAAATTTATTGCTTATAATATTTTATTTATTTATTTTTATTTTCAAGGTACCTTTGACGAACACGTCAAAGTATAACACACCTAAATACATTATTTGTAATACATAAACAGTCTACTTTTGTTCACCAAGCAGCAAGGTACTTTTATTTATTTTAAAATAAATTAAAGTTCCTTGTTGCTCGGTGAACAAAATTAGACTAACTATTTATTATGTAAACTGTGTATGTGTGTTTTACTTTGACGTGTTCGTCAAAGGTTCCTTGAAGTGGCCGGGAAAATTTCCCAGTCCCTCTCCCAATCCTTCTCCCTCTCCCAGTAACTCTCCGAATTCTTTTCCCAGTCCCTCTCCGAATTCTTTTCCCAGTCGCAATCCCAGTCCCTCTCCCAGTCGCTCTCAAAGTTCTTCTCCCAGTCCCTCTCCCAGTCCTCCCAGTCGCTCTCCCAGTCGCTTTGCCAATACTTTTCACAATCCCTCTCCCAATCCCTCTCCCGTATATAACATTTTTGAAAAGAATTTTTTGATAATTTTTTTAAGAGATTTTATAATTAAATTTATTGCTTATAATATTTTATTTATTTATTTTTATTTTCAAGGTACCTTTGACGAACACGTCAAAGTATAACACACCTAAATACATTATTTGTAATACATAAACAGTCTACTTTTGTTCACCAAGCAGCAAGGTACTTTTATTTATTTTAAAATAAATTAAAGTTCCTTGTTGCTCGGTGAACAAAATTAGACTAACTATTTATTATGTAAACTGTGTATGTGTGTTTTACTTTGACGTGTTCGTCAAAGGTTCCTTGAAGTGGCCGGGAAAATTTGTATGGGAAAAAGAGAATGGCTATTTTTAGGGTTTATCCAGAAATAATTATAATTTAAAACCATAAAAAAACCATCCATGACAAAAGCAAACTCAGTTGATTGGTGGCAGGCATTTTTTTTTTTAATTTTGATATGACTTGAAGTCATAAAAAGTAGATAACAACATCGAAACTAATACAAAAGAAACGCGCAGGTTAGTGGCCGAGGGATTTTAAATTTTTAAAATAAATAAAACTACCTTACTGCTAGGTGAGCAAAAGTAGACTGTTTATGTATTACAAATAATGTGTTTAGGTGTGTTTTACTTTGACGTGTTCGTGAAAGGTTACTTGAAGTGGCCCGAAAATTTGTATGGGAAAAAGAAAATGGCCATTTTAACGGTTTTCCCAGCAATAATTCTAATTTTTCTCGCCGTGCACACAAACCTTGAACTTCAACGAACAATTTAAAAAAAAATTTGGCCAAATTGGTTCAGGCGTTGTTGAGTTATGCGCTTACCAACACATTTTGCGATTCATTTTTATATAATAATGAATACTGGAAAATATTATCACTTTGAAGAACAAAATTAATGCATTCCTGCGAACCTGTCGAAAGTATCAAACGGGTACGCGCTTTCGAGTGTTGTTTTCTCTACTTGTTTAAAGACAAATGTCTTTATCACGATCATAGTAGTACTCCCCGATACTTTATCAGCCGGCAAAGCCTTCGCCGGCAGCATGAAAAAAAATGGCTTACACAAAAAGTTCAGGCACAAATCGAGCTACAATTTATTTGCCCCGAAACAATGGGACAATGCTAAATGCTAAACTAAGCGGCTAAACAAATAGCAGCTGCAGCAACACCAGGCATAAATCCTTTCACTAAAACGCGCAATCGACAGCGTGCAAAAAGCGTAAAAAGCGTGAAATAAAAGAGCAGCGGGCGAGGTGCCATTTTTGGCACTTCACTTGTAATAACTGCAGCCAACGCTGTTAGGCCAACTGGAGCAGCTTATAGACAATTCAAATCAAACATACCACAACCAAAACGCTGCTCGTGTGTGTGTGTGTGAGTGTCATGTCATTTTAATCAAAAACGGCGCAACGGCAACATGCAGCGGATAATCCGGCAGCTAAACAACACCCCGAACCCGGAACCAAACGAACCTCAACCGCACCCATGCTAAAGTCCCAGCGGTGTCGTCAATGGCTGAATGAGAAGCGCTTCATGTCGACAATCGCCCCAACCAGCCCAATCCATCCTAACATCCATGCAGACATCCTCCCGTATGGCTGTCTCTCGACGATACATATAACAATTAAATGCGCAGTGAGGCCCGGCCTACTTAGGCGCTACAAACATGGCTCGGGCCTGGCCCAGAGAGTGCAGCTCCGCATGAGTTTTCCAGGCGCTTGCGAATTTATTGAACCGCAGCAAATGTCATTGATGTCATCACATCATCAGCATCATCATTGCCATTATTTCTATCCTGATCAACTGCTTTGACAGTCGCGTATCCGTATCTTTTATTAGCAACAAGTTTTTAATATTGCGCTGCAGGAGTTCTTTCTCTCCCTCTACCCTGTCTCTCTCTTGTGCTCCATCTCACTCTCGCAGCGAGGCGAGGCAGACAATGGGAACAGAGGTAGCGTCATAAAAGTACCTATAACAATGGCACCCGAGTCTCGCCCCTACCACATGCACTCGATTCGCACATTGCCGCGTATCCTGCGCGCCGATTTTATAAGAATTTAATATGCGCCACGAATTTTATGTGTTTTCGGTTTCTATTCTTGCCTATATCATTCACACGACGGTCTGGCCGAAATCTTAAGTGCTGAATATGATGGATTTCAGTATCTCAAAGGAATACTATATTTACAAAAACTTCTTGAAATTCCTTCTGAAAAAATTTAAAAAATGAATTGATTTTTACTTTAAAATAATGATGACCAAATAAGAGTCGGAATATATAATGACATTAAGATTAAGCTTAGATTATTCTAAATAAATAATAAAATAAAATTTCTTAAAACTAATAAGCTATAGACATCACCTTTTTATAAGCTATTCAAATTAGAATACAAATTTATTATTATTATATTCTTCATAAATTACAAAAAGTTAAAACCATTGTCTATTTATAAAAAGAAAAATTAAGCTATAAAAAACAGAATTCAAAGTTTTTCTTTATTATTCAAAATATTAGAAAATACTTAAATTTTTTCAAATCCTGCAAAGTTCTTTTATATAATACCGCGCTATAAATGATTTCCAGCTGTTGGCTGGCCTAGCCTTACATTATCTCACCGTTTTCTTCATTACTTCATAACGATTATGAAATAAATACTTCCGTCTCTTTGAGCAGCACCTTGGGCGATGAGCCCGGGGATTGGGATTGACTGTGTAACTGTGAATGCGCTTACTATAGCTCCATGCGAGTGACTCCCCATGCCGGGTCTCGGGGATTCTCTTCGAGCTGAAATAAATCAACTGCATGTCCTGTGTGTTGTATCGTGTATTTTATTGTTACGTTTTTAAGTTTGGAATTTTTAATTTATGGCACATCCTTCATTGTTAAAAGTTATATTCGTATGCTTCTGCTGCTTCTTCTGCCTCTGCTCCTTGAGCCGCTCGCTTATCTCGGCTGCGATATGGCAAAACAAAAAAAGAAAACGTAATCGGAATGAAGGGAATACATCTTCTGTTACCTCCGAGAAATGGTAATAAAATATTTTCCGTAGCCTCGGCCCGGGACACTGGGCGTTCGGGCCGTCAGAGGCACAAAATTATGATGTATGTGCAATAAATAATCCCAAATAAATAAATTATCACCATGCTGTAGTTGGGAATGCGGCGCCGAGTGGCGCAACTAATAGCTGCCGGTTGCTAAGGGGAGCGGAAGAGGCTAAGGGAACGGCAACGGGAACGGGAACGGGTTCGGCATCGGAGCGGAGTCTACTTTGACTACGCCACGAACTGCTGCAGCTTGATTTGTTGACTCTGTCGCTCTGTCTCTCTCAGGCTAAGTTCCCCTCTCTGTCACGCTTCTGCTCGCCACATAGATTTTCACGGCGGTTTTACAGATTTACAAGGGTGTTAATATATGAACATGAACATGTCTGTGCGCGCCTTGTTAGTTTTTCCCAGTTTCTCCTTTCTTCAGGTTTTTCGTTTTTTGCGCTCGGCTCCTGCGCAATCCTTTGACTGCCCATAAATCAGCGCTTGATTTGGCGCCTTCCATATGTGTGTGACTGTGTGTGTGCGTGTGTGTGAGTGTGAGTATCCCTTTGTCTATTTGCCTAGCACACGGCATCCTTTTGTTTTAATGCGCCAAATATACTCGTCGTGCCGACATCGCCTCACCTTCCGCATCCTTTGCCTTCCCTTCCCTTCCTCTACTTTTCCTATATTTATTTTTTGTTTTCACTGCGATTTGCGCATGGGTTAACCCGTTTAACCCCTGGCTGGCAACTGCTTCTGGTTAACCACGGACAACGTATCTGACATTTTTCTATGGCCGGGGCGATATGAATATGCCGGGACAGGACACATTGCCGCGACACCGAGGTCAACCTTTTTCATGTTCATTGGCCCCAGAGCACTGAGCCCCTCTGCTCTGAATATCGCTCTCATTATATTTCCTAACATTATGGATTTATATATAAATATATATGTTATATGGCATATTTGGCAGAATATGCATGTTCTCAGCTTCACAGCTTTTTAATCATTGATTAAAAAAGTGATCGATTCGTATTTCAATCGATTGATTTCTGAAAAAGTCTAAATAAAGGCAAACATAATTTGAAAGTATGTATTCCTGATTAGTATCAACAACCTTATTAATTTAATATGCATGAATAAATACAAATATATGCAGAAAGGCTTGTTCTCAGCTTTTTAATCATTGATTGAAAAGTGATCGATTCGTATCTCAATCGATTAATTTCTGAAAAAGTCAAAATCAAGGCAAAAATCTTTTTATGAAAGGCAAATAAAGTATGTATTCCTGATTAGTATCAACAACAACAACTCTATGAATTAAATCATAATCGTTTGCTGCTTTAGTCTGTGATTATTATATTATATTTTTAAAGATTTAAGCATGTTGGCATACATATTAAAAAATTACAAACTATTTTTCTTAACGTTTATACTGAAAATTGAGAGAATTAAACATTTATAGTATATTATTAAATATACGAATAATATACAACAAATGTGTAATTCTATCAATTGTCACTTGAGTCTTTATAATAATATAATGAGTCTTTTTAATAATAAGCATTTCTAATAATACTTACATTAAGCTCTCGTACGATAGTTCGACTGAGTGGCAAATCTATTCACATAAGATCGGGTTGGCAGCTTGCCGTTGTTTAGTACGAAAAAATCACGCTTTTGTTTTTGATTTCTTAAGCGTAATTATTTATAAATTATAAGTTATCTGCAAATAAAAAGTAAAACTGTTAGTACAAGTTTTCTTTCGTTTCTCAGTTGAACTACATAAAAATGTGTGCAACTGCCAGCTGGAACTGTAACCGAGCAAATTGGAACCTCTCCTCGTCTCTGACCTCAGACTTCATTCCTCGGCATTGCATGTCTTTTTGCCTTGGTTCCAGTTTTTTGCCGGACAGCCTTCCGGCCAGCACTTTGCCGTAAGTGTCTTTGTCGCAATGTCGTAAATAAAGTCGGGTCAGGCTCGTCGCCGAACATTGGAATTTATGCGCGTTGATTTATTTGCTGTTAGCGATTTATTGCTGCCGCAGGATGAGCCTGCGCCTGAGCAAGACAGAGAGAGAGAGAGCGACAGAGTGCGAGATATATAGTTATAGCACATAGGGGAACTGGAGGGAATCCGTGATGTGCGAGCACGGAGCGGGACAGGACACGCGTGCATATGTATGTAGTGTGTGCGCGTATTGGGCATGTCCTCGTACTGTGCCACGCTCGTTATTAAGTTTTTAATTTATGGCCATGTGAAATGGCCAAGCCCGTACCCTAGCCCGAACCCGATGCCGATCCTGAAGCCACCTCCAGTATTTCATTCTCTGGAATTATTTGACAAAAATTATATTTTAATTGAGCGTCTGCTGTGGAAGTTGCAGCAGCGGCACGCCCACCCCTCTGACCACCTCTAATCGCCACCCTCCCCGGGGCGGCTGTCAAATAAACGCCCCGCGCTGTCAGCTTGACGCTTGATAAGCGCAACAAAAATATTGAAATTATTATGATTTTCCCTGACGCCCAAGGAAAATATATTAAATTTTTCCTCGTGAAGTGGACGTGCGCTCAGGGGGCGTCGGCGTCTGTGGTTGGCAAATGCTACCGCCACAGTGCTGCGCTGTTGGCTTCCGTCGGCGTCCACCGGCGACCGCAGACACACACACACACATACTTACACAGATTCTAATTTCTCCACTCCAAAAAACAAGTAAGTGAAGCAACAGTCGAAACTCTTGACTCTGAAATACCCTGCAGCAAGAAATGTTAAAGCAGTCAGAAAAAAGTTCGATAGTGCAGAAATACATATAGATTGTGTACTTCCTAAATATAATTAAATTCTGTAGGGTATAAAAAAAGTTTTTCTTAGTATGTGCTTATAAAAAAAATTTGTATCGTCATTTAAAGTTATTCAATAATTTAAAAAAACATTGATATAACCTCTGCACATACCCAGTAGAGCCCAGTTCTCAAACTTGCTCAGTGTGTGACGGGCATGAAAATAAAATAAAATACCAGAAATATTTCTAAGCATGCGTTGACGCCACCGACCCCATCCTGGAATGTTCCCTGGTTAGCCCAGGGCTTCAAAAATGAAATTATATTTTATGTGCCTGGGTTTGTTTGGTTGGCTCCTTTTCTCTTTCTCACTCCCTCTCTGTCTCTCTCTCTCTCTCTCTCTCTCTCTCTCTCTCTCTCTCTCTCTCTCTCTTTCTCTTACACACACTGGCTTGCTCAGTGTTGGGCAACATACCTTTTGCACCCTTCGCCCTGGGCAACTCTGGAATCACATTAAGCAAACATTTAAATTTAATTTCGCATGTAATGAGGCATTTGTTTGTTTATTTTTTCCAGTTTACACCCTGGATCGTTGAGATTCTGGTGTGCAATTCGGTTAGTCAGTTGCCTTGCGGGTGCCCTGACGACCCCCCGTCCAGAAGTTCCTCTCACCTATTATATCATTATTTTTTCGACCAACATTGGGTTGCTGGACGGAAAAAACTTCAAATTTCTTGAGCGTCCAGGGGAGTCTGTGGGCTTTAGACTATGGGGTACTGTTGTTGGTTGGATTAAAATAGACAAGAATATTTTAATTTTCTTTGTTTGACTTAAAATATAGTTGGAAGCTCTCAAGAAGAAATGTTAATACTAAGAACTACGATTGCTTAGGTTATTTTGCAGCTTAATTTCAGTAATTTTATGAACTGTAATTAAATAATAATAAATATTATAGATTTATTGTAGATATATCAAAAATGTATCATTAAGCAAGAAATAAAGAGCTTAAAATGTTTGTAAATATTTTTCTTAATCGTAAAACTTTTAATTAAGTTAAGCTCCACTTTAATTTCATTATCCCCATCCAAATTCCAACCCAATTAACTGAGTAATGACTCACACTTCAGATTGCTGTTTAAAATTGAGCTGTTGTCGCTCACGAAGCTTGCAACACCTGGGAATTTCTGGAACCTGCCAACAACCTGACAATACGCCAGAGGCAATTGGCGAATTCTGGAAAAAAAAAAAAAACTTGAAAGATGCAACCAAATTTATCATACTTAAGACTGAGAGCTCAGAGAACAAGCAACATTAACAACGAAATACTCAAGAACTTCAGAGAACCTTTATATGCCAAAGGCGGTCGTTAAGAAACTTGGGCAATTAGTTAATATAGAATTAGTATGCATATATTTTATTTTTATTAGAATAGAGAATTTAGAAAACAAGCTGAAATTAAAATGAAATGAATTATTTATGAGTGTTACATAAATAAACTGTTTCAACGCATACATGGCTACTTTGAACAATTTTCAGCACCCACAGGCCAGTTACTTCTCAGGCAACCCTCGCTGGCTGAAACTAAAGCAATTATTTGCATACTTCGGCAAGCTAAACCGATTTAAGTGACGCGTGTAGAATCGCAGACACCTATAGGCCATAAAGGAATCCATTAGGCGATGGCTCATTAAATCAAAAATAGCCTGCTCCATTTTGCTAATGGACACACCCTCCCACACACACACACACGCACACACATACGCCATCTTGAACGTTGACTAATTTTTGGGGCGAGTGTCGACGGCGGTGGCAACAAATCGCAGTTGGCCATTGTTTTTGCTGCCTGTGCCTGTGTGTGTGCTGCCTCTGATGTGGCAGCCACTTAAGCCAACCAGGAAGGCAAGTAGAGGCAGAGACAGCGAGAGAGACAGGAAGAGAGATAGAGAGAGAGAGAGGGAGAGAGACAGCGCGCTGAATTATAAAAATTGAAAATAGCACACAATTTAGCTAATTGGCGCCGGGCTGACGGCGATGGGGCAGACTGGTGGCGGGGCAGCTCGAGTGAAGCAACTGCATGCAACACGAGTGGCATATTACGGGCATAATCATAAAAATTCTGATGATGATGATGTGCACGCCGCGCATAATTATCACCTGCGAGCGCGCGAGTGTGTGAGATATGCGTGTGCGGGTGTTCCTGTGTGTGTGTGTGTGTGCTAATGCGCCACCCACCCAATCCACACCTGCCAATCTCGCATAGGTGTAAAAAAAAACAGTAATAAGGCAGAAACAACAAACACAACAGACACACGAGGGCGTCGCATGCGCAGCAGTTAAAAAAATACCAAACGTGGAGAAGTGCAACAGCCTCAGCGGAGGCATATAAAATATTTTTAATATCAAACAAAAACAAAGGCAAACGCAGAAACAAAGCTTATCAAAATGTGTGCAAAATTAGCTGATTGTGGCACTGAATTTAATGGCCGGGTACTCGCCGGGTGTGAGTATATTCGCAGCTAATTTGAAGCGTTTGCATACCCTAAAATAAAGGAAGGTGTTTAAGTATATGCATACATTTAACTACTTACCTCTGACTAAAAAAATGTGAGTACTAAAATAACTAGAAAGCTACGTTAATTTATTATAAAATAATTTTATTTTATTTTGTAAAAGAATTGAAGTTTCAGGAAAACTTGTTAATTTATTGAGTATTTCTGTGGTCAAAACACCGGAATTTATGAATTTTATGATAGCTGCAGCTACACATCAAATAATATTATACTTTTTGCAAATCTTGCCTATTTTTTTTTTCTTTAAATCACATTATTTTATCTAATGCACATACTAGAATTGAGAATACGAGGTCTGTCCGACCTGCAATAATTTCTCGGCGCCTGCGTTAGTCTTAAAATTTCCACAACTGTAGATTTTGGTATACCAATATTTAAAATCAGGAACGATACTTTTCGGACAGACGTCGTATATATTAAACAATATTTTTCAAATCATGTAATCAGGATATACATTTATCTCTTTAATTTATCCATCAATCAATTAATTGCTTTTTCCTTATTCTCTTATTTTTTTTGTGTTATACAACTGTGATATTTGTATGTCCACAACCTATCCTAACTAACATTGCATCTAAAAGTACATATAACTATGCTTTTTTATCTTTATATTTATCGCTATGTTTATTTATTTACTTGTGCATTATGAAAAGTTTAAATTTAAATATATTCCATAGAACTTGCAACTATTCAGAATATTCAACGGTGCTGAAAATTTTAATTCGATCAGATAATACGCAAGAAAGGTTTTCAAGCAACTCTTCCATATTGCTTAATTAAATGAGGTCTGCAAAGTACCAGGGGCTATTTTAATTTCACGTAAATGGCTTTGGATTTTAAAGTTTTCGATAATATATCGTATAGATTTCCCATGCTAAAATATGCTTCTATTGACATTTACGAAATACCCGAGAAAGAAAACGCCGCAATCACGATCGGGAGGCTTCTGTCAATTTGGCAATAACTTAGAGCCGCCGCAGCCAGCACATCATTTATTTGAGTCATTTATCAAAATCTCACTGGACCGCCTTTCAAAGCGCCTCGATGGCTAATGAGCCAAGTGCGTCTCTCTGTCAATCCAATGGAACTGTGAGTCAGCCAGCGGACTGGGCTTCGCATGGAGAATGGGGACACAAACACCTCCGTCCGTACTCCGTCTCCCAGTTGACAGGCCAACAGCCGCAGCAGTCGACGTGGCCAAGTTAAGTGCGCACATTCATTAATTTACATTAAAATGTAATTAGCGGTCAACGCTGGAACAACAACAACAACGACAGTCCAAAAAAGTTTGGCTTAAAAACGAAACCGCAAAAATATGCGAGCGACGCGCATAAACAAATGAAATGCAATTTCAAATAATTTTTAAAATATTTACGTTCATGCTCAAAACTTTTAGCGGGGCATAACTTGAAATTGATTAGGCCTATGAATGGAAATGTTATGAAATTACACAATATTGTAAATGTAACGCTTTATATAAGAAATTTGAGAAATGGGCCAGGAAGAGCGATGTAAAGTTTTAGTTGAGATACCCTGTTTCGAATACCTAGTGAGTTCGATTGATATTGTCGTTGGTATTGTTAGTAAAATAATATGATAGTATAATAAGAAAATTGTATTTTTTAAAATTATTAAAATACGATATATGTTTATTGCTTTTAAGTACAACTTTATAGAGATATTGTAATAAAGGATCGATTCATTTTCAGTATTAAGTATGTATTTGTATATACTGATAAATATTTCACTTGGAAAGAGTGGAAAGAATATCATAAATGAATCTTTAAAATAATTTATTCAAAGTAAATTTTGTATGCGAAGCTTAAAAAAAAAAAATGCAGTTTTTAAATGCCATAAGTGGTGGCAGTTGAATATAATCTAAACTCATTATTTTTATATACAGTGTTTGCATCTGCTAACTATACTATATTTTTGAAATGCCCAGGAATTTATCTAATAAAAACAAATTGCAAACAAATAGTCTCAATACGAGGTCTGTCCGAAAAGTATCCGACCTGATTTTAAATCTTGGTTTAAATGGTCTAACATCTACAGTTTGGGAATTTAAAAGGTCGGACAGACCTCGTATTCGTCTCTAATGTAATACATTAAGCTCGCATACGATAGTTTGACTAAGTGGCAACACCATGTATGTGAGATCGAGTTGGCAGCTCGTCGTCGGGCAAGCGTCAGTTCTACAGAAATGGCGCAATAAAAACATTAACTTTTATGCTGTTTTTACGAATACTTCTACAAAGTAATCAGCACAGTTACAGTTAACAATAGTTAATCAACATTTTCCAACATTTAACCAACAAATTTCCCACTGGTTAACAGGTTTTGTTACCGGAACCTAACAACAATCCATGCAACATTTTGAACATGAGCCGCAGTGAAATTCTTGGCCCACACAATGCGTTTGCTGGCTTAATGCCTGACATTATTAATAACTGGTGGAAAAAAGGAAGATGGTGGAAAAACGGTATACAAAATTCGCGCTTGTTAGTTATTTCCGCTAAGAAAATGCAAAAATGGGTGACCAAAGGCAGGTATGCAAAAGCGCCGGCATTTCTTATTATTTTGATTATTTATTTTTGTATTTTTTTTTTGCTGGTATTTTTTTTTTTTTTTTGTATTTTTCTTTCGCGTGCTTGTTAACAAATTTTATGCATTTCTTAACTTTTTCAGAGGCGACTTAACGAGTCCCCGCACCGGGCCGAGAGAACAACTCAACTTGCTTATTATTATTTGTGCTGGTTCTGCCGGTCTCAACGCGCTGTCCCACTCTAAATCTCTCGCTCTCTCTCTCTCTGGCATGCGCCGACTAGGCCAGCGCATTGTGGTTATCATAGTTTAACAAGTTTTCAAAGAGCATGAAATTTCTTTGGCCTGCAGAATGCAGCAAGATGTGAAAAACGCGAAATGCAAAATGCTGAAAATGCGTGCATAAAACTTTTTATCGTCAGCGAGAAGCTTGCAGAAATATTGCATTAAAAGCAGCCTCAGCCATGTCCCCTCCCCCTCTCTGCCCGCCACCGCTACCGCCTGCAGGTGTATTGTCCGAGCGGGCGCCATTTTGTTTGGCCAGCGCGCATTTTGTTAATTTCGCAGCGTAAAAGCCAAAAGAAAGTTGCGCCTTCGCCTTCAGTTGCGGCTCATTCTTAGCAGCATTTTGTGGCCTCGCGTTGCTGCTGCTGCTGCCACAGAGTGGGGCAAAATGAATTCATAATTAGATGACACCATCCGTGCGTAAATAATAATTTCTGCCGCACATTTATATATATTTTTTTTCTCCACTCTGCCTTCTCGCTCTTCTAGTTAGTTAAAACGCGCGAATGAGTTTTCTTGAGTTGCTGGGACACCACCCCACGTCCACTTCCTGCCCGCCCATTCCTCCAGCCATTGTTAGGAAAAACTTTGTGGCGGCACAAGTTTTTTGCCAGCCAGGCAAATTCTCCAGTTCCAGCGAGTGCTCTGCGCGTAAGGTTGAGCAACTTTCGATGCACTGCGCTGGCTGAGCGGAGCGGGTATTATCATTTCTGGATGCTCTACAAATAATATCAATAATTTTATTCATATTCATTAATATATATCGTATAGTTTAGTCTCTACTTATTTAATTGGAATAATTTCTATATGCTCCAAAAATTGGATTATTAACATTACGATTATTGTTATTACTATTCTAATTATATTAATATTTTTGTAGTTATTATTATTTTTATATTAATAATATTATTACTTGATGACAAATATTGAGTAATATGGTATATATCGTATAGCTAAACCTCTTGTTACTCAATTGTAATATGTGACATTGTATATGCATCTTATTATAATTTATATATGCTCTACAAAGATATATATGCTCTGAAAGATTATGATAAAATATAATTACTATTATCATCATTATTAACATTATTTTTATTACTATGCTTATTATATAAATAGTTAAATAGTTATTATTAATTTTGTATTAATAGTAATATTACTCGACAAATATTGAGCAATATATATCGAATAGCTTAGTCGCAGATTACTGTGTTGAGATATCCATAGAAATAACAATATTATTTTTATGAAACTATATATTTATATTATTTTAATTATTATTTCATTGTGATAAAATATTATTATTATTAATTAATTGTGATAAAGTAATTTTATTCTTTCTTTTTTTTATATTAATATTTTAATTGTTATTATTATCATTATAAATATATTATTATATTTATACTGTATTACTTGATAGCAAATATTGAGCAATACAAATCGTATACCTCGATCATCTCTGATTACTTACTTGGAATATCCATAGTAATATCAATATTATTACATTATATTCAAAATATAGGAAATCGCGAATAAATAAAAAAGAAACTGACATACAGACACAAAAAACATATGGTTCTTTGGATAGAATCCAAATTTCCAGCAGTATCAAGTAATATATATCTAAATATATAATATATAAAATAATAATAAATACGAATAATAATATATAAAAAAAATATATACGAATAATAATATATAATAGTACATATGTTAGAGCATACATCTATTCGACTTGTTGAGCTTGTTAAAATTTCGTACTGGTTTTCCATTGGCACATTTCATTTTCTTTTTGTTTGCCCATTTTGGCTTTTTTTCCTTTTTGGCCAACTTGCGATGCTTCTATCAACGTGCCCACATCTTCCACTTGTAGTTTGGCCGCTCCACCACCAGCACCTTCTTCGCACTCCACTCCACCCCACTGGCCTGCTCTGTTCGGTTCTGTGCTGTTTGTTTCTTTATCGCGCATTTACCAAGTGCCAAAGTTTTCTCGTTATAAGTTTTGTAGCCTTTGTGTGTCTCTCGCGCGCGCTCATCTCGCAGTTCGCAGCTCGGAGCTCTGAAGCTTGCAGCTGAGCTGTAGCCGAAGCTGAAGCCGGAGCTGGAGCTGGAACTGAAGCCGGTGCAGAGCTTTGCAAGCGTTGAAAACTTTCGATATTTCTTTAAAGTTTATGGACGTTTGCGATTTCGGGGCTTCCCACGCAAACGCGTGGCAACTTCCCTCAAATAGTGAGGCAGACTGGGAGAGAGCGAGCGAGAGCATGGAGAGACTGGAGGGAAAAAAATGATTATATTATTTTATTGTTGTTTTGGCTGGCACAGAACTTTATGGCAAACACTCCTTTGCATTATCCTTGCGAAAGTTTCGCGCGCAAATAAGTTGAAGCCGACGATGGCGACGACGACGGCGACGGAAGTCGAACTCTTGTGCATTTCTACGGCACGGCCATAACTTTGCCTCCATTTGCTGCGCCATTTTGCAGCACCCGGATCCCGCACACTGAATCCTGGATCCTGGATCCTGGCTGCCCCGCAGATAAGCCAAACTATGCAGCGATTCACATGCAACTGCAAAGTGCACTTTAAATTCTTGCAAATGAGTAGCTCGACTTCCCCGGCTTTCCCTGCCGATTGTCGATTCCTGCAGGCCAACGGATTTGCTGAAAGCCACAGCAGCTGCAACTGGCGAAACGTTTCTTAATAGTCCAAGTTAAGCGGCATTTGAGCTGGTAAGTTACATGTTTAAATTGTTTGGCGTTTGTGACAAAAAAAATAAAAATAATAATAAAACAAAAATTGAATAATCAATTATTAATAAATCGCTTAACTCCATTTGGCTGTCTGTCTGCTATGTATATCTCTCTAAGGGTCCACCAGTCTGAACAGAGTCAAAAGTTCCCAATTATTATAAATATTTATATTTAAATAATTAACTTCACCAAGAATCGGCTTATGCAACTGTTAAACGATTAATTTTGCTACTTGTGCTAACAAACAATTTTCATAAAGCACAGTATACGGTTTAAGCTTACAAAAATGCGTGAAAAACTTAAATACAATTTTTATTTAATACTTTTTTAAGCATTTAACCATTAATGTATATCAGACACCTTTACATATGTGTTTTTATACCAATATGCCTGTTAATAAATTGCCATTTGGAGCTACCCGTCCATTTGGCTGTTTATCCGCCCGCTTATAGGCCACACTATTTGGCCTTAATGCCGGTGCCGGCATTACCGACTGCCGGAAGCAGTACGAGATGTGCGCCATATGCCACAAATGGCGACGGGCATATGGAGAGGCATTTAAATAAATGCATTTATTTAACGCATTATTATAGTATATGGCGGCACTACTTACTATGCTATAGACTATACGAGGACAATTAATATGCAATAACAGATAAATAAACAATAATGATGTGCAATTATTTTTCCACAGCAAGTCGAGCAGGCGACAGCAGTCGGAAAGGGGCGTGCTCAAAGATTTATATGCTAATTCATATAGCAGGAACTAATTTTCAAGGTCATTAGAATGCGCAAATAGAGCTGGAGACGGAGCTGGAGAAGGAGACGCAGACTCGAACCGGCACTGGCAGTGGCATCCTTTTGTTGTTAATGTTTATGATAATCACAACAATGGGCCAGTTGCCATTGTTCCCGCTGTTGTTGTTGCTGCTGCTGCTGCTGTTGCTGCTCGAGCGTAACCCATAAATAGTAGACGCAGTCAAAACAATTGCACAGACGACGACGCGACGTTTATAGACAATAACAAGGCAAATCGACGCAATCGATAGGCACTTTGATATGGGCCGCCATTCAGCGGAGGCTCGGCCCAGCCCACTTTGCAAGCTGCAGCCCCTCCCTGGAGCACGCCCGGGCTCGGCAACTATTGTCCGTGTCCACTGCTGTTGTTGTTGGCCTTTTCGCAGGCGTGCAGCAAATGGCATAACTTCCGCTTTTGCTTTGTCGCCGAAATTACGGAAATTATCAATAAATATGCGAGGCCAAGCGAGCATCAAACCCCCAAACCGCCAAACCCCTGGCCACCCACTGCTCCTCAGCCTTCAGCGGCGTTTGCCCAAAAATCGTACGCAACTCTCGCAAAATTTTGCGAGCTCGCCTCATTTTTATGCTGCACGGCGTCCAGTTTTGTGCTCTGTGCTGCATGAACCGGAAGCATCATTATCATAAATTATCATTTTGTAGGAATTGCATCCGCTGTGACCGAACAGCAACAGCAGCAACTACAACAGCAACAACATTGACCATTTCAATTGCTGCTCATTCCACGCGATTTTCATGCATTTCGGCCCTTCATATCCTGCACATTGTCATCGACATTTATTTAACGCCCCCAAATTTTTCTAGCTTAATTTATGGCCGACCGAAAGTGACCAGCGGCCATAACTCTCCACGCAGTCCTTGGCGCTGGTAATAATAGCTTTAAGATTTGTGCTCAGCTTTAATTGAATTTGCTGTATTTTCAAAAATATTCATAATTGTCTTAATTGGAATAGCGGAATAGAAAATAAAGTATAGATAAATTAGCTTATAATCATAAATTAAGCAACCAATTAATTATAATAAAAAATTAGCTATACTTTTTTTAATATTAATGTTTTCGTATTTTTTAGGACAAAGAAAAAATAATATTGATTTATATAATTTTATAATAATTTTTTATATAAATTTCGTATTTGTTTAGGACAGTTTTCATGGTGCAGAAAAAAAATAAATAATATTAATTTATATAATTTTATAATCATTTTTAATATAAATGTTTTCGTAGTTTTTAGTACAGTTTTCTTGATACGAAGAAAAAAGTATATTAATTTGTATAATTCTTAAAAAAAATATGTTTGTATATTTTAGGATAGTTTTCTTGAAACAAAAAAAAGAAAAAAGAACTGCATCAAAATATCAGACTTGGCTATGAATGGTAATGAATGAATACTTATTTACACTGTATAGTCAGCCCGTAACATACAGTAATGCTTCTATTTATTTTTTTTTACCAATTTATATCATTTTAACCATATTTATACTATATTAATTGTAGTAGTATAGCATTAACTGATCAAGAGTAAGTACCTAAAAATAATATAATAATATACATATTTTATTCTATGTATTTTATTTTAAGTCAAATTGAATTTGTTACTTTCTCTTTTGTAAAATTTACCTACTGCTGGTTTAAAAAGCTTATCAAATTTTAGTACAGTATATAAATTATTTTCATATTCAGCTCTCTCTGTCTCTTTATGTAAAACTTACAAATTTAGATTGATCACGGCTCACCGTTAAATAAGGCTAAAATATAGTGTACAAAAGTCTGAAAAGTAGCCGTACAAAGCCGCCTTGAATATGCACTTAATAAAAAAAAAACCCTGCTTTCGGTTATGATTTGACAAATGCGGAGAGTCTACGAGTTATTTGAAGGAATTCGCGCTGAGATCAAAACGAGAGTCACGTACGAGCCACACAATGATTCAGCGACAGCGGATAGAGAACCCGCTGAGAATGCGACGTGATTGAGGCTGTGCTGCCTGAAGGCCGGGGACCGGAGGCCGGAGGAAAGGAGCACCGCGGAGCTGGCTGGGGAAAAGGAGGTCGAACGGTACGACGACAGACGAATGATTCACTTTGGGGCGAGTGAAACCCAAATGACATCGAAAATAAAATCATATAAAAATCAATCTGTTGGGCGCCTTCGATGCGTTATTGAGCTGCAACCTTGCATGCCAGCACGTTAGTTATAAGGTGAGGCCCGACGCAGTCCGAACTGCTGATGAGGCCTGTTCTCGAGCAGCAGACCAAAATTGTGCTTGATGCGTTCAATGGCGACGAAAGAGGCCACCAGAATGAGCAGATAGTTCAGATATAGTACAAAGCCCACCAGCATCGTGTCGGCCTTGGTCAGAATATCGATGTTCTCGAACGAGATCAGCACATAGGACAGCATTATGCTCAGCACACTGATCATGAAGAACACCACGGCCAGATCCACCCAGTGTGGCCAGTAGTAGACCATATTCAATGCTAGCACGCAAATGGCCATAATGAAGCCAAGAACCGATAGTGCGGCGATCGTATAGGGATTCGGATAGCTAAACCCGATAATGATGAAGAAGCACAGCGTCAGCATTAGACCAAAAATGAGCATGGACATGGTGACGGACATCATGGTAATGCGCAGACTTGTGTTCATGGCAAAGGTACCAATACCGAGAGTTATCAGCTCGTAGCATGCGCACACGGCCATCCAGTTCCAGGGCCACTTGTACTTCAGTGCGTCGATCATGTGTATCGCCGTGAGCAGCAGAAAGGAGCCCCAGAAGCACATCAGCGAGTAGAATATATGCTCCTGGCTAGAGAAAATCGACAGCAGCATCCACTGGGGTATGGCGAGTGCCAGCAGAAACATTATCACATGCAGGGTCGACTTCACGTAACTCCTCACGTTGACGTACAGTATAAAGTAATCGTCTGGCATGATTTACGCTCTCAGTTCTTCCAGTTTTGATCCAGTATATTTCTTGTGTTGTATAGAAAATTAACGCAAAGTTTCTTCTTTTGAAACATTTCTGTATTTTCTGTTTGACTTGATAATCAAAACTTTTTTGAATTGCTCGAGACCCAAGGGAAAGTTTTCAAAATTTATAAAAACTACGCAATATTTTAAATACATTGGGTAATTGTGTAGATCAGCCGTAGGTATACAACTCTTTAGCCTCTTTAAGCACTTCAATCTCTGTAATTAAGTGGCCCAGAGTTTTGAAATGGCATATATAGATAACAGAATATTGCAACTTAAGAAAATTCCATAAAAATTTTGTTTCAAAAGATTATTTCATATTTTGAATTCAAAATGAATCCCTATATGCATTATCGAATATTATATGCCCACAACTTGACTAGCAATGAACTGTGATATCGGCAGCCCTCGACACGAATTCAGATTCCAGCATTATTGTTCTCAATCTCAACCGGCAGCAGCCGCAAAAGTGTCAAGTTTTTTTTTTCGACCATCGAATTGGGGTCGAAAAATATGGAGAGGCCGAGGAAGAAGCCTTACGATAGAACGCAACGCAACCTAAATGAAAAATTTGTCGCATAAGCCGACGACCGCATGAAGGCGCAAGTGCACATACATACCATACTCACATACATATGTATATATATATATATATTTATATATATCGGGAACAAGGACACTTCAGTGGCCAAAAAGTTCTTTGAAGTTCCACAAAAAGTGCGTCCAAATGGGCGGGCAGTTTGTCTCCAAGGAAATAAAACGTAATAATAAAATCAATCTGCGGCTGCTCCTCGCCCTCGCAGCGTTTATTCCACCTCTGCTGGTTCAGGGGGGGGGGGCTTTATAATATAAATACCACGCGCAGAGGACAGCGCTCAATAAAAATCGAGTGCAGAGTGACAGAGAACATAATGAAATAAAATAAAAGACAGAGACTCGCTTATGTTGCGCTGTGCCATTCGGAAATTGAATTGGGACAGGAAGTAAAAAATGCGTGCGGGAAATCCAATCAAATAACGGGCCAGTGGCGAAACCCCGCCTGGACATTACCTGATGTGCGTTTTGTCTTAATTTTAATTGAAAAACCGCTTAAAATGGCGAAAGCAATATTATTTTTTTAACAGCGCTCCCCTCCAGTGCGCTTCTCTCCCTCCCTGTTGATAATTACAAACGATTAAAATCTGTGAAAATTTATGAAATTCCATAAATCAGCGGTCTACAGTCCCGGGCAATTCCTTTGACAATTATAAATTATGCGTCGGTTGCCATGCCGAAGCTGCCGAAGGGTAAATTCCTTAACCACAAAAATGTCGCCGTGGAGAAAAGGGTGCTGGGAACGACCCATCCACCCACTTGTATGTAGTTTGCATATTGCTTGATGGCAGGCGATAAAAACCTCTCATACCTCCCAACTCTGCGCTGATGATATAATTATTTTTTCAACCCCCATCAAATTGTGCCACCTCCAGATGGAATATGCAAATATATATAGGTATATATATATATATATATATATCACATGTGTATTGATTGCACTGCCAACTTGTCGGTGCAGTGATGCGTTAAGCCAAAGTCCGCTCCAGGTTGTTGTAGCAACCTGTTGTTGTCGACAGACCGCACAATCCACAGTTCACAGACCACAATCCTCCTTCTCAGTGCGCCATGTATATGCCCAATTAGTCCGTCTAACAACCGAAATTTATATACTCAGCTCCAGTTGTGGGCGGTTAACGAGTTCGGCGTGTCGTAATTGGCAATTCAACGGGGGATTCGAATAATTATTAATTAGGGTTTAACCGATGTTGATTCCAATTTGCTTTCCCTTAGCCTTGCCACTACATTACTTACGTTCTGATGATTTTAAAAATAGAACAATATGTTCTTAAAAATGTACGTCATCTTACGAAATCGAAATGCAAATTTCTAAACTCGAGCGAAATCGTGAGTTTTGTAGATTTCAATCTGTAGAACAATTTACTTGCATTTTACTTCTTATTTCTTATCTTTTTTTTAAGCTTTTATAGCAGAGCTTTAGATATTTTAAAACTATGGAAATAAAGTTAAACAATTTCAAGTCTTTCAGAAATATATCTTTGTTATATTAAACAAAAAATTCCATTTTACAATTTCCCACAATCGGTTTACCTTTCAACACTGTAATAAACCCCAGACTAATCAACTGCACGGCAAAGAATTCCACAGAGGGCCAAGAGAAACAAGAGATTACCCCGCTGCCCCCGCTGCCATTGTTGATTGTTTGTGCGTCGGCTTAAAACAAGGCAAGTTGGGCAACCTGTTACCAGATCTGAGATAAAGCTGGCACGGAGGGAACGGCCGACTTGGCCATAAAATACAGAAATAATCAAGTTGAAATCTAACGATTTACAACTGTTCCACACAGTTGCTCCTGATGCTGATACTCCGCCCAGAGCCTGACAGAGGGCAAAGCCGATTTGGCAGCATATTTACAGGCGGCTTAACGTGCGTGCGAGGGTTGCATTTTCGATTAAAGGCACATGGAACATGGCTCTGATACAGATAAGCTACAAAATTTACATACATCAAAGAGTTGTTGTGCAGAGGGGGGAATAACAGTAGGGGGGTACAAAACTTGACATTTTGCACTTGGTCAGGCATGGACATAGGCGGACGGCGGTATCGTCTGAAGAGCTGCACAACTTATGGCGACATCGATAGTCCAAATACTTTGCTCGCAAAAAATACACGACAAGAGTGAGAGAGAAGAAGGGAGGTAGAGAGAAAAAAGCAACACGAAAACCACTCGACAAGCTGTTGGCATACATACCACGCTCTGAAAGACACTTGAAAGTATGCTACAGTTGCGGGAAAATGTCTCTCCACACACACACACACACACACACGCGCACACACACTGAAATCTCCTCAATCCACATTCTCGCATTCTCAACCTCATCCAAACAGCTCGCTGGCCCATAAAAGTTGCCCGTCATTTATCTTCGGCGAGTTCTTTTTTCGAATTTTTTGTGCCTCCCAAAAAAAAAAGCACATTAACTAGAATTTCGACCAGCCCCGAGTTTGTGTGTGTGCCTGTGTGTGTGTGTTTTTTTTATCTTTTACAATTAGAACTGCTGTTCATGGGTTTGTTTTTCGTCGGCGCGCCGGGCTCCGATTTGTTTTTCTCTCTTTCGGTCAGATAAATGCAATTTTCGTCAGTCCCCGTTACCATGTGATTAAGGAAGGAAATTGTTTTGGACACAGCATAGCAAACAACAAACAAATAACGCTGTGGCGAAGGCGGCGCAGTTGTCTTCTTGGGGCGTATTCTTTTTTGCACCACTGTTCGCCGCTGGAGGTCGTCCTTATCGCCTAAGTAGCATCATTTAACTGCTGCCTGCGGTCGGATTCGCCCCTTGTCGTTCACTTTTATGGCCAGTTGTTTCGCATTGTAATTTGTTGTAATGAATGTTTCGCCAAGTTTCGGCAAAAAAAAAAACAGTTGGGCAAACAGATAGAAATCAAAGCAAATCTAAGTTTTTCCGTTGTTTTTTTTTAACAGAGCAGCATGGGAAATTATGGAAAATCAGTTGAACGAATATCAAATGAAGTTTGATATTTAATAAAATATTGAAGAACTTGTGGTGGTGTAAAGGTATTTTAACTAATAATTTATTTAAATGTTCTCAATTTAAAAGTGTTACATATATTAATATAATTAATATACATTTTTAATGTGTATATTGTATTAAGATATTTTTTAATTTTTCCACTTGTTTTTATTTGGAATAATATCAAGCCTACTTTAAAAAGTATCTGCCTTTTTACACATTTTCAACATCGCCATCCCACAGAAGGCGACTATATTGCCCCCTTAATATCATTTCCCTCAACTTCCTTCCCACATTCCATTCCTCGAAAAAGGAAACGTCTCTCCAAAATTACAACTCATAAACAAAACGAAGGCAAAAAGTGGGCGTTTCCGCAAGCCTCAATAGCTGTCAAATATCAATATGCCCACAAGAAAAAAAATATCATAAAATAAATAAATTTATGTGCAGCAATAAAAATAAAATCCCATAAAAATGTGTGTCTTTGACTATTTAGGTTATTTGATTTTGATTTGCGGCACAGACCGTCACAAAAAGGATATGGAAACGATGTATGTCCGATGAATGGACCCCTAAGAACCCGCATATTCAAATGACATATCGTACGAAACGGAAAGTAACACGATACAGACCCCTCCTTAAGGTCAAGTTCAGCTGATAATTACGCATAATTAGAACACAAATAGAGTACGAGATTTCCATTTCACTTATATGTATGTTTTCTATTTTGGGAAAGAAAACCCAAAAATATTTACCACACTTTTGCCCGCATTCGAAGGTCGTGTCCCATTTGGTCTTGTTGCCCCCCTCCCTACACGCACTGCACAATGGCAATAGTTGGCCTCGATCTTTCCAAGGCGATTGCAGATATTTGCCTTTTAATTAATTCGATTTTGAATGTCGCCTCGGTGCTGACTGCCTGCCTGGCATTAACCGCAATTAAAGCCGCAGATGACAGATTGCCCAGAGAGATTGACCAGCGTCGAGATCGAGCGAGAACCCTCAGCTCCACCCCCCTCGTACCGTGGTACCGCCGTACCCCTGGCATATGCATAATACAAATGATGTTCGTTAGGCCGGCCGAGGGTTGGTCGTGCAATTGTCATTGTTGTTGTTGTTGTTGCCACCGCAGCGTAATAAATTTAATGATTGTTAATCTTCAATAATTTGCCATGAGAAAATGCACAGCCAACTTCAGTTGGTCGTTTGCCATGGATAGTTTGGGTGTTTATTTATGTATTTGTGTGTCCAACTAACACTCGACAACAGATCCGATTGTACCGACGCCATGGTGATATAATCGACTGAAGCGGGTGGCATATATTTCCAAGGGAATTACGCACAAGTTGTCTACGATATTGGATTTTTTTGTAAATTCAAAAATGGTTGCTATTAATAAAATAATATTGCATAATAATATTTTTTTTGTGAGCGTTAAATATTTCACAATTTTTACTTTATTACAAAAAGAAATAACTGTTAAATAATTTTAAGATATAATACAATTTTAATATACTTTATAAATTACTTTTAGTTGCAAAAACTTAATTGAAATAGTTTTAATTTTTCCAATAAATTTTCCAGCTTTTTTGCACTCAATGTAATAAAAGCACAATCAAATAATTTTCAAATAAAAAAAAAAAAAGTTTTTGGGCAACCTTTTTATCATGCACCATCCCCAAAAAATGATCTATACCGCAATTAATCAGAGACCAGAAATTTGCATTGTTTAATCTCTAACAGGAAAATAAAAATTTGCCACCTCGAATTGCCGACTAGCCGCTCGCTGGGATGGTCATTCCCAAAAAAATAAGAAAAACAACAACGACAACAGGCCAGAAGGCTCTTTAAACTTTTGAACCCGACACAAGCGCCGCACGCAATGCCATTTCAATAACCTTTGGCCGTCGACGGCGGAAATGGCAGCGCCAACAAAAAGGAGTGAAGAAGACCAGAGCATCTGACTGTAAGTTACCATTCACCCAATTCAGTCAATTTAACTTCATTCGAAATATTATTTATTTAAATGAAAATTCCCATGTTTATAGTCCGATCTGGTGGCAACTCACGTCGAATGACATCATTCAAATGATAATGTTGCTTGATAAAATCTAAAATATACTATAAAGTATATTTAAGGAGACTATGGACTGCATCTGCGATTGCTCTACACATTTTCATGTCCTAGCTCTAGTAATATTTAGCAGAGTTCTGCGTACTCATACAGACAGACGGACATTTATGAAAGCTGATCATGAATATATATAATTTTTATTGTCTCCTTCTACAGACTGCAACATACAGCTTTGCACACAGCTGGTATACCCTATGTGGTATACCCTTTTTTCAATGGAGCCATTTCTTTTGTTCTTATTGGAGCACGCGCTGCAAATGCCAATACAAATGGAGCAAAAAAGCATGCGTCGCACGCCACGGGGGGAAAAAATGGAAAAGTATCGTTACGTTACGCAGGGTTGCAACCACTTTTAAGTGTTGCCGCTGCTTCAGGTTGTTGTTGCTGCTGTTTGTTTGCCTTTTTTTCTTAAACATGCGCACTAAACGCTAATAGTTTGCGTCTGGCCTCGGCTTCGGCTTCGATTCGTCCCCAAACAACCCCACAGCAGGCTGCTCTGGCAACCCTCGGCAAACTTGGCTTTGGCGCGCTCCATTTTGTTTGTATAACCTGCAAAACGCTGCAAACAAGCGCCAAAAAAAAAAAACAGAAGGGGCAAATGGAAATGTTTGCTGGCACAGCTGTTGGCTGATTTCCGCAGCAGGTTTGCTTAAGCAACCATTAAAAATTATTTCTGCATCATAAAGCGATGGACAAAATCTCAATGCATTGAAAATTGCATGCATCCATCTATCCAGCTGCGTCCCGCCGGAGACTTAGTTCTGTTTACTTTCCGGCCTAGTGTCTGGCGCGGTCAGGCAAGATTGATTCACAGCGTGACCAAAGGTCCTGCAGCAAAATTATTCACGCGTCCGGCTGGACATGCGAACAACATCATAAAAAAAGGGACACGTGCTTCAGTTTTTTTATATGCGTGTGGGTGAGCCAGTCTTTTTATGGGGGGTGCGGTCGCCCGAGGGCTTTGCACGGTTTAATATTATTGGCTTCTAGAGTGGAACCCAGAACCAGTCTGAGATACTATGTACAGCTTTCCATAGTTAATCAAGAATTTGGATACACATATTATTAGAAAAAAAAACAGCTTTCAGAAAAAACTGTACAAATTAATATATAAATTTTAGAAATACTATTATATAACTTAAAATAATCTATAAATAATTATATTTCAAAATTATCCAATAATTTTGAAAGTCAATTAGCTTTAAAAAAAATTAATTTATTTTATTGTTTAGAAAAAAATGTAAACCTTTAAAACATTAACTAAATTTGTGAAAAGTTTCAACATTTAAAACATTGATTGTTTGTTTAAAAAAAAAAAACATAAGATTAGAGTACTCAAAAAACACAAATGATTATAAAGCATAAGATTAAAGTACTCAATAATAAAAAAAATTATGAATGTATATTTATATATATAATTAGTAGTCCTACTATGCGGATTATTGTTACAACATTAAGTCAGCAAAAAATAAAATAAATATTTATATTTTTAGTTATTTATATTATTTATATAAAAATTCTATATCAGACTTTCTTTACCGATTTGCTGCTTTGCATAATCTGTACAATTTCTTGTATATCGCAACTCTCAGCATATTCAAAATTTGTAGTCTTTCGTCTGATAAGGTTATCTATGTATATGAAACAAGTTGTGATACAATAACATGGCCTTGCTAACTGACTGTGGCTGCAAAACAAAAAGCAACTTGCATGACTTTCAAGTTCATCGACAAAATGCTGGAAAATCCTTGAAATTCCCCGAGCACAAACTTAAATTGTCAATTATTTAAATTTCGTGTGGCAAACGAAACTCTTATGAGTAACTAGTTCTAATACCCAGATGCACACACCAACATCCACACACACACACACACACACACACACACACACACTCACATACAGAGACGCAGTGCTGTGGCCGGGGTAACTCTTCAATGTCATTGACTAGTGCTTGCCCCCAAAGTGTTGCGAAAACTTTCTGCTTTTCATTTTGTATGCGTTGATATGGTTGTTGTTGCTACTGTATTGTTTTTCCTTCGACGGCATTGCAATGGCTGTGTTGTTGTTGCCTTTCCTACCGTTTTTGTTGTTGCTTCTGTATTTCCTTTTATTTTCCGGGCTTTTGTTGTCTGCCATTTGTGTATACTATATAGATTATTTATATATATATATATATATATATATATATATGGTATATAGCGACAAAAGAGCGATTCTGCGCGTTATTTGTAAGTCTCACGCTCATACACAAGCATTGTCTATGTGTGTGTTGCCAAGTTCTCTCTTTTTGGCCAGCATTGCCAGACTCTAATTATTTGATTGGCAATGACTTGTGGATGTTGTCGCAGACAGAGTAAAACTCTGGGCAACACCCACAACTCCCACAACAACAAAAGCAAACAACAACACAAAGCATTGGCCCATTTCGCTTGTCGTCTATTGAAATTAGTAAGTTTTGTTTTGGGCCAACGAGACGCGACCTTGGCTCGTTATGTCAACTGATTGCTAATTGTTTATAGCAGATTGTTAACGATATTCCGAAATGATTGATAGTTGGTAATGAATCATAAAGGCAGCGTGTTCAGGAAACTGATGGTCAGGCTAATCATTTCATTTTGTAAGCAAAGGTAGCATGTTAAAGCTTATTTACTATCATATTTTCTAATGCATATGGTTAATAAAATAAATAATCTTAGATTCAAATTGTAAATAAATCAAAAAAATAATGTGACCTTAAATTATAATAGATAATAGATTTATAAATAAAATTATATGTTATAATTTCGCAGAGATATAAGAAACATTTGAAAATAATTGAAATATAAAATATTATAAGTTTTAGAAAAAATATAAAGAAAAGAAATGAGAATTCCACAAATGAAGTAATATATATCAATAATCCTAGGTTAAAAAATTAAATAAATAAAAAAAATGTGACTAAAATTAAAATAGTAATAAAAATAAATAATATTAACAACAGCATTATTTTTATAAAAGGTTATAATTATAAATTATAAAGAATATAAAAAAATATATAATTATAGAATTTAAATATAGAATAGAAAGTTAACAAAAGAAAAGCATGTAAAACAGACTAAATTATAAATATAATAAATGTTTTAATAAACTGCCGTACCGTAGTACATATTGTTTAACCTAACCCCTTTCTATAGTCAACGAACCATCGAAAAGTGTTGCATACTTACAGGAGGTAGCAAAATGAATGAATGAAAAGCAAATGTTTGAAATTTTATTGTTTATATTAAAGCCTTTACAAATATGCTGTTTTTATGCTTTATACAACTATAGCTAAATTAATATTTTACTAGTATAATTTACATTTTATTCTTCTGCTTATACTAAATGAGAATCTACCTGAACTGGAAACCTTTATAAATATGGTATGCCGAACAGCAACTTGTTCTCAGCTTGATATACGATTACTATATCATCGGCATTGACGCGTAAATGTTGGAAATGTCAAAACCACAAACAACACGCGGTGCGACCGCAGATTCCTCGCCAGCAACGCCTATGCGAAGCCGCAGCAGCAACCACAAGGGGAACAGCCATCATCATCTTTACCATCATGATGCGCAGCGTTGTCAGGCCACGTAGCCATAAATGAATCTGTCATATTATTTCGGCAATGATGTTGACAACAACAACAGCAAACACAGCAGCAACAGCAAAAATCTCCCAGTGTGCAATATTTATCATGTCACATAATATTTTTCTGGCATTTGCACGTCACAGCACAGCACAGCACAGCACAGCGCAGCCCACAATCCGGGGCAAGAAAATAGAGGCGAGGCGCGGCGCACAAGCCGGCCCGCCCCATCGCTCAGCCCAGCCACCCACTCGCTTGCCCTTGCGCTTAAGCAGCTGATAACATTCTGCACACACGCAACGTGAAGGATAACAACAACAACGACAACAAGCGCAAATCACAACCCCTTCGTGGGCAAACGATGTGGGCGGTCGGTTGGTAGGACTGGCGGTCGGGCGGGCAGGCGGTCGGGCGGGCCCATCAATTGCAGTCATCAACCACCGCCAGTTTTGGCAGCTGCCAGGACGACGTCTGTGCTGTGTACGTCGCTCCCTCATCCTTTCCCCTGCATCCTCCTCACCCTGCCCATTCTGCTTCTCCTGCTGCTGCTCATTGAATTTTCTGCTGATTTCATTTCGACTTCTTTTGCTCCGCTGGGAACAACTTTCGCTCCGTCGTCCTCATCATCAGCTGAAGCTGATGAGTGCGACGATTGTTGTTGCTGCTGCTGCTACTGTTGTTGTTGTTGTCGTTGGCGGCGTCTGTTTTGGCTGTAAATATTTTTGGCAATTGTCGTCGCCACCCCCTTGCCCCTTCTCACACTGCTTGCCCAGCAAATTAATGATGTCTTCCCTTTTCCCCTTTTTCCTGAAAGGGAAATTCCCTTGGAGCGGCAATTGCTTATAAATTAAATGACTTGTTTTTGTTGTTGTTGTCTTACCCTGTTTTTATCACACTATTTAGCCTAATATATTAACACTTTCGTTGGCTGGTTGTGCGTGTGTGGGGGGCTGTTGACTGCTCCGAGGGTTTCTCCTTGTTGTTGTTGCTGCTTCTGTTCGTCCTGATGAAGACATTAAATTTAAAGTTGCTCCGCCTGCCTCTGGCATTCGATTAGACAATTATTTTGCCAGCTTTAAGCATTTCGCTTTGTTGGTAAGTGTCAGAGGTCATTGGAGGTCATAGAGAATACTAAGCCGGAATTAGGCAAACATTATATGGGGATTTTCACACATCGCTGACCGCTTATTGTTAATTCACTGTGAGGCATTGAGAGCACAGTAATTATTGGAAATGGGTTTAATTACAAGCAGGAAGGAGCCTTATATACGTAGTCGATGGTTATTATCCTTCCTGTCTGTTTGTCTTATACACTGTCCGCTTTTCTGTATGTCTGTTTGGCCATCTGTCTGTTCTTTAATATGTCTGTGTTCGTCTATCTGCTTGCATGTCTGTCTTTCCATCTTTCTGTCCATATATCTGTCTGTCTGTCTGTCCATATATTTGTCTGTCTGTCTGTTCATATATCTGTATGTCCATATATCTGTCTGTTTGTCTGTCCATTTATCTGTCTGTCTGTCTGTCCATATATATGTCTGTCTGTCTGTCCATATATATGTCTGTCTGTCTGTCCATATATATGTCTGTCTGTCTGTCTGTCTGTCCATATATCTGTCTGTCTGTCTATCCATCTATCTTTATGTCTGTCTATATAACAGTGACCAGTCTGTATGCCTGACTTTCTTTCTATATATATGTTTTCGTCTACCATTTGCCTATTTGTATTTGTCTCTCGATCAATATGTCTGCATATCTCTCTGTCTGTTTGTCTGTTGGTATTTCGGTTTGTCTGTGTATATCTGCTTGTCCTACTGCCTTCCTGATTTTCTGTGCAACCTGTGACGTCTGCTTTTCTGTCTGTCTGTCCGTATGCTAATTTGTCCGTCTGTTTGCCTATCTGTCTATGGTACTTGTCTCTCGATCAATATGTCTGCATATCTCTCTGTCTGCTTGTCTGTTCATCAGTCTATATTTCGGCTTGCCTGTGTATATCTTTCATAACTCTCCGTTTTTGCTTTGCTTGCTTCCATCTTCAACAACGCACTTTCATCTTCCCTCAAGTACAGGAAGTTCTCGGCAAATTGACAGTAGCACCCGCTTTATGGGTGACCATCCTTGCACTTAAACTTTGGGCTTATCATTAAGGCGGCCACTAAGAAAACCATTGAGTGTGCTCTCCCCGCACCTTTAACTATATTCCATGGCTTTGAGCGAGTTATTGCACTGGAAATACTTTAGACTTCAAACCGAGAGGCTGTCTCTCTAGCCGCACAGGAGCATGGAGCATTTCATCCATCAACACCTGCGGTGAGTGCAGGTGGGGTGCCACCCATCAGCCCCATCGGGATGCAGGGCAACTCTGGCAGAATCGAGTCAACAAGCCGTTACTAAGATGAGAGGCCAGAGCAACTAGGGAAGAAGTGGAAGCAGCGGTGAAGAGGGCAGTGGGGAGGCGAGCACAGCACTGCGAGCCGCACTTGATGCAAACGCAGCTGCCCAAGTACCGCCAAGTTGTCGTCCTACGACGTCGTCGTCCTTCGCGGCAACACTCTCAATTAAAATGTCCTCGCTTGGTAAGCGTAAACGTTCAAGAGGCCATGAAAACTCCTTATTACACAGTGTCACAGCGGACTGCGACCAGCCCGAAAGAAACCGCAAACCACGTCGAGTCCTCTGCGCCCTGCCCCACCCGCTGACTGGATGCGCAACCCTCGCGAGGACGTGCACCTACTACAACGTGTTAATAACGTGAAATGCGCTGAACATTTTTGTATTTTCAAGCACGCACTCAAGCGCGCCACGCCTCACTGCCAACGCCCCGCTGCCTGTGCCCGTTGCAACTTGAAACACAAAACGCGCCACAGAAAATCATTGAGCGAGTTGGCAACACTCGGACTCGGCAGGCAGGCTCGTGTCCGTATCCCTGTCCGTGTCCATGTCCGTGAGTTCAAAACGAACTGCGACTGTTTTGCAGTACTTTAAAAAAATGTTTTCATTTTTCTCCGCTTTTTCTGTTTTTGGATTTTCCATTTTTTTTTTCATTTTCCATTTTTTTCTTCATATTTCGAACGAAATTCGAAACACTTCAAATATTTGCTGCGAAGAAAGCAGCGCAAAGTGTTTGGACAAGTCGACGCCAAAGCATGAGAAATTTTAAACCCAAATGTCAGCTGTAGCACTTAAAAGACACCACAGACCCAGTCCAAAACCCATCTAACACTACTACACCCTTCCCCCTAGCTGTTTGCTTTTGCAATATTGACTTTGAGAAGGAAATAACACACTGATAAGTATTTACACAAAATACAAATCGCGAGTGCCCAGCAGGGTCTCCACTCCACACATCAGTCTCAAGTTCCGACTCATGATCCCCACCCCACCCCACCGCACACACTTCCGCCCACAACACACATGTCTCGCTTACCCTGTACTTCCCCATGTTGAGCACGCCTTCTTCTGCTTCCTGTCTGCCTCGTTGCCCCGCCGAAAAAGTTTGTTCGCCCCAGTCGCTTGGGGCAATAAACGTCAGTTGCGTGTCAGGGCGCATCTTTTGTATATTGACACCTCAAAGACGTCCGTGCTCCCAAGTCGAGAAGTTGCAGAGAAGAGAGCCAGGCCTTTGCAGTCGGGTGTCAGGTGTGCCGCGACATGTGACAGGATGTATTTGGATTTTATTGCAATTCACAAAGTTTTGCAGTCGGACAAATCGCTAAAGTTGTTCCCATGCTCCATGACAGCAGCGCCGGCTGATAAGGGCAATCGGGAAGCATTATTGCGACGCAATGGAACAGTATTATGCTCAATCAGTCATATATGAAATTAATAATCGCTTTTGTTGTGATTTTGAAAATTCAACTTTTCAAGCATAATAATTTGCGCTGCAATCAAAAGCTTCTATAGAAAAATAGGGAATAAGTAATATATGAATAAATATTAAAATAAATATTCCTTCTAATTTGCATTCCGTTAAAGGATTCGACATTTAGTTGAGATGATAATGCTTGAATATAGTAAAAAGTATTATGGTAACACTTATAAAAATGTATTTATGTACAATTTATTAAACCGAATGCAACTTTGATTAAAGAAAAATCCAATACCAAAACATGTTTAAGCATCCAAAACTGAATTATTTTATGAGAACTTACCGAAATTTATAAAATTTTGTTGTGAGAGAAAAATATATAAATAAATAGAATTATGTGCAAATTAAAATAAGTTTTTCTTAAGAATGAAATAAAAATTATTAGAAGTGCGCGGCATGATCGACTCGATCAGTAAAAAGTTCCTCGTAAATGATTCAAGTTAAATAATTTTTATACTTGCATTACTTCTGCTTAAAAATAATAATAATAAGCTCTGAACGACTCAGATATTGATGGTGATTAATAATTTTACATAAACAAATTCGTCACACAAGTTTAATTCTTCTGAGGTGCACAGGGTAACAAAATTACGAAAAATAAATATATGGTGTATTTCAAAAATTTGAAAAATATAATATTGTAGAAAATTACAAATCGTTTGAATGCTTTTTAATTCCTACACCATTTACCATGTGTGGTATATATAAATTGAAGAATCCGCTTAGTTCAAACACAGACGTAGCAGATACTCGGTTAATATTGTATTTCTATAATTCACACTGTCCTCGGCCCACTGTAGATTGGCCGAGCTTATCGACAGCATCAGCGTATCAGCGACACGGGTGCAAACAGAACTCGTGTGTGGACAGGCGCAGCTCGACTAATAGAATTAAACTGATAGCCAAGTCAAACATTTAACACGCAGGCCTGCACACATGTCACAAGCAAGCAGAAAGAACTATGCCGTTCGACGACCCCTTTTCATGTGGTCATGCCCAGGGCTCCCACTTGCCACTTCGGCCAACCCCGCCCCGCTCTGCCTGCCCTCGCAACAAACCGAAACTGGAAACTTATGTCAATGGCACGCGTCGCCGGCACGTGACCTTAACATGAAAATCACGCGCAAGATCACAGCGGCAGCGGAGGGGAGAGCCAGAGCCAGAGGGGAGTGGGAGCAGAGCAGTGACGGGGAAGGAAGGTAGAGAGTAGAGATGTGTAGACGCACTCAGTGAGACACGACGCCTTGCAGATGCTTTTAAATTTAAATCGAATCAAATTGATTTGCAGACGGCTTCCAATTTCCCTCCCGGCACACCGCCCCCACTGCTGGGATAACCCCTCCTGCTGTGTTGGAGTTGCTTAATTTCGAGCCGTGTCAACAGGCACGCCCACCCAAGGCTTTGGGCTATGGCGTGGACCTGCGGCGCTTGCCGTGTATCCAACTACGGCTTGTTTGCTCGACCCTGCCCGGCCCTGCGCCCCTTTGTTTAGCCATTTGACAAGTGTTTTGACAATATTTATTGAGCCAACTCACCGTAGCGCCCACAGTCATCCCCCCTTCGGTTCTCCAGCAACCGTATCTGGCTGCCTGCAGCCCTGGTAATTTGATTTGAGTTGCGTTGGACACGTTTCTGCCTAATGGAGTTGCTCGAGTGGCGTGAATTTCAATTAAATTAAATCAAAATGTTGCATTTTTTATTAAGACCATTAACACGTAACGAGTGCGAGTGCGAGTACGAGTACGAGTACGAATAAGCATATGAATACGGGTATGGGTATGAGTGCGAGTCTGAGTGCGAGGAAGGGTTCGCTCGCTCGCTCCCTAGTTAGTCAAATGAAGTTAGCAGCTGGCTGCGGGGGAAGGCAGGGACATCCGCTTCTTAATATGCATAAAGAAGTGCCACCAGGGTGCCTACCACTTGGCGGGGACTCGAGCCAGTTTGAGTGCAGATGGCGCGAGGAGGTGTGGCAATTGCCACTTGCCACGCATCCCTCTTGCCTTTCCTGCCCCGGACGCCGTGGGCAACAAGAAATGTATCTTTGCATATTCGTCATCTTTTTTTATTTTGGTTTTTTTTTTTTATTTTAATGAACATCAAATCAAATTCGCACGACCTGCATACAAATTTCCGTTTCCCCTAATGGATGTACAATTTTTCCCTTTACCTTTGCATATTTGCAGTTAAGTTTAAGGTTGACTAGATAAAGTACACTGTAGAAATAATTGAATTACTATTATATGTGACTAAAAGGAAACGTTGTACTTATAGGCTTAATAGGTTTTATTGTATTTTATTGTAAATTATCTTTAACAAAAAAGCTTTATTTGCATTAGAATTTCGTGAATTATCTAAAAAAATGTATTTTCATCAGAATTATGCATGCTATGGAACATATCAGCTCCGTAAATATATTATAATATTAGGTAAATGTTAGAAACATTCAAATAAAACAATTTAATTATTGAAATATAACAAATATCAGCCGATATTTTCAATGACAGATTTACGATATATCGGATGGGTTTGTCTCGTTTCGTTGATTAAAATATCTTGAAAACTGAGACTAATAAACAATAGAATCGTATTTTTTTAATATTCATAAATAAGTTGGGACTTTAATTTATAATTACATAGTAAAATTAAAAAGAAAACAGAAGAAAGTATTATTTTGAAAAATTTATAGTTTTGTATGTATTGCAATAAGCAAAATATTACTTTCAGAGATAATTTCAGAATTCAAAATTTTAAAACAAGATGGCTCGAAAAATGACATAAATCGGTTCTATGGCAACTACTTAATTTACATCGGCCCGATCTAGTTCGATGGCTCAAGATAGCTTCAAAACTGAAGAATTTTGCTTTAGCATGTTACATTTATATGAAACATGTTAAGCTCCAAAAGCATATACGGAGATGCATAGGAATTTAGAAAATGTTCTTATGATTAATTCGTACAATTCGAAAGAAAATGTACAAAAATAACTACCCCTATGAACAAAACTAAGTCAATGTCAAATTATGTTTATGAAAACAATAAATATAAAATCATAACGGATTCTGTATACTCTTATCGATATTAGGAAATGAGGAAAACTAAATATCCAAATTTAGAGAAAAACAATGTATATTCAAAATAATATATACATTATTATGGTGATCAAATTTTTGATGCATTTTTTAAACATATTTAATATATATATATAATATTATATTAATCATATAAAGAAATATATATCAAAATTCAGCAAACCTTAATTCGACAAGTACAACTAAATATACTCTACTTTAACCAGAAATAACTAAAGTGTATGTTTCATAAGTATGACATAAGAAACCTTGTATATATATATGAAGCTACAGCATAACGGTTAGTTACTTTTGGATCACCGAGAAGGAAAGACGTGAAAAATGGATATACATGTAGATGTGAACCACGCACAGGATCTGCTTATAGCTGCATATAGAGCATCTGATTTAAAAAAATTTCTAAGAGCGATCAATTCGGGAGCTCAACTGAATAAAATCCTCGATAATAATGAAAAAGTCGAACAGACGGCGGTTAAGCCGGCAAAGGAAATGACTATGTACGAACTAGTGCTATCTACGCCGAAGCATTCTGCATTTTTAAAAGCTTGCCTAGATGCGGGTTGTGACGTGAATTACGTAAGCCACATATATGTTACCATATTCTTTGCTACAAACTCATTTATGTACATATCTTCATCAGATCAATTCGAGAAATGGAAAGTCGGCTATCGGCTTTGCAGCTGATTCAGTGGACCCGCAACATTTTGAAGAATTGCTAAGTCGTCCCAATCAGAAGGTTAATGTGGATTATACAGAATATAAGGGTCAAACGGTATTAAATACACTAGCGAAGCTTTTATTTAGTACGAAAAACGTTAAGACGTGTATTCAGTGTATTCGGAAGCTACTGCACCATGGCGCTTCACCAAATATACCCGACAGGCATGGCAAGACACCCTTGGATCACTTGCTGGAGAATAAGGAACTTCCTGTGAATATTGTCTGCAATTTGATAATTCATTTCCTGCTGAGGCCCAATTTGGAACTGCAAAGCTATCGCAAGGGTCTGGAGTTTATTCTCAAAAATTGGGTGAATTCCGAATGGGCGGACAGCTCCCTGCTCAACAAACTACTTGTGCGTCATTTCGTAAATATGAAAAGCGAACAACTGACCGACGCCTTGCAGCACTATCGCAAAATAATCATTGATTGGAAAATAGAAGAATTATGGAACATTTTGCTGAACGAGCACATTTACCAGAATACACCGAATGCGCTAGCTGCTGCGATCACAATAGCACAAGAACTTGGGCAAAGATATGATAAGCTTGTTTTGGTTGCCATTAAAGCTGGCAGCTGGACTACCATGTTGTCGCTGTTAGAGGCATATATCCATTGTATCGAAGAGCTGCCGATGGAAGATAAGTTTTCACTGTTGCAAGTGATGATTACATATCAAGTGCAGCTGCAGTCGTTAACATGCAAAGAATACGAGAATTGCCTGATAAAATTGCTAGAGGGTCCAAATGACGAGAGTGTACAAGAATTGCTCGACTACTGCCACCCCGATGGGGGTACGCTTCTTCATAATGCTGTCCAGTATCATAATGAGATTGCGATTCGTGTTCTCCTGCGGAAAGGCGCACGCCTCGGCTTGGTCAATGGGAAAGGACAGTTTCCCTTCGAGAATATCGACGCAAAACTGCTGGAAGAGCACTTTGATTACTGCATCGAGAGTCGCGGCAATAAGCCCAGCCATGAGTCATACAAGATCGTTTTGACCTTCAAAAACCTGACTAATACACAAAACAGGTTGGATATAGCACCCATTGCGAACATCGCCAATTCGAAGAAACTCTGCCATCTGCTAAAGCATCCGATGATTTCTAGTTTTTTAAGCGTTAAATGGCGGAAATACAACGCAATCGCCCAGTTTGAATTTTTCACGCTACTACAATTCATATTATTAACGGTCTTCTATATCTTTGACCGATTTACTCTCCGTCGCGAAGACGAAAAAGAAATGTCTTGGATTAATTATCAATGCCTAGGACAGTTATTTATTTATACGTTTTTCGTGACACTGAATTGCCTCCTTTTAAGGAAATTTGTATGCTATATTCACTTGATATTAAACTTTGTGTTCATTATAATGTTCTTGGAAATTTTCAAAGACGACGGAACACAACGTCTAATCATCGTAACTGTCTTAATGATATTGGCCTACGACTTTTTCAATGCTGGCGTTATATTGTCAACGCCCATGATGGGATCGCATATGCTGATTCTTCGACAAGTAACGATCAGCTTTCTGAAGAGTCTGGTCCACTATTCGGTATTCTTGCTCGGCTTTGCTCTATGCTTTTACCTAATCTACACGAGACCGGGCCAATCATCGGAGACAATCCTCTCGTTTGACGAAATGCACAAGTCAGTTCTTAAAACTTTTAGCATATTCCATGGCATACATGATGAAGTGAATAAAGAGTTCACCGGATACATCACTTCCTTGATGATGATTCTATTTATGTTTCTGACAATGATTCTGACAAACTTGTTGGGCGCATTGGCTGTCGGTGATACACAGGTAAGAAATCGTATTCTATTCTATATGCATATTTATTCTCGATCGGCATGAACAAGATATATTTCAATCATTAGCCATTATTTCATGATTTTGATATGCTTTATCTTTTCTAGGAGATTCGAGCTGAAGTGGAACTCAATACGATCGTATGTAAGGCAAATATGATGAATAAGTTTGAAAATGAAGTTAAATATGGATGGAGTTCAGTTTTTTTGAAATTCGTAAGATTACTTTTATGTATCAACATGGACACCATGTTTGAGTATTTAGTGATTTATCCGAATCAGGATAACAAGGCGTATGGAAGTATTAGGAAATATAATCATGAGAGTCTAGAATCGCTTACTAGCTTGAAAGATAATTGTACAATTAATCTAGACAATGACGATCTAGACAATAACGATTCAGAATTAGAATGCAGAAAATCATCAAACTTTGATAACGAAAAAAAAGTGCAAATTAATGCGGACATTGTTGATGGCGCTCTTCAAGTTATTCAAAAGAAATCAGATGATGCCACGCAGGATAAGCTCAAAGAAAGTGCAGAGAAATTGCAGAAATACATTTGCGATAATTTAAATAACATAAAAAAGACTCTGGATGAATTGCAGCAGAAGATTAGTGATCCTTCCAACGAATAGTTGTCCGTTAAAAAAAGTGTTCGCTAAACAATTTCAAGTTGATTATAATCTATTAAGCAGTACAGAAACTTTCCGACATATTTGCAAGAAACATTCAGACATATAGCGCTGATAATAGCTCAGATCTGTGCGTTAATTAAGGGTATCGGACAGGCTGACAAACGGACAAAAACACAACTACTCGACTATTGACGCTGATGAAGAATTTACTTCACATCAACTTTTTATAGCTGGCCACGCCTACTTCTGCCTACATGCATACAGCATACATACCAAGCTAATAGACCATGTTTACCCATTTAAAGTTAGTGAATAATCGAATTAGTAGTATGTTGTTTCAAGTACCAAAGCGTATGAGTAAGGATCTGTATTTATAAGAAATTATCATTTTTATTATTATTTAAAAATTAATTATTATTTAAAAATAAGTGAAATTCCTGAATAATTTCTGAGTCTATGTATGATCGCATGAGTACTTGTTTTCAAGTAGCCATAGCCAATATCACAATTTTTACCAAATATCTTAGTAAATTTGCATACAAAATTAATGTCGAGTGAATGAAATTTGGAAAAAAAAAAATTAATAAACTATAAACTATGTTCTTTTTTAAAATTTTCTAAAGTAATATTTCGATTTTTGTACGTTTTAATATGCTTTTTTTCTCCGTTTTTTAAAAATACCTCCAAATGTTTTTTCGTTCTTGTTGTATACCCTGTTTAATAGACGTAATTCTTTGTAATGTCAAATAAATTCTCATTCAAGTTGAATCCGAACTCGGTACTCCCTACTAATTTAACTAAATTTTGGATTCCCAAATCGCTTTTAAAATATTTTCGATAATATTGTATCTGTATGCGCTGAATATAGTAAAAATTGGGAACGAAACAAATGGAAGCAAGATCCTTCTGCGTCTTGAGCGGCACTCTGCAGGCTCTACAGATTTGCAGACACGCTGCAACTGGTGTGGTGGTCAAAGGGAGAAGCACTACGCCAAGTGCAGTCGAGTGGATTGACTTGAGTTGAGTCGAGTCGCTATTGTTGCGTCTTCATTAAGAAATGCTCACATTTGCGAAGTCCACCAGTGCCGCTGCATGCGTGTGTGTCCGTATGTGCGTGGTGAGAGGTGAGCGCCGCCTTTGAGTGGCCAGAAAACAATGCAAGTGTGTGTTGAGCACTGGGTGGGCGGCAGGTGGCGCCAGTTGCATAATAAGTTGCCTGCTTCTTCTTCTTCTTCTTCATGTTGTTGTTGCTACAATTAAGAGACGCGGCGTGGCTGTCTGGAGAGTTGTCCATTAATCTGACAGGTAATTGCAATTAAAATCAAACAATGAGACAAGCTGCTGCAGAAAAGAACGACGCGCCATCGAGACGAATGTGGCATGCGTGCACTTGTAATTAAGATATTGCAGGTGACAATGGCCAAACAGGCAGCTGCAGGTAATTGCACTCGAAAAATGAAGAGGCTACAGTAATTTGTCGTGGTGAAATTGGAAGTGTGGTGAGTAGAGCAGAGTAGATCTCGGGTGTTCTTGAGCAGCATTCAATTTCAGTAATTCAGCACACGCAGCAAACGTTAATGCAGATTTTTGATTGCACTTACAAATATTATAGCTTACATAATAATATAATCGACTTATAGTGGCTTGAAGCTAGTTGTACTAATTGGGCGTTAGCAGACATTTTACTTCAGCATTTGCGGCCATTTTGAAAAGCAATTCGTTTCGAATTTCATTGCTCGTTGATACGAAAATGCTGTTATCATATCAACACGAATGCAACATAAATACTGCCTATATTACGTGACTCACTCTTGTTGCATATAAAACGTACTAACTGCAGCAACTTAAAGGTCTGTTTATTTTAATTTCAATTGACATATGATGAGGTTATCATAAGTACCGACAATATTATAGTACTAACAAATTTTTAAATATTCCGCCAACACATCACATTAATTGCTGGTTGTTATGCAACTCGTGATTATGTGGCAACTCTACGTCAACAGTTCCAATTGAGTAAACTGCATATAAACGAGAAGTTAAATCCCTTTATTATTTTTGATTTTTGTGATGCACACCTCCCATTGCTCGTTGATACGATAACTCTGTTAACAACATTACGCTTTTGGTATAAAATGTAAATATTTAATTACTTTGCCTACAACTTTTGATTAGAAATGTTCAAGATTTGGACGAAGATGTAACACGAAAAAGGCTCCATTTCGTGGCACAGGTAATTTGCTAGCAAAAGCGCCATTATCGAAGGAGCACAGGAGCTCACGAACATCTGCTTGGTTGGATCTATGCGTGCACTGCGAACCAAATCGAAGCAGTAACTCCCATGTTATCTAACATAGCTGCCATCGCTGTTAACTTACCATTGATTCTGAAATGTTAGTGAACCGTTGAACCAATGGCGGGCCATTCAAAAGTTTCCCACCGAACCCTGAGCTTTTCGCAAGCGAACTAAGTAATTGCGAGAGAATACTGTTGCGGGCGAGAGCTTCATTCATATTTGGCGGATTCACCTTCAATTTCTCAATCCATTTGCAGGCCACGGACTTTTCCCGGTTCTCCATTCCGCCCAGGGAACGCTCGAAGCGCCGCAGATTCCGTAGGAATTGCCTGTTAATATTTAACCATTTGCGTCGCACTTCATATTCGTCCGATGTGTCGGCTATGTAATTCTGCTGTAATTCTCTAGGCCTTTTGTTTCGGCACACTTTGCGTGCGATCATGGCTGAGAGTAGGTTTTCCACCAAAATTTTGCAGTCAAGGTCTTAAATGGTTTAGAAATTAAAATCACTTTATATTTGAAGCATGACCTACTCCATGAATTATAGAGAGGCAAACTTCGATTGGATTTTTCAATTCCTTATTAAAAATAAATAAAAATATTTAAATTTCAAATTCGATAGTGCTTGCTACCACGCACATCGATAAGTGTGGCGGCGAGCCGATTCTCCGATTGGTACATAGCCATTCAGCTGTAAACGTTGCCAGCAGCTTGACAAAATGCTCAGTGCTACGGAAGTGACAAGGCGAGAAATTGTCGATTGTGTGTGCAAAACAAAACCTGCGGCTCGAAAAACAAATGCAACAACAAATTAAGCGTAGCAATGTAGCTCAAATTGATTAAATGTACAAATAAGCGTGGACAGTGTCAACCGACAGCAGTGAAAACAATGCCTAACAAAATGGTGAAAATATTCTTCAGGTAAATGGAAAAAGAAGACAGGCGCAAAGCAGCAGCAGCAATCAAGAACGCTGCCAGCAAGAGGAAGAACAGAACAACAACAACAACAACAGCGTAAAGCAAAAACAACAACAAAGAGAAAGAGATGTAGAGTTGGCGCGCTGCTCTTGCTATTGCTCTTTGCGCTGCGTTTTTATTTTTATGAATGACGTAAGCGCGCACCGCTTTGTACCGTTCAACGGGGCAACAAAGCGACCACAACAACAACTTGCCGTGGTGTGCTTGTGTTGTAGCTGCGGTTGCTCGTTTCTGTTGTTGTTGTTGTTGCCAAAAAGCAAAGACAAAGACAGCCAAAAAGCTACAACTAGCCCTCATAGACCGAGTGCTCGTGTGTGTGTGTGTGTGTGTGTGTGTGTGTGTGTGTGTGTGTGTGTGTGTGTGTGTGTGTGTGTGTGTGTGTGTGTGTGAGTGCCTGCGTGTGTCAGTGGGAGAGCTTCCCTCACAAACACAAACGCAAAAAGTGGCGTCGCTAGCTTTTTTACTTGGAAAACGTGCTCGCCGCCAGTGAGAGCAACAGAAAGAGCGAGCGAGCGAGCGAGAGAGAGAGAGGCTCCTCAGCGCTCTCTTTTTTACTATAACATTAATTCTTTTTTTGGTCAATGACCTAAGCAGAGCTCTTTGCTCCGTTAGTTTTTTCATGTATGCAGGAAAATATCAACAAAGTGTTCTCTCTGTGTGTGTGTGTGTGTGTGTGTGTGAAGTATGCTCGTGTCCCGTTAGTTTGGGTCAGCGAATAGTGGAGCGTGGACCTTGATTGCTTACCATGTTGTGCCGAATAGTGTTATTGGTGTGGAGGAGCGGAGCGGCGGGGGGTTTAGACAGATGGTTTCGCTTTTGACCGTGCGCTGCTTCTGGCTCTTCTCGCTGCGAACAATAGGTTAAACAGACGCGCTGTGCGCTGTCAACGCTCAAGGCGAATGCTGAGCACAATAACAACAACAAAGGCGCAGAATCGGCCAAAATGTTTAGTCAGAATGATCTATTGAAAATCGCATCGATTTGCGGCTATGACCTATATCTGTATCAAGGTCTTTGACTCGAAATGATGAGCAGGGCTCTTTCGTGAATAAACAAATAAATCAGGAGAATGAGAATAGAGAATGCATATACTACTTTTTAAAATTCATACTTTTTTCTCGATATCTGCATTTATATACATTTTATTGCCCAAAAAAAAAAAAAAAAAACACTGAATATTACGAACCACTGTTAAGCGTCATAAATCACATAATGTAATAATCGCATATAATCCATGACTATTATTCTGAATTCAATGAAATGTTTCAAAACTCTCGTGGAAATTCGTACTGTACACTCATTTCCTGCAAGCACATTGCGATTATGACCCCATTAGATAATCTCATTCAGAAATTTGCATACCCTTGCAAAGAGTATAATCATTTTGGCTAGTTATTTGTAACGACTCTAAAAATGTGTATTATTGATCAGCATCAACCTTGCTATGTCCGTCTGTTTGTCCGTATCCATATTGTAACGCTAACTAGTCTCTTGGTTTTGCAACTATATTGCTGAAACTTGGCTCATTTAATTCTGATCGGGCCAAAATATCGCATAATTGGCATAGCAGCTATTGGCCGATTTTTGTTATTTATTAAGATATTATCACCAAACTCATCATCATATTATTAACAATGCTCCTAACATTTTCTCCAAATTTCATCAAAATCGGTCCACTTGAGTTTGTGTATGAAAACACAAATAATTTTGCAATCTTATTATGGTTTAGTCAAATTTTAATAGCGATTTCCATAAAATTAGATTTCTATAACATATAGCTTTTATAGAATCGATCCAAAGAATATATGCAAGTATTTGCAAGGGTATACAAGCTTGGGTATGCTGAAGCTAATATTTCTTTCTAGTTTGAATACTTACAGCAAATATTTTCGCCAATGATTATTCAAAATTGTCTCAATTAATTTCTGGTATGACATCAGCCAATGCCAATTACCGTTGCAATACCGTACGTACTGCATTTAAGCCTAATATGCAGGCGCATCTATTGCGAAGACCCCGACACGAGCCGCAAAACTGCACTATGCCCCCACATTATTATTTATCATACGGATTTTGACTCATCCACATCTGAAATGGGAACGAGCTGTTATTATTTATTTGCTTCTGTTGTTGTTGCCGTTGTTGTCTCTCAACTGTCACATTTTGACAATAATCCACTTTTGCACTTAATTTGATAAACGCGGAAACACGCAAAAGCAATGATAATGGCAATGGCTGCGGTGATAAATTTTAGGCGAAAACAAATTCATTAATGAATATCAACACGAGTTGGCAACAACAAATAATAGTAACAACAACAACCACAAGCACAGCTAGTAAACAATTGAGCAGCTTATAATAAATATTAAATAAATATTTTTGCTGCCACGATTACGAAGAAAAAACAACTGCAGCGCCCGCAAGTCTACACTAACCGGGAAAAAATTCCACAATCATGCGTTAAGTCATATCTGGGATAGCTTAAAACGAATTTTAAATAAATAAAGAATTCTGCCGAAACCAGAGTTTCTTTTGAACACTATCGCTTAATTTAGTAGAATCGAGTCAATTATTAATACGCAGTAGGGAATGTACTTTAATAATTTATTATACAAATATAAATCTTAATTATATAAATGATTATTAAAAATTGGGAAATTATTCTTGTAGTTACAATTAAGTTATACATTATTCCAGTTACAAACTGCAAGATTTCGTTCTAGTTAGAGTATACAACACTCCACATAACATTTTTTTCTACTGCTCATGTTTTTGTTTACAGATGTTAGAGAAGAGAGCGGTAAGTGGGAGAGCAGTGTGTGAACTTTGTCTTTGTATGGAGAGAGAGCATATCCTTAGGGCTTTAATAAGTTCGACTCTCATTTTATAAAACAGAAGCCAATAAGCAAACACACTGCACACACTCAAAACTTGTCAACGTCTGTACATGGCTTTGTTTACAGATGTTAGTGCAGAGCGCGAGAGAGAGAGCAGCTTTGCTGTTCCTTGCATGGAGATAGTGTCCTTGGTGCCTTACTTTGAGTGGAATCGTTGGACTCTAAGAGAGCGTGAGCAAGTCTTTTGAGTTCTTTTTAATAAAGAGAGTGACAGAAGCAGAGCGTTGTCAATGTAAACAAGCAGCAGGAGGCATGAGTGAAAGCGAGAGATAGAGAGAGTGGGAGAGCAGGCAGATCGCGTGCAAACCAGAAGCGAACAATGAAAACAAAGGCTGTAAGGAAGCGCCAGGCGAAAGCAAGAGACGTGAACAATTAGCGGAAGGCAATTAACGCAAAACGGAAATAAAACGCTTGAGCTATAGCCAAAATGGTTCACCGCGAAGTCGACGACGGCCGTAAAAGCCTGAAGGTCGTTTTTGTTTGAACGCGCGCGCGCGCTCCCGAGCGAGCGAGCGATAAAAATGTATTTAATTTTGTGGCGTTTTCTCTCTTAGTTTTAAACAAATATCACACATACGCAGCGTATGCAAATAATATTTATGGCATACAGTTTCTGGCGGTTGCCCGCAGTTTATGTACATGTAGTGCTGTTTTTATCTGCGGCGACTTTGTGTTATCCAACCTTTTAGAACTTATCGCTGCGTGTGTGTGTGTGTGTTTGCGTGTGTGTGTGTGTCTGTGTTTGTACTGCTGCTTGATTGAATTGTCGAGAAATATGCGCATAAAGTAATCGGCCAACGCTTATCAGAGCTATGCGACGCGCAACAAATACAAAAAAAGTTTAGTTAGTTACAGTGGCTCGTGCCCGACTGTTAGATACCGTTCACTTGACAACTTCAATGTATGGCAGATTTTATATAGCTATAACTTCTATATTTCTTGTTTGATTGAGTTAGTATTATAGTTTACTGTGTGTATTAAATTATAATTTGATACTTTATAAAGTCTACTAAATATTTGAGTTTATTATATAAAATATTGATTTTTGTTGTCGTTGGGTGTGTTACTTGAAGTTTGAAATAACAACTAAAGCTGTGCATGGTATACGTAAGTCTGCACATACGATTTTGTGAGTCTAGCTCTAGTAAAAACTGAGATATATGTATTAACAAGGACAAGCACGGCTAAAAAGGGTCTGAAAATACTTTGCCCTCTTCGGCATCTTACATACATTTGCACAAATCTATTATACCATTTTTGTGACTGAACAGTAACAACTATTTGAAAGTAAATGGGTAACAGAATGTGAGCAATGCCACATTAAGGCGACAAACCTTCCAATGAGCACACACAATCGCACAATTTGTCAATCAACTGGCAATCAGCTGCCAATCAATGCGTACACCCCTACCCAGCGAGTATCACAGGCCCACACTTAGGAGCTGCAGGCGGTGGGAGGCGTGAGGTAGGTGCAAATGTGCTCGTCGTTTTGTTTGGCGTGACCAATTTGCAAATGAACGCATTTAGTTTGCTACCCTGCATGCAATTATTATCGATGCGGCATATAGAATTGCAGCAATTGGGCTAGATTTATTTTACAATAACTCTTTGAACATATAGCTGGCATATTTCAAACAGAACTGTGCTGAATCCCCAAATATTTGAATTGAAAAACATATATTTTAACTGTAAATAATTAATTAATTTATGAAGCTATTGTGCAGCGTATCTACACGTCTATCAGTGGCAGCCGGAGCTCTCTTACTCGAGCAAATAGCGGCTATTTGGCAAAATAAACAACGGCGTACGCTAATCGGCCGCCTAATTTGTTGCAAATTAGCTGACACGGATAAATTACAAACTTTGAGCGCGTTACCTTTGTACTTGAAGAGATCGAAAAATGCTCTTGAAAATTTTACAAAATTATTCACGCTGCTCTGGCACTCCTCATCGATTAAAAACACAAAAATGCAAGGCTGTAAAACAATAATTTTAAGCTCAAGCAATTGCAAATATTTATTAATTATTCAAAATGAAAGAAAATAATTCAATAAAATGTATTTTTGCGTATACAAATTTTTTATTACGCTTTTAAATATTTCTTAGTCAAAATTATGCTGCTAAAATATAATATATTTAAACGCGTTTTCAAAAATGTACAAAATACCCGATTGCAATAAATTATCTTCAAATGCAGCTTTTAAGCTGTTGTCACTTCAAGTTCACTAGGGATAAATTTGTTATCCGTAGCACTCGCTTTGCTCACACATTGTTATCCGTATTAATTGCAACTCATGCCGTGTAAGCCGCAAATGTATTCACCTATTTATTAGACTGGCTATCTGTGCCACTCATAAACAAAAAATATGAATAACCCAAAAAAAAAGGAGAAAAACAACCCACAACAAAATGGCATCATCGAAAAATGCTCATTTAAGGCGCGTACATGACAGCATCAGCATCTCGGCATCAATAACAAGATTTCCGAAATATTTTGTTGGCCAAAAATATGGCGAGTCGAAAAAAAAAAATAATTGTGCGCAAATCGTTTTTGAACTTTCGCATGGCACAAGTGCCAAGAGCGAGCCCTGACACACATAATACTATTAGTGTTCCAAGCGACGCCCTCCTTTTTCGTTCCGAAATTACTATATATACTATATATGTATGTATGCGGTGTACATACAGTTGTATGTACGCGTGTGCATGTGTTCATTCACCTACACGCGCTTATAATCTCATTTCAAACGGCGTCAATAAATTATGGTCTGTATTTATATTTGGCATATAGACTGTCATGCAGATACACCCTATATTCGCTGCCATATACTCGCCTGTCTTTCACACACGCCCACCAACAGCTGCCGGCAATCGCATGAAATCACATTTGCCTAGTTCAGCTAGGCACGGAAATACCGTGCATATAACTCATTTACCTGTTGCTCTCGTTGGTCCTACGAGCATTTAAGGAGCAGCTGTTGCCAATTCCAGCAGTCGGGCGTTATCTGGCCAACTTATCGGTTAGTCATATTTGTGGCCCACACTACGATGTTGGCGCAATCGAAAAGGCCTCTGAGTAATCAGAGTAATTTGCAATTAGGAGCACTTCCAGCGCACGGTTAGTCATAGTCGAAGTTGAAGAACCCTCTGCCTGGTCATCTATGTCTGTATCCGAACTCATTTCTCGATAACTTTCATTTGTGTTGAAAGCCAAACAAATTGTTTGAAACACAGAAAAAGAGAAAGCCACGCACAATGGGCATTAGCGCGGAGTCTCCGCTATAAATTATGATAATTAGTTGTGACTCATGAAAAACAGCAATAAAATTGCAGGGAAGCTAACCATAATGTTTGAGGGGAATCTGAATAATGCTGCTACTAGTTAAACTAACAATATTAGCTGTAAATCAGAAAAATCTCCATAGTAATCTTTTTTTGCTAAACTAAACATTATGTATTGCCGAAATTCTGCTTGAATATCTCAACATAATATATTTAAAAAGCCAGGATCATCATGAGTTTTTGCTTTATGCATCTGAATGATACTTCTATTAATTAAATTGCAAAAATTAACTGTTAATTAAATAAAACAGTATAGTAAATTTATTTTTCGCAAAACTCATTAATTTTTGCCAAAACTCCGCTTGAAGATTAGATCAAGATTAATGAAGTTACAAAAATTTACTGTAAATTAGAAAATACTCCACAGTAAACTTTTTTTTTTGCAAAACGCCTTATCTATTGCCAAAACTCCGCTTGAAGATCACATCATAATCTAATTAAAAAGCCACCCTCATCATGAATTTATGCTTTTAAAATAAACCCAGTTTTATATTTAATTCAAACGGGTTTACTAACTCTAGCGAAGTTCGACATGTTCCCATTGTACAACAGGTTTGGATATGCTGCAATTAATTACGGTTAATACGAAAGGATTGATCAATCTTTTCCTGTTCACGATAGCGCAACCATAGTCAGAGTGTCTTCTTGAGGTTATTGGACGCCATTTATGGTTAATTTTAATGATGTCAATTGAATGAGATTTTAAACTTTTAATATAATTTCCGCTCGCCTTAATGTCGCATTGTTGCCCATTGTGCGCCAGTATGGCTTGGGTTATTGCTATAAAATTCATTCCACTCCAACGATCGCATATTTCGGCAATCGAAAGCTGCCCCCACGCGCGCGCTCTTGGATGCTGCGAGGCGGCAGTTAGACAAAGACAGACAGACATTTGATTGAATGTTTGTTTTGAGAAGAAAAAGCAACTCAAAACAAATAACATACAACACGTTGCGAATGAGCGAGCGAGTGGGGGGGAAGGCACACAGCGAGAGAGAGAGAGAGAGAGAGGGTGCGTGAGCAAGAGCGTTACACGTGCGCGCTCTCGTTGGCGCTGCGCTGCGCTCTCTCTCGACTCACTCTCGGTCTCGCAGTCGTCGCCTCTCGTCGGCCGAGCTGAGCCGAGTACTTCTGCGCGCTTTGTTGTGGCCCGTTGGAATCATTCGCCCTCGTTGGTCCGACGCGTTCACAACGAGACATTGCGCATCCGCCGCGTGTACGTGTGTGTGTGTGAGTGAGTGAGTGAGTGAGTGATAGACACAAAGCTGCGCGCTACGAGTGCTTTTCGCTGTGTGTGCTCGATTTCCGTTCGTATACAAACATAGCCAAAATACACGCAAAGAAATCATTTCTAATTTTATAAAAATTATACGCGCGCATAAACTGTGCTGCCCCCGCCCTCCTCTTTAAGCGAGCCAAAACAAAAAACAAATAAAAGTGCGTGCGCAAAATATATAACTGATGTGCACATAAATGTTTGTTAATAACACACGCACACACACGCACAAGCAAGCACAACAAAATACAGACATTTTTGCATAGCATTTTCTACGCTTCTTTCTTACACTGAAAAACTGTTTGTTTTCTTTTGCGCACTGAAATTCTTTAGTTGAAAGTGAAAGCTGCTGCGCGTCTGTGAAATGTTGTCGCCGGCGAGTTAAAAAAATACAAAAAAAAAAAAAAACAAAGAATTTAAATCAAGAAATCAAAAAAAAAAAAAAATACAACGAGACACGTTATGCTAATCGCTAATGTTGGCCGAACTTTGGCACCACTAGCAGCGAAAATCATTAGCTTGAAGTTTGTTCAATGAGCGGCAACAATAAAAATCGATTGGCCAAAATGCGTCTGCAGCGTTACAACAGCAACAATGGCAGTGGCTCGATAGCAACACAGACACAGATTGGAGCAGGCAGCAGCAGCAGCAACAACAACAACAGCAGCAGCAGCAGCAGCAGCAACAACATGCACATCAACAGAATCCGCAATCAGCACGCCAAGATACTAGACTTCATCAACAACTCTCGCAACAGCAACAACAACAGCAGCAACAACAACAGCAATAGCAACGGTTTCTTCAAACTGCGCAGCAACACGAAAGCGACGCCAGCAACAACAGCAGCAACAACAACAACAAGCAACAACAAAAGCAATTGCAAGCGCAACAACAATCCGAGTATGCAACTGGCGGCTGAGACTGACGCTGATGCTGCTGCTGGAGAGGAGATTGTCGAAACGCTGGAGGAGACCACAACGGCGGTGGAGCTGCGTTCAACGGGCGCCGACACTGGCGACTCCAGCGGCTCGAGTTGTCGTGCCTACACGACGCTGCGCAGCAACTCCACATCGGCCATACTCGCCGAGGTGGTCGGCATGCCCGGCCTATTGGGCTCCAGCCCGAGCATGCTGTACGCCCGCCCGCGCACCCTCAACGTGCACAATATCTGCCAGACGCCAGCGCAAATCACACAGTTATTTTTTGGGTATGTTTTTTAGTTTTTCTCTTTTTTTCTATTATTTTCAACAATTTTCTATTTGGTGGCAGTAGCAAATAATTGAAAGTGTAACTAACTTTTTGTTGTAAATATAAAGCATATCAAACTAACCTTAAGAATTTTGACTAATCAATAAAATAATCTCATAAAATACTGCTCAACTAATCGTTCGACTGTTTTTCATAACATATAGAAATTCTAGCTTGTTCCTGATGTATCTGCAGATACATACTTATCTTATCTACAGCTCTTGTTTTTTGGTCTCTGCTCTAGCAATTCTAATTTGAACTCTGAAAAATGTTTCTTTTAGTGGTAGATCATTTGAATATTTAGCATAGACGACTAAATATTAATCTCAAGTGATTACAAATTACTTTTTTCGATTTTCTGCAAAATTTGTATGCATTTTCGCAGTGGCTAAGATTATTTATCATATCAGTATCTACTCTTCTAAACCGACTCTAGTTAGTGCGCTGAGAAAGCTATCTTTTAGCTGTAGATCAATCGAGCAATTAAATATTTATCTCCAGTAATTAAAAATTATTTTTTTTTTTCGATTTTCTGCAAATTTCTATGCTTTATATATGATATGATATGATATGATATATGATTTTCCCATCTGTATAGCTTCTAGTTTGAGCTCTGAAAATTGTTCCTTTAATATGTAGACCATCAAAATATTTAGCATAATTGTCTAAATATTTATCTCTGGAAGAAATTACACAATTTTTCGCTCATTTTTATAGATTTATATAGATCGAACTCTCTTCGCTGGCCCAAGGTCGCAATAGCATTCGCGTTTGCCCATGTACAAATATTTATGCACTGCACTGTTACCTTAATTTATGTGCTTTCAAATTGTATCTGTATTGCGTCATATTCAATGAATGAACTACAAAACCGTTGCGAATTTTATGGAGTATATATTTTGCTTTTGTTAATGGAAAATCGCAGCAATAATTCCGCACAAAAGGCCGCTTAAAACGTAATGATCGTATTTTCCGGGGATAACAAAAGAATTGATTTATAGTAAATTGCATAAAATGAACTACTATTTGCGTCAATTAAAGCCTCATGAATTGAAGATTTAAGCATAATTTTCTTTTGAGAGAGACTTGGCTAAAAGTAGTTCTTCCGATTGCCAAACTTTTGAAATGTTTGCAAATATTTAAAAAATTATCTGCGCCTACAATCGCAATGCCTTATTATTTCTGTCACTTGGGGAATTTCTGTTTAATAGTGCCATGACATACGACTGATTAATCACATCGAGGGCGGCAGCTCTTGAAATGTGGCCACGCCTCTAATCTAATTGCTCGCCTTCCTGGGCGAATGCCCCTTGATTCCCACACGCAAATACGTTCTTTATATATATATACGTATATATAAGTTCGTGAACATATGTAGGTAGACTTCTCGGTGTTCTTTTGCGCTTTGTGTTTCATTCCGTTGCACAAAAATACAGCGAGTGGATTTTGTCATCGTTATTTTAAAATGTTTTATATATATTTGATTTTTGCGCGCTCTCGCGCTGCGCACACTAAAAATATTCAATTAAATGGCAAGGCAAATTCTGCTTTTAATTTTTTTTCTTTTCTTTTTTTGTTTTGTTTTTATTTTTTTGTTTTTTCGCACAGTGCAAAGACATTTTGTCTCCTCTGGCGGCGGCCAATGTGAAAATTCAATGAACTTGATCTCACTTGTGACTTTGCAGCGCGTGCATTGCATATTTTTGTTTCGGATCTCTTATTTATTTGTTCAATATATTTTTCTTTAGCGCTTCATAAATTCAATAAAGTTAACAACAACAACAGCGACAACAGAGTATTAAAATGTCAAGCGTTGTAAAGGCACGAGATCGCCTGATGTGCGCGAGTGTTTGTGTCTCTTATTTGTATCAATTTGCATATATCATACATAAGTCATAAGTCAGTCGTAAATTGTTATTTTCATAACATATTTATAGTGCTCGCGGCACTGGGCAATTGATCAGACAGTTCAACAAAGCACATTGATAAAGCCAGGCACGACTTCTAAACACGTAAGTGTTCCGTTTGCATAGGTTCGACTATGCTACGGCTGTAAAGCAGTTCACACATTAAATTTGTAGCTGTGGGTTGAAATAAATAAGTAAGACGTTAACAGGAAAACAAGCTAAAGTAATAATAGAAATACTTTATCTAGCAGGAACACCAAGAAAGCCAGCCAAAGTTTGGCTACAAAACTCATTGGTTGCTCTCTCCCATAATTATTCCCGCTTAGCTTTTGCTCTTTTAAGGGTCTTAATTAATCAACTTATTTTTATGACTGCAACATATTCTCTTTTTTTTTTGTATTTGTCTTTGTCTTCTAATTGAATTGAAACGTTCGACTTGATTTTCACATTCGTGATTCGTTTGACCTTCTTGCAATTCGCTTCATTTGCCATACACTCGCAGATTTCCATTTCATATAGAGATCGAGATCTATAGCGTAGTTACCACACCCAGCTGCTGGGTTTTAATATGCACAAATGTTTTAGGGACAGCGCGAAATGAGACCGTAAAGAGTCTTGGTCAAACTCGTAAATCACACAGAGCTACGGCCATTAAAAGTTATGGGTCCGCAGCATGCGAAATTAAAAGTGTTGCGTTGATTTCTGTTCCGCTTCTTGATCGTTTGATGTCGCTTTAATTCAATTTGTGCAGTCTGCGGCCATTGTCTTGCCGCCTTAATTCGTCATTTGTTCATTCCTTCATTCATGCATCAATAAATCACGCATTGAGCGTCATTGTCTCGTTTCTTTTTTATGATTTCATAAGAGGCACTTCAATTCAGCAACTTTTGTCAATTGCTCTCTGTAGTACTGGACTGCTACAATATTATCAATTATTTTGTTATTACATTTTGGTCTTCTAGCAATGTTTCTCAAGCTGTACATTTATCACCCGGCATACACAATAAGTACTGACAATAATTTTCGCTTTTTGCGTCGTGATATTATGCTTTATTTTTAACTTGATTATGGCATAGTACAAACAGGCAGAGCAACGAGTACTGCAAATGAAGATAATAATAATTAATAATAAAATAAAATAGCAATCTCTTATAAGCATCCACAGCGTCCAACACTTTGCCATTATGCTAATTGCCACGTATTTATCTTGGTTTGAGCCATAGCGAAATATATCTAGTATTAAAGGCGTGACTGCATTTAGTCTTTGGATAAAATCAGTTAATTAATCGCCACATGATTAGAGAGAGAGAGAGAGAGAGAGAGACAGACCAAGAGTAGGGAATTTCGCACCAAGAAATTGATGAACACACACAGCACAAAGAAGTTCATTAAAATCGTGTTGAAATACACCAATTTCTGGCATATCAGATATCATTATCTCTCCATATATTATCGCAGATGTTGCATACAGCTGGCTGAGCTGATTGATTACCGTACAAATTCACAGCGAAAAAGCTAGTATTTTTATATAAACTATTTCTGACCTGAATATTGACGAAGCTATAAAAATAACTTTTGCCACTCGTTAGAGTTTCGGATAGAAACGGATAAGCTATCCGCAGCATCAACAACTTGATTAGCACATTAATTCACACCGAGTCGGTTGTTCTACTAAATATATTATAATAATAATTATTAATATTAAAAATAATAATTTGACATCATTTTGTAGATGCTTTTTTGCGGTTAGTGAATGTTTCAACTGATCTTGTCTTGATCTTGACAGTTTTTCTGTAGTTTGGCTACAAACGGATAATACTTTTTATGATATTTAATTACTCTATATAAGCAAAAGTGAGGCAGAAAAGAAGAGCGTGAGACTCTAGAATAAAAACAGATAAATATTGGTATTAAGCTAATTCTGTAGATTACTAGCGTACTGTGTGGATAAAACAGATAATGTACTCTAAAGTATTACTAGCACATTACAGAAAGTACAGAAAGGTAAAAGGCAGAAAGAAGCAAATAAAATTCCCATGAAATCTGCAGATAAACCCTTTGCACTGCACTTTGACCCAGGGGAATAATTTATCTGCAATTGGGATAACAACAATAAACGTCTATAAACATGTGTATTATCCGCATGTTATTGTTCATTATTCGTTGAAATCGATTAGGCAAATTACTTGCCACTTGATTGCCACACACCGAAATGAGCTTCCATTGCGGAACTACGGCACGTTGGCTAATAAATAATAATTAATGTTGTGGAAAATGCATTAATAGACACACACATACACGTGTGCATACTCGAGTATACTCGTGCATACTATGTATATAATATATAATTCATTCAGTTCCCAATCGTTGCAATCGCCGAGAAACGTGTAGTAAACACAATTGTGCAGTCGAAGAACTGCAAACATAAATAAATATCGAATAACTATTGTTGGTTCGCTAATGGCGACTGCACAAAATTTCTCGCAGCTGCAATTCGCTAATTTTAGCCGAGCTCGTCATACTGGCTTCCACAGCCATGCCTTTTGCCCCGCGCAAATATTGTGTATACGTAAGCGAAAGGCCAAGTTTCCGTCCGCCGGATGTGTAACAAGGCAGCAGCGGGGGTTAGCGCCAAGTGCTCTGCAAATATTCCGATAATGGTAACAATGTCGTCGTCTTATATCGCCCCACTATATATGGTATGTGTACATATAACCATATAACAGATGAGCCAATCGATTCTTTTAGCTCCTTGCGAATGCTGTCACCGTTGCAGAAATACTCGCAAGGCAATTAAATAAAGCCCGTGATGATGGTGATGGTGGTGGTGATATCAGGACGAGAGTTAAGCGTTTATGGATCGATCGGTCTAAAATTAGAAATGGAGTGAGTGCCATAAAGTAGTTGGTTTTGCCTTGAATCAGATCGCACGATCGGCAAGTACATTATCTGCTTTTTCCTCTCGCTTTTACTATTCTTTATTAGCTCTATTTTTGGCATACATTCCAATAACGCCCATGGCCGTCGATCGTCTTTGTTTATGCTCAAGCATGCACTTGATTTTCATGGCCTGCGCAGCGTCTCAGTGCCATCATTTGTATACATAAGACACACACTCTCACACACGCACACACACACTTTGTTTAACTAACTTTTTGCATTATAATTATGAGTATTTTGTTTTATTTACGCGCGTCGCAGTCTAAAAATAAGTCGAAAGAAAGTGTGAAAATCGAGGGTCGCAGCGCAGGCGAAGGTGAAGACGCTGACGAGGGGGACGGGGGCGTGGCTACTTCATAATGTGCCAAGCAAATACGCGCCACAAATTAGCAAACAAAATCGTAAAAACTTTTTCTTTTTTCTCACCCCCCCGAACAACAAATATCAATGCAAATTTAAACAAAAAATAAAAAAAAAATAAAAGCGCCCATTAAATCATGTGAGCGTTCAGGAATATTTATGGCCTATATATGCCACATAGAAGTCTTGGCATATAGAACACTTTCGCATGGAGGCGTATTTGTCTGCTGTCACTTTCGGCTAAGCCGTTGCCATTGTTGTGCAGTTTATTATTGACATATAGACAGCCAGGCGATCCATAAGCAATATATACATATTTAAGAGGATTTCAGACTGATGGCAACTGCACTTGAAAGTGTTGAAACAGTAGCTAAATAGGCAGCTATGATACTCATGCGATGCAATCATCAAGGAGTGGAAGATTGACTTAGCTGAATTCCAGTAGCTTGAGTGTTCCACATGATTTTGGATAGATTGCCATCAGTTAGATTGATTTATTGCACAGACACACGCTCATTCGACTGCTCATTCATCTATTTACACATTTTCCATGGAAATTTCCTAGTAATTGCGCCGGGATCGCTGACCGTTGACCTATCTGTCAATGCTGATTGACCCCCGTGTCGATTCATGCGATGAGCATACATCGAATTATGAGTAATCCGCGCTGAATGCGTGACTGTATTCTTTGTCTATCCGATCATGATCTCATTTTCATCTCGGCCTCTGATCGTGGTTTTTGGCCCATTCATGTTATAATCAAAGACAGTCGCCGCTTTTGCCATATTAGCGAAAAGCTCTTTAGACTGTGCTCTTATTTGTCAGTCGGGGGGAAACTTGAAAGCTCTACAAGCTTGACTTACGCTGTTGCCACACCCACACAGACATACACACACACCTGCCTAGTTAAATTCCACGCGTCAGTTAATTGAAACGAACTGCGATTGCATACGACCTCAGAGAGTACAAATCGATCGTTCCGATCCGCAGCGATCTGAAGCGATCTACATATGCAGCAGCAGTCGCAGTGCAACACAAATGACTCACGTGGAACATTTCACCGATTTGCATACGACATTCGACATTCTGAAATGGCCTGGAAAACAAGTCAATTAGTTGAGCGGTCGCATTGCAAGTGATCGACTGCCGCATACGCTGTGAAGTGAAGCGACATTTTTCTATAGTATGCAGTAATGATTAATCTCTTCACATATATTAAAAACCTACACAAATGAGCTTTGCAAGTTGTTGATAGCTTCAAAACATTAAGTAGGAGCTAGAAACCCAAATTTTAAAGCTCTTCAGTTTTTTTTATAAAAATATTGCCAAAGAAATATGCATGATATTTTAATACGCATTTATTTTATTATTACTCTGTAAAGTAAAGCAAATGTTGTGTATGGTATGCATATGTAATGATTAATCGCTTTTCATATAAAAAATAATGAGCTTTGCAAGCTGCTGAAAGCTTTATACCATTAGGTAGAAACTAACAAACCAAATTTTCAAGCTCTTCAGTCTTTTTATGACGATATTTCCTGTGAAGTAAAAAAAAAAAGAGTTGTGTATGGTATGCATATGTAGAAATTAATCGATTTTCATATATAAAAGTCTCCAACAAAGTGCTTGAAAGCTGTTGAAAGCTTTAAATCACAAAGTAAAAGCTAGAATATCCAAATTTTCAAGCTCTTCATTTGTTATATCGATATTGTTTAAAAAATCTGCTTTATTGCCTTGCTAGGACTTCAGAGTAGACGCATTTGCCTTATTAGCTACTGTTCTTCCTTGCACGCATATACCCTATTCCATACAGGGTATAAGCACTTGCAAATTGCACACAAAACTGACTAACTAACCTTGCACAAATTAGTTTTTTGGTTCGAGATTAGCGTCAACTTTCAACACATATGTTTGACCAACACTCATACTCCCACACACACACACACACACGCACACGCATAATTCACGCAACATACATGCGGTGTTTCTTTAGGCTCTGGCACATGTAACCCATTTATTTTTGAAATGTTGACCTCATAACCGACGATGGCTGTCGAGCCTATGCGTGCTTTAAAATTGACTCGAAATTGACAGCCACCCCTCCGCCTCCTCTCCTCATGCCGGGGGAGTATGGGGCCACACGACGGCAGCGTCCAAATGCGTCGATGACAACTTCATTTCAGAGCGTATATACGCGTATGACAGACAGTCGGACACTCTGTGGGTTTGACGCCGGGGTTGGACGCTTTGTTCTGAACCGACAGTTGCCAGTCGCAGTTCGCGCTATCGATACTTTCAATCAGAAAACGATAATTCATGACATCATCAACGGGCAACAGGCCGCAACACTGCGAGCGAGCGAGAGCGCGAGCGTGGGAGAGTGCGAGACAGAGAGATAGAGAGAGAGAGAGGTGGGAAAACGAGAACTCTGATTGCTCGCTGTACGCTTGAGTGGTTCGCTTAATTAGTAATTTAACACAATATTAAATAAACGAAGCGCTGCCCACACCCGCTCCTAACAATCTCCCTTGATCAGCGCCCTGTAATGCCTATAAATACTTCCCGAATACCCAACCATAATCCGTCGCTCCGAGTCGCAGTCAGCGGTAACATTTTTTGCCATGACATCAAAATTCGTGCGCCATAAAAATTCACTTCAACTTACTTTAATCGGCATTTCATTGAGCAAATTTTACATGTTGTTGTTGCTGTTGCTGTAGCTGTTGCGGCCGCTCAGACTTCCCGAGACTTGGGGGAAAAGCACTGCAGCCACACTCGCATTTTCAGTTGTCCGTGTGCGCCCCTCAAGTGCGGTACTCGTGCTCGTCTATCTCTCTTTCCATATATATCTCTCTCCCTGTCTCGGTTGCTTATCCTGTGCAGGAACCCAATCCCCACGTGCCCAACGACTATACTATAAATGCATTGTGCGATCGTAATTCGTGACTCTATTCCAAGTCGGGCATTCATACGGACACACCCTGTACATGATTTGTGTAATATTTGATTCGGTTCGGATAAAAATTCATAAACGATTTCCCAAGTTGTTTGGTGAGCTGCATGCTATAATAAATCATATAATCATAATTTACATATCAATGGAGCTTACGATTATCCAAACTAATCACTTGACAAGTTGCTATAAATTTTAGGGCCTGTGTAATTTTTTACAAATTTATTTATGGTTTATTTATTAATTGCTTTTGGCAAAATTCATTTAAAATGCGATCGATCAACATTTGATTGTGTTTTTAAGTAATTTTGGCACGTGCCTGACAAATTATACGATAAATGTATATCTTATTCAGATAGTTCTATGTTATATCGCTGAGGAATTGGCACGCGTCGCGGTTTCTGTTTTCTTAATGCCAAGTTTTATATGCATTTTTGAAGCTTGAAGCGCCGGAAAAAAAACTTGTATAAAAGTTTCTCGGTTTTCTGAAAATATCATGAGAAACTTTGTTTATACTCTCTTTTTTTTTGCTTCAGCAACTTATGCATTTACATGGAATTTGATTTCCATAAAAGCCTATGTTTGCATAGCATAAATATAGAGGTGATTGTTTCGGATTCTAAAGCATTTGTTTTTGGTCGGTAGACTTCCAGGGAATTGATAATTGGGGCTTGGCGCCAGATAGAACAGATTCCCGGAACATAATTGTGCTCGACTGACCGACCGAACATATGTCAGACCATATGCAAGCTGTTGTGTGATTATCATCGCCTGGAAATAAAATAGCAACAACAACAGCAGCAGAGAAATGAGATTGACAAGAACGCAAGGTCGAGCACAGGGAATTTCAACAATGCCCCCGAGCAGCTGACATAAAAAACTCAACACTTTACCTATTTCCGAGGTGGCATTGTTTAGATTAGATTGCGGCCCGTCGATAGCTCTATTTGTTGTAGTTGCTGCGATCGAGAGACCGCACAGAGCAATTGGATCATATAACGCGATTTACCAAAGACCATTGAACAAAGCAAGAGTGCGCTCACCTTGTGAGGGAACTCTGTACGGTAACCACAATTAATACGAGCGTACTCTATCCATATGGTTTGCCTTCGAAACACAACAAGCCAACGTTACCTTCGCCATACCGAAGGTTGTACACCCTTGCATGGGAAATATTTGCATGTATGGGCCGATTGTTCCTATGACAGCTATATGTTGAGGCGACTTTTTTGAAATTTTGTGAAATTTATAAGGGAAATATTAAAAGTAGATGTGCCAAGTTTAGTTATGAAATTTTGAAAAATAACGAAAATCGGCCGATAGCTATGCGATACATCGTTATATACTGGCTCGTTCTAAATTATTTACAGCGTGCAGATGAAAAAGGCATATGTGCCAAGTTTTTTTAAGATAGTTTCAAAACAGAGAGACTAGTTTACGTTGCAACAGACGAACGGACAAACGGACAGACAGCAAGACATTGCTCGATTGACTCAGTGGTTGGTGCTGATCAATTTTATTATACTTTGTATTGTAGGTGCGTTGCAAACGTATGGCCAAGATTAATATACCCATCGCTAGGGTATAAAAACCAAAGACCGAAAACCGAAAACAAAACGAAAATACAATATAAATTACTTGCAAGTGATATCATGGCGTTAGTACAATTTTGGCGCACATAAATAGATACAATACGAAATAGGGAATGAAAACAAGGCGAAGCAAAATGTTGAAAGAGCGAATGAGGGAGAAAGGGAATTATGCATGTAACTTAAAAATAAACGTTGATGTCACTTTTAAACTTTTGCACCGAAAAGGTTAGAGGACAACGACACTCGCCGCCTCGTCGTAATGCTCTGAGGAACAGCACTCTGGAATACATCATGCCGATGATAATGATGATGATGACGATGACGATGGTAAGACAGACTAATGAGACGATAGACTCATTGGTCTGCACGATGACGCGATTCTTGAGCTGCTGTCTATCGCGGCAGTTCCATGTCTTGTGAAAGCTCTGCTCGTACCCCCCAAGTTAGGCAGTGTTATGATGTCTATAAATAGCATGGGGACCGAGACAAATAACCAAGTCGTAGGGGCTTAGGTTGCGGCATTAAAGCAGCGTTATAAATAAACAAGCAATTAAGCAGATATGGGCATAGCTTGAGGTAAGGTTTTCTATTTTTTTTTTTTTTTTTTTTTTTTTTACATTGTTAGTTCGTATCGCCACTGATTGAGCGATTGCGGTTAATCGTACGCTTAAATATTTACGAAGTGAGGGCGTGCTCATCTATATATCTCTCGCAGGTGTTTAGATATTTGGGAATATGCGATGGTGTATATTATATAAAGCAGAGAAAGTGCAGAGTACTTACGCACGGCACTGTACGTGGTATTGTTTATTTTTAGTGAATAACTAAATAAGTATTTTTTGGCAATGCAAAATGTGGAACGCGGCCCAGACGAAAAGGTCGTAAAATCCGAGTCGAATAATGTCTTGTAGAATAAACAGAGCGAAGAGCCTTGGCCTTTCGAGCATAGTTCAACGCCTACACAATTATTTTTACGATATACATATCTATCGATAGCTACGCTAAACCAATAATTCTGAAATGAAAAATCTAAAAATTCTGTGCAATTTTTAGACTGCTTAATAATCTAATAATCAATGTATGATGTTATATTCAGACACTATACGATATAAGATACTACGTTATAATGCAATATATAATATTATATACAACAGTTTCTTAGTCCCTCCAGACGTAACTAAGTTCCAATTGATTAGTTTAGTTGCATAGCTGAAACTAGTTTTTTTTTAGCTTTTAGCAATTTCCCATTGAAGGCATTAGCACGTGATTTATTGCACAGAATGTCAGTCAAAGTAGGCCTGGGCGATAAAGATATACGATAGTAGGCAGATATGCCATAAGAACTCCGAACAGTTCAAAGAGCATCAAAAATGACGTCAAGTTGCGTTCAAGTATTGATAGCAGGTAAATTTGATAACGATAAACCTGCGACAATTATTAAATAAATATAAATATCAAGCGGCATTTTAAGCAAATGTGCTAAAAACGATTGTTTGGCCTGGAAACGGGCCCACCACAAACAGCTGTTCGCAAGAGCAAGCGAGCAAGCGAGAGAGAGAGAGAGGGCAGACGGTGAGCATCAGCGGGCCAATAAGCACATACAACTAAAAGAGAGCGAGCGCTGGGAGAGATTAAAGTTCTTGTGAGTTATTTCCTTAAGCTGTTGCCGTCCGCATTGCGCTCTCTTGCGCTCTCCTCAGTCTGTTGTAGCTTGTAGCCATGTGCTTGGGGCTCTCTCTCGGAGCGCAGAGCGGCGTCATTTTTATTATTAGTTATGACCTCATCATCGATTATTGCTTTGAGTGTATGTGTGCGTGCGCGTGTGTGTGTGTGTGTGTGTGCGTGTGCGTATGCGTGTGTTGATACTTTTATTGAAACGAGTCGTCGGCGTCGTCGGGCAGCTGCAACCTGGCTGGGAATCGAGCAGAACTGAGAGCTGCGAAGTAGCGACTGTATGTGTATTTGTGTGTGTGTGTGACTACCTGTAGCTCTGTAGCCAAGGCGCCACGAGTGTTGTGCAAACAAATCTAACACACCTCTTGTTAATTTTTTGTTTATACGCGGCTCTTTGTACCCTGTACGCATGCAAATTGACAGAGGGCGGCATGAGCATCAAAATGAAAAAACACATTGTTTTATAGAATATAAAATATATAGAATTTCACAGTTAAACATGTAAATTAATTCAAATCCTATGAACTATTCACAACTGTAGGGCATCTGCAAGTCGAGCAACTGCTGCTGACTGTCATAGCTGCCTGCTGATTAATCTTCCTTCGCTGTCTGTAGACAGACCAAAGCTCAGCGCTATTTGACATGTGTAGCGGCATGTTGTTTTGCAGATTTGTATGCAAATATTTTGTCCACTGCACATGTGTGTGTGTGTGTGTGAGTATCTGTGTCCCTGTGTGCGTGTGAGCTTTGTGATTTAATTTACAGACTGCGAAGTGCAAACGTATGCTCAGTGATTTGCTTAGGCGCCCATTGTTGTTGCTGTTGTTGTTGTAGTGTTTACTCACTCACTCGAGCGGGCATGACATGCAACGATGCAGAGTGTACTAAAGAGAGTAGAGCGCATCATGCATCGCTGCTGCTGTCTGTCGGCGTCATCCTCAGAGTTCAATGTACATTTTGTCTCCTGCTTAATTGCGTTCGGAAATTGTTTATTACTCATTTGTAAGGCACTCGCGTCTGGGTCAACGAAATCATTTATGCACTTGCATTTTTTTGTCGCTTTTGTTGCTGGTATTTTTATGTGTATTTAATAGGCTATGCCTGAGCGTTTGTCGTTTGGCCCGCGGCCAGCGGATAATTGCATTTTCAGTAACGTTGTTATTCATGTAAAATATGCAAATCGATTTGTTTTGCGGATGCAAAACATGTGAATTATGCGAATTGCGTGCAATGGGGAAAATAAAGTAGTACGAATAAGGCGGAAAAGCAGGTCACAGCCAGCTTTAGTACAAATTGTACTAAGCTGGTACATGCAGGGAGATATACTTGCCTTGGTTCATTAGATCACTAGCGAGGACACAGCTTTAGTACAAAATGTACTAAACTGGTACGTGAGATATTCTTGAATTGGTACATTAGATCAACTGGAGCGCAATGACGGCTTTAGTAGAAAATGTACCAAACTGGTACGTGGTATATAATCCCCTTAGTGCATTAGATCATCTCCGAAATGGTACGCGTTTATTGCTCTTTGTACTTTTGGACATATTCGCTTTGGTACATTCGATCACCTCCGAAATTGCAGCTTTAGTACAAAATGTACTAAACTGGTACGTGGTATATAATTCCCTTAGTGCATTAGATCATCTCCGCGTTTATTGCACTTTGTATTTTTGGACATATTCGCTTTGGTACATTCGATCACCTCCGAAATTGCAGGTTTCGTACAAAATGTACTAAACTGGTACGTGCGGTGCATTAGATCACCTCCGAAATGAAGGTCAATGACAGCTTTAGTATATAGTGTACTGGTACTTGTGACTTACACGCTTTGGCACATTCGATCAGCTCCAAAATTAGACGAGTCCGTTGCACTTTGCCGGATAAAGGTGTCAAGTAAATTAGGTACATGCGGATAGAGCTGATTGCCAGTTCATTGTGATGCAAATATCGCGAGAAGTTTGATTAATGTAACATTAATGTGGACAGACAGACACAGACAGCTCGAGTGGATAATCCGTCTTTATCGCACATAATGCGATTGTTTCGATTGTACTCGATTGTTGCTCTGTTCAACAATAATATAATACCATTATTGCGTTTAGAATACAAACAAAATGTAGTCGCAGCGACTTAAAAGCAGTTAAATAATAAGCAATAATTTTTTTTGTTGCTCCATGTAACGCTTACATAAATACAGTTTTTTTTCACACTCGCCTTACATTCATAATTCATTCATTGACTTAAGGTATGAGTACAATGAATTACGTTTTTTTTTTTTTTTTTTTTTTTTTTTTTTGGATAAAAAAGAGAATTTTTAACTGAAAATTAAAACGCTGTTGTACCCTTCGATTGATTAGTTTGAAGAACTAAGTGAAAAAACACGTAAATATTTGATGGCGATTGAAGCAGAAGTACTGCTACGATTGGGTGAATGACACAAGTCGAAAATGTAATTAATCTTTACGACGATGTTAGTCATTCAAGTTGTTGTTGTCACACTCGCGCCCCCACGCGTAATGCACAGATCAGCGGATTTCTAGGCCCATTAGGTAATTGGCTACTATATAGTATACCACGTATGACGTCTTTCAAATTTACCAGAGAGAGAGAGGCGAGAGTGTTTGTACTTCAGTAGATTTGTTATCGCCAGGCCTACGGCCTCATAGATTACTCTATATAGCTTCATTCATGTGTATATCGCCAAGGGCCACGCTATCTGCAGCACGTAGTGCTTTTCTGCAATGCTCTTATTGGTTACCGGGTATGTCTATGGCTTTATCGCTGTGCTCTCGTTTCGGCCTATTTCCGGTAGCCTGTCACAGATTTTGTTTACAAACAGAAATTACACAAATTTATCTCACTTTCTCTGGTATATTTACGGCCTGTCGGTTTGTTTTTTGTTTTAGTATAATGTTTTCATATCTACCTGTAGCTGAGCCAAGCCCAAAGACAACAAGAATGTATTTGTTTTTACCAGAGAAACTACAAAAGAACGCAAAAAACTTGTTTTCCGCGTCGGGGGCCGGACACATTGGCTCATCGTGTCAGGTTCTTAGAACTCGCTGCGAAATTTCATCACAGAGCCATGAATCAGAGTGGAAGCCGACATAGTTTCAGATCGACAGCAGCTGATATAGCATAAAAATCAGTTAAAAACGCTTTTAAAAATTTAGAACAAATTAACTCTCGCACTTGGGCTTTATTTTCCGTGCTGCAATTGCACTTCCTCATTCGAGCGATCGGCCTACTGAATATGTCCCGGAAATATTTCCACATCGCGGAGAGACTTTTGTAAACAAAGCATAAAATTTGTGCGTCTGTTTGCCATAAAAATACCAAATGCGATGGCGCAACCTGCAACACACTCACACACACACGCACACACACTCGTTGTACACCCACAGATCGGCCAACGAGATCGCGGGGGGTGACGGCAGGCCGTACTCTCCAAAAATAGAGCCCATCTCATTAATATGCCAAATTTAGTGCTGGCAACAACACTTAACCGTTGCCCCAGCCGTGGGCGTGCCCACGATCTGCTGGTCTACTCGAGTCTATCAACGGTTCGATCGGTTCAGCTCTGGGTGTCTGTTTGTCTGCCCGTCTCTCTCCCTCTATCTCTCTCTCTCTCTCTCTGATGCAGTCTTGTAATTGGCATCCCTGCACACCCACCCCCTCTCTTCCCTCTCTTCTGCTAGACAAGTTTGACCAGCCAGCGGATCCGCCTGCACTTGTCGGGGCCGTGTTGGTCGCGCTCTTTGGGTCTGTGCGCCTTGCGGATTCTTGGCAATGACATAATCCCCATGTGCCTCATTTGCATTTGCAATTCTTTTGCGCTGCGCCGATTTCATGTCTGCGAGTTTCTTTACCTTTTGAGCATAGTTTATGGCATCGTTTTCGTCTGTTTTTGCCTATGCGCGTGGGTGAGCGGACCAGTTTGATCGCCCATAAAAATGTTGTCACCTCGCGGCGTCAACAACAACAACAACATCGGAATTAACATCAAGCGCAACATATTCGCTAATTGGGCGCCATATTCAGCTCGTTGCTCAGGCCGAAAATGGGCAAATTTGGCTAAAATATGCTAAAGATAATATATGGAGAGAAAGTGGTGAAGTTTGTAGGGGATTTATTAAATATTTTAAACCATTTTTTTCCAACTCAATTTCAGCAGTATGCATTTTTATTTTATTTTTAATTTTTGTATTTATTTATATTTTTTTTAAATATATTTTGCAAATTTGTTTCAGATTTATTAAGCAATGAGCGCACTTTATGGAGAAATTCTTAAAAAATTTAACAGCTATTTTTTTATTAGCTAATTTTTTAAATTTTATTAAAAGCTGAACTCAATTTTAAGCTGAATTTGTGCAGTTCTTATAAATTTTTAAAAATGTTCTGAGAATTTAACGTTTTTGCAGATGTCATTTTAGTATTTAAATATTTATCAAATGGAAGTCAATAAAAATAATTCCAAACTAAAATAAAATAAATTGCTAATTTGATTTACATATTTATATAGTTTATTGAAAATTTTAAAAGCTTAATTTATTCGAAAATTAATTAAAACCTTATAAATAAAAGTCTTACCACAATCTACATAGAGTTTTAAAGCCTTTCGTTCGCCTAGTTTTCCCGACATAACTCATCCACTTTTGATCATAATCTAAGTATTTTTATTATGACATTAAATCAACAATTATCGGCGTCGTCGAGTAGCAATAAAAGCAACAACAACAGCAACACCAACTGCAGTAATTTATTAATGAATATCAGCGATAAAATCACTTGGCATCTATCAATTGTTATCGATTGTTATCGCGCGCCTTTTGTCTTCATTAAGTCAATATAACTGTGTAGCATTTCCATTTGTCGCGATATCTGATTGGGAGAACCAGAGACGTCTATATATGCATTGAGTTTCCCAAGCGAAACGATAAAGCTTCCTGACTCGCCACTCGCTACTGCAGTTCAGCCTGCCATGTCTATATCTGTTCGATTCGGTGCGCTTAATTAGCTATTAATTTGTTGATGTATAAATTTGTCGCTTGCTGGCGACATTGAAACGACAGGCCTGACGTCAACTTTTCGGGCCGCTGTCAATGCCAGGCTGCTGCTGATAAGGCTGAGATTAAATGCCCATAATGGGATTTCGAAACGACTTCGAATTCAGTCAAGATCTGCAGCTCGCGCGAACGTAGGCCATTTGAGGTTTCCAAAAAGTGGCAACAAATTGCAGCAACAGTTGACAAAATTGTGTTTTATTTTTTTTTTTATTATTATTTTTTTTTTTTTTTTATTATTATTATTTTTAACTTTTTTGTTGTTTGTTTACCAAGTTGTGTGCATGATTTCATTCATTTTGCGTTTTCCATTTGGACGAAAACAAATTTATACACGAGTACAGCTGTCTCTGTCGGTGCGGCGAAAATATTCCGAAATGAAATGGAAATCGAGTAACTGCGTCGCGGAATATTATTTGCCCAGCTCGAGTCGTCAGTCGCCAGTTGCGTCGGAATTGAATGGGTTTTATATCAGCCCCGCATGATAATTTTGCTATATTCAAGCTGGCACACGCTACGTATGCGCAATATTTGCTGTAATATACTACCATCGTCTACTCATAGATCGCTGCACAAATGATGCAATTGTTGTTGTATTTCTCGATGTGGTTATTGCTGGCAGGAAACGCGGAAGCAGACGGCGCACAAGTCGACCTGACACCGCCGCCAGCCACAGTGCAGGAGGAGGCTGCAGCAGCAGCGAGCATCAAGTAATGACCGAGTGCGCTGTATGGGTGTGTGTGTGTGTGTGTGTCTGTATTGTTATGGCCAAAGTTCTCGTTTTGCCACTTGAGTGCATCATCATCATCATCGTCGTCGTCGTCGTCTCGTTTTGGCGTTGCCGCAACATGGAACGTGCCTCGCATCCGATTCCGATTCCGTTCTCGATTTGGACTGCGATTCGAGAACCACTTCAAAACATTTGTAGCTCTTTCCATTTTAGCTTAAGCTGTTTACATGCACGAGAGCTGCTTAAATTGTTTATACTCTACATGCTTGTTTTTGTTTTCGATTGCGCTGTTATACCCTAACAGCGGGTATACTTGGGATTATGTAAACATATGGCTTAAACTTGGCTGTAGTTCAAACAGTTCGAATCGTACTTGATTAAATATTTTAATTAATTTGTGGCGAGTTTACCACATGCCAGTAAATCATTTTAATTAATTAACTTATTTGGATTAATTTTATTTTTAGTTTTCAAACTATTATTAAATACTACGTAAATAATTATTTTAATACAAATCGAATAACTATAATGATTAATTTTTAACGCTTTCTGTCTGTCTGATTTTTTATAAAACTGCATTACATAAATAACTAATGCTTCTGGTAGGGTATGCCACTGTCGGTACAGCGAACGCGAAGTTTCTTTCGTGTTTGCTGTGCGTCCTTCGCGCAGTTCGTTGGTTTCAGCTCTCGTTCATATAAGGAAAATGCTGTAAGGCGATTGTTAAGACAGGTAGTCGTTCGAGTCGGGGTTCCTGCATTGACTTTCGAAGCGATCGACTCGAACGATTGATTTATGGGTTAATTAATTGAGTATGCTTCCAAGTTGTACACAGTTGCAATAAATTAAATGAAAATCAATTTAAATACAGCACGTCATGGTCAATCGCAGTGCAGATCAGTAATTTATATTTGCTGTGGAATCAATCCAGACAAGAAATCAAAACCTAGTCAGAAGTGTCCACATGATTCACTGCCTACTAGCTTGCGGTTCTCTCTCTATGTCGCCTCTGACGTGCCACAATGGAAATAAAATTGATTGAATGCCAAAGCTAATTGCATATTAATTGCACATAGTCAACGAACGGGCCCCCCATTCAATGGGGGTACTCACTAATTTTCCCATAATCTATTACATCATGTTCTTAAAGCGTACATCGTATAATCATTGGCTTGCGTGTCTGGGCACAGTTCCGCAGAACAATCGCTTACAGCGAGGGTTATTTTTAAAGTGGCTTTTACCAAGCACTCGCATATGTATATATTTATTAATCTCTTGACTCTTCCGATCTCGTTTCACTTGCAGAGAAGTTCTCAATGCCTGGCGAGCCAAGGCGCGCTGCAATGTCGTGCCCGATGAACGCACACAGGAGCTCTTCCACGAGCTAAGCTTCCATCCCAGCCAGAAGCAGAGTGAGTAATATATATAATAAATTCTGGATAAATCTTGAATTTAATGCAAATGTCTCTCTGCAGTTAGCGAAATGCTGCAAACGGCTAAGAAGGTGGCGCGCAAGGGACGCGGACAGACCAACGGCTTGACCTTCGGCCAGTTCTGTGTGCTGGCCGCCGATCTGAAGCGTTTTCGGTGAGTTCAGGCACTTGAATAAACTGTGTAGAATATAGATTTAATTAGATTTGTATGTCCTCTGCAGCACGTCCACCATTTCGAATGCCCCGCACTATAGCGATGCCAGGTTTCAGCAATTCTCCAACTCGCTGCTGCAGCAACAGGACGAGGTGCAGGCTGCTAGCGCCGAACCACAGGGCTCCAATAAGCACTTGCAAGCGGGCAATGCCAATGCGTCCACGACCACGCCCACATCCAACACACCTGCCCACAACAATAGCAACAGTAACAAGAAGCCGGAGAGCTATGGCACCGAGCTACGCAGTACAAAATCCTTCAGCAGCGTCGACGACACCAAGAAGAAGAAGAACGTCGAGCATGTCGAGGTCTTTCTGGGCGGCTCCTGCAACCCGACCACTTGGCGAGCAGACGTCGCCATACCCGCCCTCAAGGAGCTCGGCATTTCGTTCTACAATCCTGTAAGTGTAATAAAATATAAAAATATAATAGAAAAAATACTCATTGTTTGATTGCAGCAAGTATCCGATTGGACGCCCGATCTCATCGAACTGGAGCATCGAGCCAAGGAAAAGGCACGTGTATTATTTTTTGTTATGGATTCGGAAACACGCGCATCTGCTGGTGCCATCGAGGCGGCACACATAGCGGGTCAAAACTGCAAGCAGCTAGTGTTGGTTTTGCATCCGTATAAACCAAATCAGAATATTCTCAACGAGCCTATTTCGCACCAGTAAGCCCAGCTCATAATATTATAATATGTATATTATATTGTATACTTGCACTTGCAGAGAATACCTCGATTTGAATCGCAATCAGATGATACTTAAGGAGCTGGTCTCCCGACGCGGCCTGCCGGTGCTGGATAACATACCCTCCGGGCTGCAGCGCACCAAGGAGATACTGTCCGGCATTAGGGATCCACCGTCCAAAATATCTTCTATTTTAGAGTGAGTAGTAGATAGAGAGTATGTCTAAATAGTTAGTAGTGGATAGAGAGTATACCTAGGTTATCTTGTAGAGACTTGGACTTAGTTTATACTTGCACTGCTTTGGCAGAGTTTTATAGAATCGATTAAAGATTATTATTTATATACTACAAGAAATCTTCTGAGTACTCGTACCTCTTCTTCAACATCCTAACAAATTGATTTAAAGTTTAATCTTTAATAATAATATAGATTCGAATATTACTACTATGCAGAACTAACTTCTCTTCGCTGGGAAAAACTAGTGTTCCTATTTAATATTTTTGCTTAGAACTTGTTCAAAAATCTTAATTTTATTATGCTATCATACAATTTCTTACAAGATAGTATGATCATTAGAAAAAAGATTATGTCATTTTTATCGGCTATTTCGATCTTTACACTGCAAACTATTTATTACTAACTCCCAAAGATTTTAAAGACCAGAGAAATTAGATATGGAGAGTAGAATTAATTTGCTTATTTAAAAAGATACTTTTCAGACTGTTACGGTTAAATATTTACAAAATATCTTATAGAAAATATAATAATCATAATTTTAAGCTGTATGATTTAATCAAACTGCAGGTTCTACATATTATTTTTTTTAACTATTTATTTATTTTGGATTATTGGAAGCAGGAATTGCGAGTAGAATAAATTTGCATATTTAAAAGGATACTTTTCAGAAATATTGTTTCTGTTAAATATAAACAAAATGTCTTATAGAAAATGTATTAATCATAACTTTAAGGTTCTACTTATTATTTTATTTTTTAAATTATTTATTAATGATAAGCGTACTTTTACCAGTTATTGGAGAGGCATGGAATTAATATTATATTATTACATATAAAGTGACATTCTATTTTTATTTATTTTTTTTTAAATAATAAATTAATATTATTTACGTATAAACAAATCTTAAGAATTTTTTTTAATAACTTATCTATTTATTATTATCTGATTTCTTTGTTATACTAAATTTTAAATGCATCTACGTACGTAGATCTTGAGCATAATGATTCTACTTCCCTCTTCACACTGCTAACTATCCAGAACTAATGCCTAACACTCAGCTCTAACTTACCAGAAACAGTGGGCAAAATAAGATTAGAAGTATATGGACTATATAGACTATGAACTAAGATTACCAAGAGTACAAGATACTTTTAGGACTATAAATTATGTTATAGAAAAGAAAATAGTTTGAGTAAATTTAGCTTGCTCTTCTACAATTTATCAAACTGTATTGAATTCTAAATGTTACTTCCATCTCCACACTTCTATGTATCTAGAACTAATTTGAAATACTCTGCACCTTCTCTTTGCAGTACCGTACGTGGCGCATTTGACCGCGTGAATCCGCAAGGCGAACTCCTCACTGTGGAACAGTGCAAACGTGCTCTCTTATTTTTAGGCTATGCTCAGAGTTTAGTTAATCTAGATAATCTAACTAAGATAATAATCAACCAACGCGAATCACTAAAACTGCTACAAACGCAAAGTACAAAGGCTGCCGAAGGCGAGCAGCAGCAGCAGGAGAACTGCAACTCCGCCATGTCAGCTCATCCTGAGCTCATCGATTTCGATCTGTTCTGCGTGATCTCGGCGTACCTGTCGGTGCTGCAGCAGGAGATACACGAGAGCGGCTGCATATCGCCCATCAAGGGCACCAATGTGCCGCCTCCGCAGGTCTACTTTACGAATGGTGAGCAAGAACTTCGGCAGGCATTTATGGGCCGTTATATTAATCATAATCTTTAACTGTCACCTGCAGCACCCGACGTGGACATCTACTACTCGGCGAGCAAGAACATTTCGCGCACGTCGAGCAACGCCAGCGTCCCCTCGAACAGCAGCAGCGGCATTGGCCACGATCTGGAGCGCCAGAGCCTGCTGTTCGAGCAGCTCAATCGCGGCCGGGACAGCGGCACCTCGTCGCCGCAGCCCAGCGGCAGCATGACAACGCCATTTGGCAAGAAGTCGCAAATCCTGCTGAACGTCGAGTCCATCGAGACAACCGAAATCATCACCACCAAAACGATAGAGACCAAACCGTTTGCCTCCACCACGCCCACAACGCCGACGCCGTCGCCGCTGGCCACGCCGGCAGCGACAGAAGAGGAGGAGAGCGACTCCAACGACTCGGTCTTCTCCAGCTCGAGTTCCATTGCCAGCGCTGGCGACGCGCTCTGCTGCGGCTCTGGCCTCGATCTGCGCGACGTTTATCTCGGCGGCAGCTGCGTGCTGCGCACCAAATGGCGCCAGCAGCTCGCAGCGCCCTATCTGCAGGCCAAGGGCGTCAGTTTTCACTCGCCTGCGCTGCACGAGAGCATACAACTGTCCCAGGAGCAGCAGCAGCAGCAACAGCAGCAGCAGTCAGGCACAGCAACGACTCCAGCAGCCGCAGCAGGCACATCGGAGCCGCGTCCGCCGGAGCAGCAGCAGCAGCAGCGCTCGTTTGTGCGCACGCTGCGCAAGTGCCGCGGCAATCGGCTGCAGCTGGAGGAGCAGGAGGAGCTCACCGTTGCCGAGGAGTCGCTCAGCTGGTCGCTGCCGCCGATGGCCGTGCGCCAGAATCTCTACAATCCCGCGCTGCTCGACTCCAGTCGCGTGCTGCTCTTCGTCATCACCAACGAGACGCGCTCGCTGGCGCCCATGACGCTGGCGGCCCACTGCATCGGACTCATGTACAACGTCGTGCTGGCCGTCCAGATGCTGCCCGACGACTGTGTGCTCAACGGCGAGAAGGTAAGCTCAGCGAGTCAGAAAGTCGAAGCTTGCGTGAGATTCGTTTGTTTGTCCTAAAAGCTACTGTAGAAGATACTAGTTATCTATGATAAGGAATTTCTTATGAATATAAAAGCAATATCCATTTTTATATAAAACTAGAATAGGCCTTCCCTTTGGCGAACCGAAAATTGCATATACCTTGCAGTTTTTGCTTTTTATATCGTATAGTAAATATAGTTATATTGTTATTATTATTTTTTTTTTCATCAGTTTTTATATATATCATATCTTATTACAGTGTAGCTAATGTATAGCAGGCTTTCAAGCTTATATTTCTCGAAGCTCTGTAATATAGAAATTCTATAGAAACTAGAAAGAAACTTCATTTTTATCCGATTGCTCTTATGAAAGTTATAGCAGATAGTTATACAATGATATTATGTAGATAAATATAAGGATAAAGATAAAAATAAAGATCAATTTAAGGATAAAGATAAAGATACAGATAAAAATAAAGATAAAGATAAAGATAAAGATATAATTATAGATATAGATATTTATGCGAATATTTGGTGTTTCATACGAAAACTAATTTTTCCACCGATTTCTCCTATGACAGGTGTATTCTAATCTAAATCGATTATGTAGAAATTTAGAAAACCTGTTAAAAGCTTTGTTAAAATAGGATGAAGCGAGTTTGCTTACGATATATTTTCAAATGACAAAATTCGGCCGGAAGCTACTATGGCAGATATTAGTTATTATTATTAGCGTTAGTTTGGTAACAATAACTTGAAAACGAACCAAAATCGGCCGATAGTTATACGATGTATCTTAGACACGCTCGCACAAGCTCATACTTATCGATAATTTAGAGTATTCGATATGCTAGCTAGAGCATACATAGCTCTATATATACAAACAGAACAATTACTAATTGCCTGCTCTTACACCCCTCTCGCCTCTCTGCAGCTTACGGTGGCGGCCATCAAGGACTACAATCGCGGGCGCTCGTATCTCATCGATCTGGCCAAGCGGCAGGGCGTGCCCGTGTTCAATGACATCCAGGCGGCGCTGGAGTGCACCGTGGCCAAGGTGCAGGCTTACAATAATCGAGAGCGTTGCTAAAAACCATCGTACCTGTTCTGAGTTCCAGCACGTGACAATTTAAGCTATAGTTTACCACTAAGTGCAATTTACATTGTGTTTTTTTACGCTACACCTAGGATAGAACTATGATCGATAACACTAACTGTAACCGTAGCTGTAAGGGAATTACTTAACAAGCGTGTGTCTTGATCGTATTTAAGTCTAACCAAAATTAAATGCTATGCGAACTAAACTAAACATTGCTATTTCTGTACCCGCTCCCCGCCCCCTCACTATGCTAATATAACGTACGATAATAATAATAATATATACGTAATCTACCATAATTAATGTACTTTGAAGGGAGTGTGAACCGGAAACCCTTGTCGTCGCCCAGAAAGCGCATTTCAGAAACAACAAACAACAAAAGCCTTGAGCTTTTTACTAATTTATTATTTATTTAACATACCAGCAGCAAGAATTGTAAATATATACGATACAAATACTAGATATAGTATATATATATAGTAGTGAGCATTATACCACATACACTTAAATTCTATAGAACTTTAGTGGCCCCACTGTACCCAGTTAGCAGGCAAAAATATCTCAATAAACAAGTTTTTCTAACATTAACCGTTGGCACTTTTTGAAATGTGAATTTATAGGCGCCAAAGAGTTTGCTGCGCTTCACAGCACTGACAGGCGCTGCCAGATCTGTCTACAAGCTGACAGGCACTTTTCTTGTCCGATCAACACAGTGCAAGCAGACAGCTGTTGCTGCTATCGATTACTGTTGTGGCAATCGATACTATGCGAATTTAATGAAATTGCAAGCATTCAGTTTTCGACTAGCTGGCAACGCGCACGCTCGATCAGCCGCCCACAATATGAGGCGCAGTATGTGACGTGACAAGTGTCGCAGACACACACAAACACACACACAGGCACACACAAGCACGAGAGTTGGGAGAGCGTGAGCGAGAGCGAGAATGTGTTTTTCTCTCTCTCTGCTCTGCACAGATATTGTGTATTTTTGTATTTTTGTGCTTTGTTGCTATTTTCGCGTAGCTTCTTTGAAACGCGTACGGAAAAACTTGACAGTTTTTTGAGCAGTCTTAATGCTGCTTGAAATTGCCTTTAAATCTGGTTTCGCGTGCCAATTGCTGCGTTCTTAGCATTCCCTCATTCTCTGGTGTTCAATTTTGCCACTTTGATTTCAGTCGCCCACTGCTCGCAATCGCCTGTGGTACTACGTATTGTATTTCGCCCCGTCTAGCCGAGCGCCATCGTGTGCCAGTGTGCGTGTCGTCTCTGTGTGTGTTTGTGTGCATGCAAGTGGGTTCAATCAACCCACTGGCAGCGGCAGGCCCCCGCTTTAAATATTGCAAACTATGTAAAATACTGCAAGGAAAAAAATAATTAAGCTAAACAAGCACGCGCAGTCAGTGCAATTTTTACGCGTTTCGCCACAAAAAGTTTTTCGAATTTCTGTTTGATTTTTGCAAAAACAAATACGTAACAGCGACAGCGGCGTTGCTGCCGCCTGTGTGCGAGTGTGTGAGTGCATGCATACATATATGATAGGCAACAGCTTTCCGTGTGTGTGTGTGTGTGTGTGCGGCGTTGAGCGTGCCAAAGATAGAGAGCGCAAAGAGAGTGATAAGTGCATGCGGCGCGCCTGCTCTCTCGCTCCCACTCTCCCACTCTCACTCTCTCTCGCTCTTCTGCACTCTGAGTGTCTATCGCTCTCTGCGCTGTGGGGAACTTGTTGCTGGCGTCGCAACGCGCGACCGTTACAGACAGAAGCCGTAGTTGAGTTCAAGTGACGACGTCGCACTGAGAACGACAAAAACAAAGGCAAAACAAAAGTAATATTCCGTTTGATTGATATAAATGAATATGCAGGCCCAGCCGCAGTAGCCCCAGGCCGCAGTTGAGAAATCTCTTTAATGTGCAAGTGTTTGCCGTTTCCACTTTAATTGGCGCGCAGCAACAATAACAACAACAACACAATCAAAAAGCAACACACACGCGCGCGCACACATACACACACACACACGCGTATATAATGGGTACCAAAACAATGAGAGTAACAACTGGAGCTTAGGCAAGTGCAATAATATCAAATGTTAACAAAGCCAAAGCAAAACATAGAAATAAGAGGAAGAGGAACAGACGTAAAACACAACAACAACAACGATTGGCATTCAATTATGAAAACGGCGAGTGCAAAGGAAATCAAAAGCAACAAGTGTGTGACGCTCTCTCGATGTCCGTCAATTCCGTCTGTTCGTCGTCTGGTCCACTTCGCTTTCATTCACGCGGTCAACTAGAGTCAACAGCCATAACAGCCAAAGCGCCTCTGATAAAAAGCAAAAGCAACAGCGGAAAAAAAACAAAAACAAAATAACAAAAGTAACTGCAGAAGAAAACTACAACAACAATAAAAACAACAACAACAGCTATAAGCAAGTCCAACTGGCCAGCGAGCTTTTATAGTAAGTTTCCATATTTTTATTGCATATGACTTCGCACACACACACACACACACGCGCACGCTCGCACTTACTTGCACATGTGCATGCATCCATGTACATAGCTGCCTTTTTGCCAGTGTTTGCTAAACGTTTTAGTTGGCCAAGCTTTTAGTTAGTCTAGCTTAGTTTATTGACTGTCATTCAACCATGGACACGTGTGTCGCGTGCAAACAGAGCTTTTGTCTATCTCTCTGCCCTCTCTCTCCCTGCTCCCTGCAACCCAAAGGTAAACAAAAAAGTGCCTGCGGGCTGATCGACAGATCGATTGAAGCTAATACCCTGTAAAGTCATTTTAAATGGCAAATATTGCTCTATTAGTTGTATAATAAATAGTTTATCGTGCTGTGATCAAAAACTGCAGTACAGACAGTTATGTAGGGGTAGTTAATACCCTAAAAAGCTATTTTCAATAACAAATAGTGCTTTATTAGTTGTATAATAAGTCGTTTTTGGTGCTGAGCTCGAAAGCTGCAATACAGACTGTTTTACAGGGGTAGTTAATACCCTGTAAAGTCTCTTTGCAAATAAATATACTTTAGTTCTATAATTAGATCGACTGAGGTAGTAAATACCCTGCTGAATTACTTCTATAATAAATAGTTTCTTAAATAAGCACTTAATAATGCTGAGATAAAAAGCTGAGCGGATTAGTTAATACCCTGTAAATCTTCAATATTTTTGTATTATTACTATAATATAATAATATACTGTGTGGGCAACTATCATACCCTAAGTAAATAATATAAGCCTAAAAGATATGAATAAGCTTTGTTTTATTACTTGTTAAATCTCAGTTAAATTTTTTAGATACTTCGAGTCTTACTTCAAACGTTGTGTAACCTATTCAGAAATTGTAAATACGTTTAGAACATTACACGTTAGACATTTCAAATATTTTCGGAAAATTTCTCGTACAAACCGTTCTTAACTTAACCAAGTATTGTATTGTATTGTATATGTGCATATAATACGATCCCCAAGCGAAATTCACAATGTGCTCGAGAGATCCGGCCTCCAATCAATTGATCGACTACAAGAACAACGACGCCTCAGCCCCAACAGAGTGCACAACATCTTCGGGCGTGCCGGTTGGTGTCAAGGATGCCATCCAGACAGTGGGACCCCGTGGCCCTGCGCTGCTGCAAGACTTCATATTTTTGGACGAGATCTCGCACTTCGATGCGGAGCGTATTCCCGAGCGTGTGAGCTATGCCAAGGGCGCTGGCGCTTTCGGGTATTTTGAGTGCACTCACGACATAACAAGGTTCTGTGCCGCATCTGTCTTTGAGCGCGTCAAGAAACGCACTGCCATCGCGATGAGGTTCTCGGTGGCGAGCGGAGAGTGCGGCTCATCGGACTCGGTGCGAGAGCAGCGAGGCTTCGCTATTAAGTTCTACACCGAGGAAGGTATCTGGGATATGGTGGGCTGCAATATGCCCGTCTATTATATACGCGATCCGTCGCTCTTTCCAAGTTTGATACACGCTCAGAAGCGCAATCCGCAAACGCATCTGCGTGATCCTGACATGTTCTGGGACTTCATGACTCTGCGCCCTGAGACAATGCACGCTCTGGCCATGTACTTCAGTGATCGCGGCACTCCGGATGGATATCGGCATATGCATGGCTATGGAGCCCACACTTATCGCATGGTCAATCCCAGCGGCGAGACCTTCTACGTGAAGTTCCACTTCAAGACGGATCAGGGCATCAAGAATTTGGACTCGCGACGCTGCTCTGAGCTCAACTCACACGATCCCGACTATGCCATTAGGGATCTGTACAACGCGGTGAAGAAGGGCAACTATCCCAGCTGGAGTATGTACATACAGGTGATGCTCAACGAGGAGGCCCGGAAATGCAAGTTCAATCCGTTCGACGTGACCAAAGTGTGGTCCCAAAAGGAGTATCCCTTGCTGCCCGTTGGCAAATTGGTGCTAGATCGCAATCCCACCAATTACTTCACCGAAGTCGAACAACTGGCCTTTAGCCCAGCACACTTTGTGCCCGGCATCGAACCCTCACCGGATAAGATGCTGCAGGGTCGTCTCTTTGCCTACGGCGACACGCAACGCCATCGCCTTGGTGTGAACTACATGCAGATACCTGTTAACTGTCCGTATCGCGTACAGGTGAAGAACTTCCAGCGCGACGGTTCTATGACTGTCAATGACAATCAGGATGGTGCCCCCAACTACTATCCCAACTCGTTCTGTGGCCCCAAAGAGAGTCCACGCGCTCTCGCCCTACAGACCTGTTGTCCCATTTCGGGTGATATTTATCGCTATATGAGTGGCGATACGGAGGATAACTTTAGTCAGGTCACCGACTTCTGGACCTACACACTGGATAACTGTGGTCGCAAGCGACTCATACGCAACATATCGGAGCACCTTTCCGACGCCAGTGAGTTCCTGCAAGAGCGCGCCGTGAAGCTATTCACTATGGTTCATGCCGACTTTGGGCGACTGATGACGGAGGCCCTGAACACTGCCAAGATATCGAAGTTCTAGTTGTCTCAAAGAATATTATAGCCTGGTAAAGAGTTTTTTTTTAAGAAAATTGAAATTTAATAAAGTGAGTTCTGTGTGGAAGTTGTTTTGGCGTTAAAATCCGAGGTCTAGTTGAAAGAAGCGTACTATATAAGATCAATGTCAGTCTACATTTTAATGATGAAATTCTTTAATTTTATCTGCTATAAGCGACAGATGCTAAAATTCTCACTAAGTATTTTAGACGGCTATATCTGTTTAGGTTCAAGAAGAGTACTAGTAGTACTTAATATAAACTGGTAGTTTTATTGAAAAAAAAGAAAATATTTTGTTTACTGTAGCTAACAAATTTATAAATTTAGGCACTTGTCAATTAAATTAAAATTAAGAAAAGAAACTGAATGTAAATCAAATTCAGATTAGATTTGATTTATCGAAAACGAAAGTAAAGGTCCTTTACTATGATGATAGAAAACCAATTCACGTTTCACTCACGATTGGAAAGCCCAAAGAGGTGTGTGTGTGTGTGTCTATGTGTGTAGTTTTCATGCAGCGTTAGTAAAAGCCCCCGATTTGACGCATACTCATGTATGGGCCCACGTACGAATCTACGGCCTGTGTGTTATCGCACAGTTATGGCCAAGAAATAATAAACGCCTGATAGCAATCGCGAATTGTGTTGGCCACGTTATCAAAGCGCGCGAAAACTTTTTTGTCGCTCCACAAACTGCAGATAGTAGCGTAGAGAAAGCTTTTTTTAGTGGGGCCACATAGGCGTACATTGGGCGTTTATCTGGTCGGGGCATTCAATAAAGCTTCATAGATTATTATTTCAATACAATAATTTTGGCGCTCTGCGTGTGGAGTGGAGTGGAGTGTGTGTCACAGCGCTGTTTTGGTTTATGAGTGGGCTCCATAAAGTGTCCAACTAAAAATGTATATATAGCACAATATATTGACTGTTCTGTGCAGGTGTGTGATATAGCTAATACGTGCTTAAATCGCCAGAGGATCATAAATAATCGTCCCCCCAACAAATGCTCGAATGGGGGCTTTCCATGTAACTAGACCCAAACAACGATTATTTTTGTGTTCGATTTTATTGCTGATATTCTCGGAGCTTATCGTGTGCGGAATTAGTTCGAAAACCTATTAAACTAATATAATGCTCAGATAGATGCCAGCCACATTAATCCGTGTTCTACGAGTATTACGTTCTTCGTGTTTAATTAGCTCCCCCCCATACCATCCAACAACTAAATTGACCACTTATCGTTATCGTTCATTTACAGTTGCTAAGCATGACTCGCATGTGATTGTAAATTGTGACAGAGATAAGAACGTTGTACTGTGCTTATGATGAAGCACCCACAAGATCTGACAATAGCCGATGGACAGCAGCTAATGGAGATTAGCAAAGTGGAGCAAATGGAACAGGAGTTGAATGAACAAGGTGAGTACCTCAATGGTCATTAGGAATTAACTCTAAGAGCGCATTTCGATGCGAACGTCAAGCGGCAGATAACAGATATTCGAACTGTCAAGATAATTCCGAAAGTTGAGCTACTACCTATGAATCATCGGAAGTAATATATTGTAAAAACAGATTCTTAAATACTATGCCTGAAAAAGATTTTTTTTCTTTTTAATTAAGATCAAAAAATTTCTCCGAATAGCTCATAATTATTGTAATGTCGAAATCTAAACGAGTATTCATGTCAATTTCGTTGGAAGTGATCAAAACTCTACGAAAAAATGTAGGAAGCACTTGAGAACTCTTATAAATTTAATTTCCCTTAATATTACACTAAAACTCAACTCAAATCAGTTGAAACACTTTACTTTAATTGCCTTGCGAAGTGAATTTGAATCACTCCGAAATTGTTCTACCATAAATTCAATGGCTCTGCCAAAGTTCATGGCAGCCATTTCACCTAATCGCTGTCTTAGCACGTGGCACGTGCCTGGCCAAAACAACACAAAAAAAAGGCAACAGAAAATAATCCAAAAATGCCAAAAGGTGCGCTTGAATTGTATTTTGAGAGCTGAGTGCAGCTCCAAATATGTGGGGACAATTATAAATAGACGCGAGAGGCCTTGATAAACCAGCTTGATAAGCCTGACGGCAAGCAATCATTGTAAATGTTTATAATTTGTTTACTGATTAGCAACAACTTGTTGGCTGGCTAGCGAGCAGATTAAAAAATTGATTAGTCGTGCTATAAGCAAAAGTTTATTAATATTTTTTATTGCAACAAATGAGAGAATAACATGAAGAATGTGCAACACAATTTTTACATGGCACAAATACAAGCTTCGAATATGTTGCTATCTTGACAACAAAAGCGCAGAAAAGAAATACGCAAAACGAAAATCGTGCAAAATGAGACGAAGTGAAACGTAAGCGTAATGCTTAACTTAACCCCGAAGGGTTAAATATGCGCAATAGCAAATACAAGTGACTTGAAAGAAAACAAAAAAAAAGACGTCAAAATAAACCTGGCGATCCCCAGCTAAAGCTTGAGCTAAAGCAAAATCAAAAGCTACAGCTTAAGCTAAAGTGCTTCCTCGAGCCAAGCCAGAGTCATAGACAGAGTCAGCGTCGGCATTTAATTGTTGAATATTTATAGCTCGACTCGATGTAGACAGTACAGGCCCAGGGCCCAAGCCAGGCCCTCACCCCACCCCAAGTCCCTGTATGTGTATTGGTGCTGTAGTGTCACCTTAGCTTTGACATGACAATAGCAATTTTTTTTCCAGGGAAAACGCACCTGTAGTCGCAATTAATTCGATTCGAATCGTTTCGATTTGTGTCGATACTCGCACTCGACATCGAAATTAAAATGAATCGAGGATTCATTCATTATGCAAAGGGCGCAAGGGTAGAAAAGTACCTGTAATCGAGGCAAGTCAACCTGCTACCTAGTCTTACATGTGCCAACTAAAGACATGAATAGTACATATAGTATAGTATTTTACAGCTAGACAATTCCCTGCACTGATATGATATGGAGGTTATCGCCCAGACGCGAACTCAATTGATTTGTGCGTTGATTTTGTTTTATTCCAGTTTCCTTTTTCCGTTTCTCCCTGATTCAATAATAGTATTTACCATATATAGTATACTCCCGTCATTTGTAGCTTCATGGATGTTCTTTTTTATTATTTATAATCATAATTAAAATTCGAACGCCTATCTATCTAGATATATATACTTATATGAAGTTTCCGTTCTATCTGTTGAGAAATTCTCTTTGAAGTATGTATCTACACTCATATTCTTTTTTCTGATATCCGCTTCGGACACTCATCAATTTCCATATAGATAACTGTGGCGCATTGTGTCATATATATTTGATAAAAGTTGTGAAATATGCGCATCGCCATTTGTACACTACTATATAGATTATAGACCTCACTAGATAAGTCCGCAGCTATACATATTGATATCTTTTGGTTCAATGACGTTCAGTTTGAAAGCGATAATATATATAATTTCAAAGGTTGTTGGGAGGCTCGATATATGAATATAGAATTCGGAGAATTATGAAGATAGTTAAGATAATAGGTAGTTTGTCAAAATTATTATGATTTCAGTTATTACTTTGAGTAATAACAGGGAAAATAAAATACAACTATTTAGCATATTTATTTACAATATTTGGTCAATGTAAGCAAAAACCAAATAAAAAATCAATCGAATTGCAAAATCAATCGAAGTATACCAAAATATAAAGGTGTATGTCTGAGAGGTGCAGTTTAATCGACCAAAAAAATATGTATAAACGTTGTATGGTGTAAAGTTTCATAAATATCATATATATACCTCGCCGTTGTAGGTTAAAAAAAAAATTTACCTTGACTCCGAAACGTTGTTTCCGCGCAGTTTTACGTAATGCTTTCGCATAATCTCAGTATACTACTGATGTTAGCTCAAAGCTTTTAGAGTCAAGTTTAAAGAGGCTTGTTACCTCACAGTTTTTTGGCGGATCGGTCGTACGCCCTTTTCCACTTCACCAAGAGATCCTCTTATTCGAAGCTTATTTTCCAATTAGGTAATTCGTGGCGAGCATTTTCAATTCAAAGCCAGCTCGATGTTTCTGAGCAGTCAGAATGCAGTATCTGTGAGATACTACACGCATACAGCCGCAGATGCACCCAAAAGCACTCAACAATGTGGACACATTTCACTTAAAGTTGTCGCCGCCTAATGAAGTGTAAATAGTAAATTGCAGTCAAACATTATGAATCTCATAATCATTATACATTTCCATCATCAGCACAACACGCTGACGACAATGATCATGATGGTGATGGTGATCGCCAGTGTAATCATCATATTGTCATAACACTCGACAGTCATGCACAATAGCAACAACTACAACAACAAGAACAGCAACAACAGTTACAATAAGCAATGATAATGTTGTTCATGACGCCGATGACGAATAACACATGCAAATCACATGTGTATCCCATGGATAGGCACTCGCACTCGCACTCACACTCAGACTGATTCTCATACTCTCATGCACTCACATGCTGTCTGAGTATGTGCAAAAATAAACGCAGCTCCATTGCTTTGTATGGTTAATATAAATATGTATGCAAATAAAATGATAATTTTCGCTCAAAATTCACTTAGCGAAGTACTGAAAATGCCATGGAGAGAGCGAAGGGGCATGGGGCTTGGGATCGGCTAATTTTCATATTTCGCTGGAAATTGACAGACAGTCACAGTTTCGCCTGCAAGCTGCAGCACACACATGTGGAGGCCGGGAAAATGCGACAGCCAACACACAGAGGAACATGACATGCATTTTATTTTTATTCATATTCACACACTCGTACTCGCATTCACATTCGTTTCTTTCTCGTAATTTTCCTTTGGCTCCTTTTTGTTTTGTTTTCGCAGCACACCATGCGGCAGACAGGAAACGCCGGGTGTATCTCGTGTGTGGATACCACACACGGGCGACAACCGTACAGTAGTCACTTTTCGCAGTGATACTCCTCTGCACTCTGCCATGCCGCATGATTCATGATTCATTTGCTAGCTATGCGTATGTGTGTGTGCGAAACATATGCGTCACGTTGTGTACAATTCAAGTCCAGATATGAGAGTATGCATTTCCATAATATATATACTTGGATCTTGTATAGTAATTGCAATTAATGCAATCTCTGCCCCACATGACAGTTGCGCATGCCGCGGCTCGATTGCGTTGCCCAGAATGTTCGGGGGAGGCGTCGACTCATGGCTAGGGGCAGCTGCTTTGAGCCTGCCACTTGTGGGGAATCTCTTTTGTCATACGAATGTGGCGATTACTCAGATTGTCCATTGGAAAACTTTGAAGGAAGTGCGGCAGCGACTTGACGAGAGAGTGAAAAATTAGGAAGGTAAATTCTTTTCTGGATTTTCAGAATTTAAATCTGACATGCCAGATGCGGGAAGTCTCTCTCTATCGTGATTACTCAGCAGATCAAAATGAGTATGGAAGCTTGTAGTATTAGAGTATTGAATATTTAAATACAGAAGTTCGACGTTTGTCCAATAAAAAATCTGTTTATTTGGAAAAAAAGTGATGTTCGAATAAAATGTAATAATTTACAAAAATGAGAAAAGCAAAAATGCAATTATTAAAAAAGTTCATGTAAGACTAAAAAACGGAAAACCGTGGTATAATATTTTCCAAAAAAGAAGCGGAGTATTTAATAAAAATTAGCAAAAAATAAATTGACAAAAATGGATAATGGAAAAATAATTATACAAATTTAAAATAATTAATAAAAATTTAATCAATATCTAATAATACTTATGGAATGCTATGGAGTTTTAATTAATTGAAAGCGAGTACTAATAAAAACTAAAATTAAAATTGATTTAAAAATTATAAAAAAATAAATTTTCAAAATAAATTGTGCTTACAAAGCAAAAAATCATTTAAATAGATTGAGAACAGTTCAAGTTCATTGTGATCTCGACGGAATGCCACTACCAACTAAATAAATAAAATTAGTCAAGCACATTCCGAACTCCAACAAGATACGCCTTTCAAAATATCTTACCGGAAATTGAGAGCGAAGCATAAAGCTATCGATATAGTACATATAGCATTGATATATCGAGCTTCGTCCTTGTAAAATGTTTTCTTCATTTTCTGTACAAAGATATCAATTATTAAAATTGGGTTAACAATGTACGAGATAGACCTTATATACAGACCAAGAAATGATATATTACGAATAAGTATGTATGCCATAAGCAATAAATAATAAATGCACATAAATATGGTTAGTTGTAGAGTAAGTTCGAGTGTGTGATAAGAGCGCAAAGCCTAATTGACAATTTGGTTAAATGAGAATGCCAACGCTTCCCCCATTGCTCTCTCTCTCTCTCTCTACAGCGTTCCCCGCACTGCTCGTTGGTGCCTAACAGAACGATGACGTCGCAACGTGGTCGCCGTCGTCGTCGAGCATGCCGGGCATTCAAAATAAAATCAAAGTACAACGCCAACGCCAACGCCGGTTGCCGTTGGTTTCGTCACAGAGATTCCGCCGTATAACCGCACCGGTTAAAGTACGATCCGACCGACCAGCGTCGCCGTCGTCGTCGTCGTCGCACTGGCTCCGGCTGTGGCCGGCGGGCGCGATGATTGTGCATGAGTAAATGGCATATGTCGCTGTGGCATGGGTGTTGAATGACAATCGCACACTCGCTGCGAATTATTCAATTGAATCAGAAGTATCAATCAGCAAACACACACACACACCGTGCTGAGCTCGCATTTTCTACCGTCCAATTCTCAATTCCAAGAGGCCCTATCTTTTTGCTCACTCACGAATACAGCTACACCAGCTCCGCACATAGATACAGCGCGGCACAGCTACAACTACAGTCAAGCCCATCCCAGAGACGCATCCAGACTTTTGTTTTTTTACAAGTATATGTTATTTATGGCCCGTGACTGATAACCGCGGACAGACTCACTTGTTGCCTGCTTATGCTATCAACTGGCAGAGCGACCTATAATAATATTCATACGCGCACACACACATGCACACAGATCCGCATGCACTTGCTACTGAGCTCCGGGATTCAACTACTGATAAGGGGCCACTCGACGCTGTCGCTGTCGTTCTTGTCGCCGCGCTGCGATATGATTGTTTGCCAAGCTGAAAGTGAGCTGATCAACAAATATGAGAGCTATGAGTGATCATATATGGTATATGGAATAAAAAAAAGCATATGGAAAATGTAGCTATGAACGAAAGCGAAATACTCTATAGTTGTGAGAAAGCAGAAGAAATTATAATAATTTTACAAAAATATAATAATTTTACAATAATAATTTTATAATATAATATTATTATAAATTATAGATAAAACATAACTCAAACACTACTATTATATTTTATTAAAACATATTTGAAATTCAATATACCCAAAGATTAAACTGGGACTAAGCCTCCCACTCTTTTTATAGCATTCAAATATTTGCTATTGCTCCATATGAGGTCTTGTTTATGGCGTTATAATTTACGCAGAGCTAAGAAACGCATAAATATGGTGTGAGAAAATTAAAGTCAAGTCAGCTTAACGCTTATCAAGATGATTTAAGTTGAATATTGTTTTGATCTGGTTTGAATGGATAGTGTATGCTTATTATCATGGTGCAGGAAAAACAGTTTTTGCATTGTTGAGTTAGTCAGAGAGGCTCGACTGGGGCTTACTTTCAGAACTGGGAAAGTATTTGTTGAAAGGTTTTTGGATAAGGCCTAAAAAAAAAGCGGGAAAATTTGTAATGAGAAATAACAATATTATTTTTGGTTATGTTGGTTTACGGTAAATTTTATAAAAGTTTCAAAATGTGTAATTAAAGAAAATAGTTTACGTTAAATCTTTTAAGGGTTTCATAATGAAAAATAAAAGAAAATATAGTAGTTACTTTATTAAATTTTGTTAGTATTTGAAAATATTAAATTTATATTTCTAAATAAGAAAATTCACTTTTTCTATGCTTTGCATTTTAAATAATGAAAAACATTTTTCCTCCACATTATATAATTTATACACATGTCTAGAAATATATCTGACACTTCTGCCTGTCCTACTGTCCTACTCGAAAGATACGCAGGTACAATTCAACTTCAAGCTCGACAATCAGCTGGCAAATCTAACAGGCTAAAAGACTTCAAAATATACATAGTAAAACCCGAATGCTGTTTATGTTGTTTATGTGCGACTCTCTTAACGCGTATTTGCACGTTTGTCTGTGTGGATGTGCTATTAAACAATTAGAATCGTATATATATATATATATATACGTAGATTTGTGCACGTATGTGTAACGATTAAGCGACATTGATAACACGCCGCCAGAGCCCCACAGAGAACTTCTGCGCATGCTTCGTGGAGAGAGAACGTTGGAGGCCCGAGCGGCCCATATTGACGCGATCCGAGCCGAGCGGCGTAATCGGCGTGAATTGTTAACAATTTTGCTAAGGCAAGTGCTCAACAACAACAACAACAACAACAGCAGCAACCAGAACAACAACAAACAACGCGTCTAGCAATAATATTTAATAAACTTTTATGAGTTTGCTGTGGGCTCGTAGAGCCGAACGAACCAACGACGGCGATCGTCGGCAGCGGCGTTGACGCTGACGTTGACGCCGACGCTGACCGCGGCAGAGCCAGAGACGGTGCCGGTGCCGGTGCTGGTGCTGGTGACGGTGACGACGGCAGCGTCGCCGTCGTCGTTGTCGTCGTCGCCGAGTCGCCGCCCGACGTTGACTTCTATATCTACAACAAATAATATTAAGACAGTTAGTACGTGCTGAGAACATTATTTGAGGTTTAGTCAGTGTTTTGCACTGGGCGGTTATAATACACAGAACCGAGAGACTCCTCCCGGTACCCAAAAATCAAAGAAGAACACAAGTTCAAGCCTGAGCGTCGTATTGTGCCGGTCGGGATCGATGAGACTATAGCATACAAAGAAATTGTCAGTTTCGAATCGAACAGTTAGGCATTAGCATATGAGCATTTCTATATGGTAATCGGACTGTGATAAAAACAAAAAAAAAAACAAAATCGAACAAAAATCAGAAAATCAGCTAGAGACAAGAACTCAACTCAATTTGCATTATTTATTTATGTGGTGCAACTCATTAACCCCTTCCCTGAGCACCCTATCAACGTATCTTCGCCGGGCCGTAGCGCATGTAAATATAACGCTTAAAAACATTTGCCGCCGGCTCTCGAGTGTCGCTCTTCGCTATTTCGATTTTAATTTGTGCAAATATTGAACCTTACTTAAGTGTGTATATGTTTGTGTATATGTATATAAAACCCCAACAACAACAACAACAGCCGCGACTGAAAAATTCGAGAAATATGCGCCAACAGCAATTTGTGCGAAAATAAATTTGCACCAACAAGTGTGAAGGATTATCAAATATTTGCCCACTGTCGCGTCTACCAAACCATCCACCCAACCGCCCGCCCACCGCAAGGAGCCGAGCACAGTGAATCGTATTGTGAATACATCGATTGCGTATTGCCGAAGCGGAAGTGAATACTCTTACCGGCCAAATGTACGCCTCAATGCTGCCCAGTTTGTTGAATATGAAAACCGAAAATCTAACGAATTCGGGCTACGACGATGGTTTCCTTCTCGAGGAGAATATCCTACAAATGATGGGTGAGTGTGCTGCAAAGAGGATCCAGGATTGTGCAACTACCACTTTAGGTGTGATATACCATATACATGTGCTTTATTATCTAGCTTTTGCGATCTGTACTACTTATCGATACACACACATTTAGTTTTCGGAATTCCCTATTGTTCGGCAGTAAAATTTGTTTCGCTTGCTTTATTATTAATCTGAGTTTGCAGTGATAACGGCAACCAATAATGAAACTGTTCAGAAATCTATAATCAACATAATGCTATAATCAACCCTTATGTGTGGGGTACGAAAAAAGAGATATAACTGGAGTGCTTTCGACTTGAAGAAAGGAAACTTCAACTCAAGAAGCGCTCAAAATAAAACATCTCAAAGAAACTTGTCTATTTAAAATGTACTTGCTATGCACTTAAATTTAAGAGCCATACATTTTGATCAGTATAAAGTCACTGGTACATACCATAGTATCCAGTTAATAATTCATAGCATACTTTTAGTATAATTAACTTCTAAGCCTCTTTCAGAGGCAATACGAGTGTTCTTTACTATACCACTTATTTACCAAAGATTATTTGCTGTCAAAGGGCATTGGGTCTTCGTTGTGATCCCCCACAAAAATAATAATATGCTACTATCGCTAAATTCTTGTTATTCGTATTTTACTTGCGTACATTCATTCGGCTCTGATAAGATACATTTTAATGGCGCATGTTTTGACAAAAAAAAAAAAATAATAATAACTGCTGTAAGTATATGCTTCAGTAAAAATCAAAACCACGCGATCAATAACAGTGCATTCAACTATATCATATTTGAAATGAGTCAAACATGATAAATATCCATATTCTGTCGCTGACATGGTTATATTTCTGTAGTTTGGGCTGTTGGATGATTAGGAGAGAATGTATATTATATGTTAAGTACCTTATACATTGCATCTATTAAGTGTACTTTTTTCTGCGTAGTATTGTTCTTTTGCAAACATTGTTACAACCAATTTGTAACAACAGCAAATCGAACTACTTTGCTGAATTCCGAACACGAACATGTTCAGTTCTTTTGCAACAGAACCAGCTAGACTGGTTACCCACAGAAAAAAATTGGTATACCATACATTGATTTCTTGTAGCTGAAAGTCTTCAGAAGTTGCAATTAAAGAGCATCCTGATCAAATTTTTGATCTTGTACAGTTCTTTAAAGACTTTGAAGCTTTTTTTTTTAATTTTAATTTTTGATTTGATATTTTTTTAAGTCTTTAATACCGTTATCTTAAAAGACAATTATATCATTACAATCTGATATGATTGCTATCCACGTCTCTTGCACTTGATATCAGAAGTCGCTTTGTTGCTACACTTTACGAGTGGAGCTGTGCCATGGGCCCCATTGAGTTTTATCAGGTAAAAGCAACTTTATTGCAACACTTATCAAAGATTAGCCTTCGCATTTACATAAACCAGCTCTGGTTGCGGCGATTAGATTTGGTACCACCCAACCAACCCGATCGTAAAAAGTGAAAGCGACCAACCAGAACTATTCTGCGTCGTTGTGGGTCTTTTTTTTTGCCAGAGCACATGCGATTATCATGCGGCGTTAAGTGTATAATTAGCAAATGCACAATGTCAACCCAATGCGTTGCTCAAATACGTTTTTCTTTAATCTTGAAAGTGAAAATTATGTCACAACTGACTTTGAGAGAGCCAAAAAGTATCTTATCTAGTAGAAGTTGCGAATTACTGAAGTTGCGAATTACATTTCGAAGAGCATTCAGAACATTTTTACATCATACAATGAACAACAGAACAATTAACAACTTCATTATGCCATTTCATATCTGGGTATATATTTTGATAGTATGTTAAATGATGCATGAAAAGGTATTACGCAAAGTAAACATCATTAGATACACTTTAAAAAAATTGGAATGTATTTCAGTTAGTGGAGTTAGTGGAGTGGAATATTTAGAATAACAATAGATTAAAGTATTCTGAAATTTAAAAATATTATTTTAATATTTAGTTCAGTTTTTAATTGCATTCAGAGCACGTTTGGTATCGTTTATTTGATATTGGTATATACATATGCAATTATTAAAATATGAACTATAATATAAACTGAATAATACTAATTTTAAAAAACTTACAAAAGCTATCAATAAAATTTCCGAGAAGAGTATTCCGAGTTCAGTGTAGCAGCTTTTTCCTAATCATTGTGTTCTCGTTGATATTTTACACACGAATGCGTAAATTAATTATTAATTGCAGCGATATTGATGGCTCTCCATACTCCGTACTACTTAGTTTGTATGGAGTACAGTTTATATGCCATATCGAAGGTGATGAGTGCCGCATAGTCGTCAACTCGAATGCAATCGCGTCGATTGCCGTCCAGCAACAACAATCGATAACTATTTGAACTACACGTGTTATTTGTTTGTACTCGAACTTAATTTCTTGTAATTATTCATCTACCTAATAAAATAATCATCGGTTGGTCGATTGCAGTGATCCAACCGGAAATACTAGACATGTCTAAGCACACACACACACACATACATACACACACGCTTGCACTCAATCATTATAAAATGGCGCATTTTCGCATTGGAAATGGGCACTTGAACTTGAGACACACTTCAAAATGAGCGTAATTGCTTCTTGATAACAATTGTCAAAAAGAAATCCTAAAGAGTTTTTGAAAGTCCCGTAATTAAAGCTGATAACTCTAGAAAATAAAGGTTAAGTTTTTTCAGATACAATAGCCTTAGCTGCCTTAGCTTACCAACTAATTGCATTTTTCAATTGATTCCAGTGATATGCCCAGCACAATAGTGCACTGAGAGAAAGGAGTTTGCGTTGAGCTTTGAAATAATAGTAAATACTTTCATAAAGTTCCGTAAAGTTGCAACTAATTTCACAATAGCTACAGTAGTATATTTAATCATAAGGTATTCATATAGTAGAGAGCTGGACTAGAACAATCTAGTTTAAATAAATCCTTGTTCATTAGGCAGTCGCTATGAAAAAATAGATTTGGTGATTATTTGTTGATTAATCGCAGCATAATATCTGGTAATTCTTTGAAATCGAATCATTTTTGAATGCCTTAATTTATCAGTTCTCTAGAAAAAAGAAACATTATGGTAATCAAATTATACGACCATCCATAGTTCAGTCGATGCCATATTGAATTTCATTTTTTGTTGGACTTTAGACATCTTTGATTTTAATAGAGGGCTTGTAAAAATAATCCAATTGGACGCTTTCGCGCTTATCTTGTTTTGGCAAATCTATTTTTGGGGTAGGTCCAGTCAAAATTTATCACATGGACACTCATTTCTGCTTATCATGGTGAGAGTTGGATTTATGTTTCGCACAATCACCATGACTTTCTTAATTCTACTTAAGATTAAAAGCTTAAAAGTTTTCTTGGAAGGATGTGAACTCCTTAAAGTTATTACTTACCATACATATATAGTTCTTAGTGAAGAAAACTTAGAAGTCTTTTTTTTTCAATTCGCAAACTTTACGTATTAAACTCGTAAGTTTCTCTCAGTGTTTTCACTTATATTGACTGTTGAATGTAGAACCTTCTGACGCAGGACTTGGAGCAGTAAAAAACTTGTCGCATCAATCGTTTCTATAGCTTCAATTCTCTTTTTGAGGTAGGTCCAGGCGAAACCGTTAGCGGAACTCGTTTTAAGCTTATCATGCTGAGATTCTGTTCACTTCGTTGATCAATCATCGTGACTGTCCAAATCCGAGAAAAGTGACTTCTGATGCCGAAAGATGTAAATTAGAAGTACACAAAAGATATCGCTTTATGACCTGCGTATATGGCATATGCGAGCAGAGAAAAAAACGTATTGAGGCTGGGCTTAATGGGTAAGCTTATTAGTTGTTGTATGAATGAATGTTTGTGTGAATGTGAGTGTGAGTGCCAGTGCGAGTGCTTAGACAAGTCAAGTTCTAAATGTCGCAGCCGTCATTGGCGACGCAGTTCAAGGCGAAGACTAATTTAATTGCAGTGCGGCTGTGTGGAGATACAAATGTATCTGAAACACGTTAGCGCCCAATTAAAAGGCAAGACACTAAGACGCTAACAAACATAGTTAATGGAAATTACACTTGACGAGATTTCAGCTTGTATTACTTAGGGGCGCCTGCCCCGACGGCGTCCGGCGGCATACATACAGATAGAGATAGATATAGAAATACAGAAGTGGATACAGATACAGATACAATAGCCTGCTGATTATACAAGTCTGTGGCAAAGTGATTTCTGATTGGTCAGCGTATCGTAGTAGTAGTTGCTTTGACTTTTCGTTAATAACAATTTAATTGAGACGTTTTTAGCATTTTAATTACAGACAATATGCGCGCAATTATTAGTCATAAAAGTAATGATAATGCCAATATAAAAAAAGGCTGAATAGAACTTTTGAGTGACGGCAGTTAATTGGATCAGGCTCGCTGTGCAAACCGGTTGTAACACCAATATCATCATTAGGCAGTCGGACAATAGTGTCTGCTAGATCGTTCTATCGACAAGTGCATCTGTCTATGGGGTGTTGATTTTTCGGAACCACTCGCTAAACACGATTCAATATTTGGCCGATATAATAGCACACACAATGAGCACACGGGAATTTCCTCGCCCGCCTGCAAATCGGTTAAACCATTTCACAGGCACATGTGGCGTTTTATTTTTATTTTTTTTTTTTTGGTGTTTTGTTTTTGATCGGCCGATATTTACACCCATTCGGGTTCTCCAAAATAGATGACAACTTCTAATAGTAAGATCAAATACGCGACGCGCCTGGTCTGCCGCTACGATAATATTCAAATAGACGATGATATTGCAGAAAATCAAGTTGACAAAATGGTGCCAATGACGCTATACAGAGCCTTGCGTGGGTTATAATAAAAACCTAGGAATTTACGTACAGTGATTTGGGTAAATATCGACAGGTCAAACGAGTGGATGAGCTCAGCTCTTTCTTTGCATTTGCAATTGGGTTTTACGATATTTGGTTTATCTGACAGTATGTAGTTTGGCTCTGAAGGAAAGTTCAAGTCGAACTTACACATAGCTGATGATGTAGCTAAAGGTGATATAAGCAAAGATATAGCATCTGAAACGCAAGATATCAGCTTGCTTAACTTACGTAAAATTCAATTTGAAATATTATAAATATATTATGATTATGATTATAATTACAGGAATCTTTAAAGTCAGCTATTTAATTTCATTATTATCGTAATAACTGTCATTCAGGTATATAACGTATAGATTTTAATAGATTTCTTAGAATAGCTCTTTCTACATTTTAATTTATTTTGAACTTATCAGTAAATGCAGTAGCAACTACTGGGGATGGGATCTGAAGTTGCATAATCGGTTGCATAATACACATTAGTTGCCTTAGGGCTTGCAATTGTATTGGCAATTAACTTGCGCCGACCTATGAAGATAATGACGGTACTAGGCATGTAATGCCAGGCTATAAAGTTATTGCTAATTTCCAGTTAATGGGCCAATAATATGTAGTAAATCTGCCATCTGCCCACTATATATACCATATATATGATATATATACATTTTAAAACTGTACTTAACTATAGGTAGGATACGGGAGTTCGACACTACTTGACTCTAATCTATATAGGATGCATCAGCCTCGTGCTCACGATCATGCTGCGCGGGCGTGTATGGTCGCTTTGATAATACACTGCGCACGGGGGGAATTGATTTTCTAGGCGTTACCTTGCAATTGGAAACGTTTTTCCTTTTTGCTGTGCATTCTGCTTTGTGTTACGCATTGCCAATGAATTTGATCTCTGACACGCAATTCGAATTAAATTGAACAAAGAGAGCAATAGCAACAAATGGCAGTATTTTGTTTTTGATATCGCGCCGCTCGTTGACTCACTTTTTTTTGCTTTTTGTTTTTTGTTTTTTTTATAATCGTCGACGAGACGACTGCGATTGCGATTGTCAATATGTTGTGCGTCCCGCGATCGTGCCCATGTGCAATTTCTGATATTTTCAGGCGTTTCGATTTTAAATTGAGTATTTTGCGTCTCTTTTTTTCTCAGTTATCAGCACTGCCATTAGGCACGTTATTAAAATGTAGTCGCTGCCGCTGCCGCTGTCCCTGTCGTGCCCCCGCTTCCCCCAACCCCCCACAAGCTGGCACTGAGATAAGAGCTTATTATAGTAGTAGTTGGTTGAGGGTCGCGAAGGGTTGCCGGGGCTACGAGGGGTTAAAACTGGCCAGATTGCGACTATGAAATTACATAGCTAATGCCAGTTGTGTGAGCAGCAGCAAAACAACAAAGCGAAGCAATAATTGAAGCCTATGTTGAAATTTTCTCTACAGTATTATACACAAATCACTGCCAGTTATAGAATTGTAATATTGTTGTATGGAATTTCCATACTCATCCATCTGCTTGAAGTTCTGCAACTTTTACTTTAGGTTTCATCGATTTCCGTGCCGATTACTTAACACTTACAGCTCAAGAACGGCCAAGAACCTGTTTAGGTTTAATTGCAGCGTTTTCTAGTTTATCTCATTAAATACCCGTACTTGCCTTATAGATTGTTTCTTATCTCTAATTGCATTTAAAACTTAAAAACTTAAACTTATTCGATTTTCTGCATAAAATAAATTTAAATACTCACACGAGACGAATCTAAGCGTAATGAGCGCATTTATAATTTCAAATTAATGATTTTATAGCATAACATGACATAATATTATGTATATTATATTATATTATTGTAATACTGGCAATGCAGACATCAATTGATCGAGTTTCTATACGTATACATTGCCTTCGCTACAGTGTCATTATCTTCCATTCAAGCGTAAATATATAGTATAGCATAGTACATATATATATTGCTATACACGTGTATAAACCTCTGCTGATATCATTTCCGATATGATTTACATGTGTGAAGCGTTATCAGCTGCCATTGGCCAACAGTGTTGGCCCGTGACATTGACTTTATATATATACATTATATATCGTATGATAAACATGAATGAAACTTCTGCAATCAGAGTGTTGAAATTATGTATGACCTTACAGCTTAATTATCAAAATATGCATACATAGTTATATCCCTCAAATTATAGTTTCTGATAAGTATTAAAAATTGTTTACCTGCTCGAAAAGTCAGCTTCCCCCTTGCTCTCTCTCTCGCTCTTTGGCTCTCTCTGTCTCTCTGTATCTAAAATGCTGTGTTCGAAATTAAATTTAGGCAGAACAACAAAAAAGCAGCTAAAAATAAACTCAAATTTGCGTAGTTCGTACAAGGTTTGCTTTCAGTCTGGCCAACACAATATATAGACAATATTTCGCGTCTATCTCAAGAGTCCCAAACAACATGCAGAGACATGTGCCAATTGGTATACTGCAGAAAATATGAAAATTTTAGACAATATTGTGATATAGTGAAGATTTAAATGCGTAAATCTCAACTCTATGGACTAAGCCAGAAACGATCGAGGTATTTAATTTAATTTATTTATTTAATAATAAATAGCTAATACATTTTTAAAAAATACATATAACATTTTTTAATATTTTTTATTGGAAAACACACAGCTAATAAACCCAAGCTTAAAATAAAATCAATATTAATGACAGTAGTTCGGTTCAGTCGACTTCAAAATACGCTAACCTGGCAATCGCTTAATTATTTCAAATTTTAGTTTATATTAAATATTCTCCACATCCCTCTTTGAGACACTAATACTAAAATTCTCAACATATAATAATATTTATAGCAAACTGTTTACCAAATTCATCTTGTGAACTAGCCAGAAAAAATTCTAATGATCCAACTGTAGGCACACGCGTCGAAAATTTAGTTATTCGCGCATACATATAGTTACTATCTATATTTAGTACGCTTGTCAGCGCATTTCGGGGGCTCGACCTGACCACAAATTGAGTAAATAGAGCTAAACAGACCTCAGCTTCGTATAGTTATATAGCAATAGATAGAAGCAGATGGGTGTGTGTGGCTCTATGGACATCCGCTACAGACACCACTGTAATCAGTTTTAGCTCAACGCCAACAACAACAACAACGACTTTTCGTATCACTTGGGCTAATCAGCGAAACACTCGAGCCATACCTTTTTTTTATGGGCAGGTTGGCAATAAAATAAAATTCGCGAAAAAGAAAGAAAAGGAAAAACAAGAGGAAATTTAATCGAAATAGAAATTGAAAATCCATACGAAGGCTGCTGAACCTTTTAATCTCAGATTACGAATCGACAGCAAAAACAACAAGAACAAACATGCAGCAACAACAACAACAACAACAGCAATAGCACTATCTCCCTCTCGTTCTTTGCAAAACTAACGGTGACGAGGCACATCAGAAACTGAACTCTCACGATGACGCTGCAGAAATCAAAGCGCCCCACTGATTCTTCAGCCAGCGAGAGCTGGCAGCAGCAGCAGCAAGTTTCCAACTGGGCAACTTCACACGCACACAGCGCGACTCGACGAGAGAGTTTAATGTGCGCGTGTGTGTGTGGCTTTATGGCAGAGTAAAGTAAATTATAGAAGCATTAAAAAGCAGCAGCTCATTTCTTACTTTTCGGGCTTAAACAAAGCCCCAAGATGGCCTATAGATAATGGTAGCAGATTTTTAGAAGAACTGCAGATCCGTGACATGCGCACGCGTACGACGCTATTGACTGGGCGTGGCGCTGGGCGGCCCTGTTGGGCTGGGCGTGATAAGAGTGCTAATTGCGGCTGTCTGCTGAAATTATGGGATTTATGTCTGCGAATCTATTTATCGAAAGTGCTAAAATGTGTGCCTAGCAATTACGAAATGTATATAAAACGCATGAGAGTGCTAATTAGGAGCAACAATATGGGCAGCAGCTCCGGGCCTGCGGTCGTGACTCATTGATAGCTAATTAGTTTTTAACTCTAATATTTAGCAAAAAAAAATAAATAAAAAAATAATTGGTTTTGGTATTTATGGCGATTTATAGTGCCTCAAGTAGTTCACTAATCTCGTGTCCGATTAAAAACAATCGCCATAATTTCCGTTGACACCGGACTATTTATGGCGCTGTTAAACTACTGAATTTATTTATCAATTAATACACCTGTTTTGCATTTGGCTTTCAATGCAATTGGCGCAATTCCTTAATAATCAATAATTGCTCCGATATTTGCAAGCTTCCAGTCTTAAGTGAGTTTCATTTACATAGGCATGTATGTGTGTGTGTGTGTACACGTATTTCTCTGTGCATTAAAATAATGCACGTTTGTGTTGAGTTTATTATAGCGCAGCTTTTCTTTGTGTATTTCTGGTTCTGTTGCTCTCTCTCATCTATCTATGTAGCTCTCGCCTGCTCACACACACACACACGCATACATACCAAAATTCTCAATTTAAGCCGGCTTTTTATTTATTTATTTGTTTACGTGTTTTCCTTCTCATTTGCTTCCAAACGAGCTCTCTCTCGCTCTCTCTTTATGTATTGCTGTGTTCACGTCTCTTCGCTGACTACGCTCCAAGTCTGGTTTTGAACTCTCTGAGAGCAACACTCTCTGACAGCAACAAAAACACGTACACACATATGCAAACACACTGAATTGATTTAAGCGTCGATTAACGCACACAACGACACGCGCGAGCAGAGACAACATACGATATGGATATGGGGCAGCGGCGCTGGCGTCGTCGCGCTGAGAGCAGCAGCGCCAGCAGCAGTAGCAGCAGCAGCAGCAGCAATAGCAAAGGCTTGGCGTGTGCACGCTCAGTGAAAAATTGTTTGTCGTCGTCGCTTCGTGTTTTTGTTAATCAGTTGCACTAAAATGGTGCGCAAGTCCGATAGGGTTAAAATTCCTACTAGTCGCGATGTCGTCGGCAGCATTCTCTTGCGTGGCACTGCCAAAGGAGGAGGCGAAGGTGGGCGTGCCGCAGATGGGGAGGCAGCCACAGTGCGGCGACGTCAGAGACGACGTAGACGACGGCAGAGCAGCGACAGAAATTCAACTTTAAGTGATGGTGCGTCTGTGTGTGCGTCTGTGTGTGTGTGTGAGTGCATGTGTGTTAGTTTCTCTGACTTTTGTTGTCATTTGCGCTGTGTATTTTTGCCATTTTGAAATTATTTACCCAAAATTATACGCATACGCGTTTGTGTACGTGCGTACGAACACATACACACATACATACATACATACATATGTATATAAAGCCTTGTTCGTTGTTATTGCTGCTGCTCGTAAGCTGCACGAGTGCAGCTCAAAAAGTGTAGGCGCAGTGAGTCTCAAACTGTGCACATGGTGAGAGCGCGAAGTGCGAGCAAAGAGGAAGCAAAAAATTGTTATCAAAAATCAAATCGAATTGCCGAAAAGCAAAAGAAAATTGTGTTTTGCATTTTATACAAATATTTTCGTATAAAATAAATATTAAATATTAAATATGCTAATCATGCTGATTTCTCTTCCCCCACAGAATCTGCGGATAGTCATATCATGCACGCGGAAGCTCTGCCCGTGGGCCATCCGGCGGGGTCGCCCATCGGGCATGCACTCAGCCCTAACGGCGTCGGCCTTGGCCTCAGCAACAGCAGCAATCAGAGCAGCGAGAGCTTCAGCCTCTGCAGCGGCAGCAATAATCCCAGCAACAACAACAACAACAACAACATGTACTCACCGAACAACAACAACAACAGCAGCGGCGGCAGCAGCAGCAGCAGTCAACAGCAGCTGCAGCAACAACAACAACAACAATCGCCCACAGTTTGCGCTATTTGCGGAGATCGTGCAACGGGCAAGCACTACGGCGCCTCGAGCTGCGACGGCTGCAAGGGATTCTTCAGAAGGAGCGTAAGGAAAAATCATCAGTACACCTGCCGGTGAGTGGGTAGGGGAGAGTAAGAGAAAAGTGTGCAAAATAGAGAGAGAGATGGAGAAATGTAGAAAGAGAGAGATATAGGGAGATGGATATATGGAGAGATAGAGAGCTAGAGATATATAGAGATATATAGAGATATAAATGTAAATAAATAAAGATATAGAGATATGGAGTTATAGAGATATACAGAATTAGAGATATACAGATTAGAGATATAGAGATGTGGATATTTAGAGATATAGAAATTTAGAGATACAGAGATAAAGAAAAATCGATATCTCTGATATAGAGATAAGAGAGAATCTTTAAAGATTCTTTAAAACATTTACTATGAGGAAACTATAAAATATTTTCACAATTTAATTTTTTCCAAAGTTTAATTGTGCATTTAACTAGATGAAATAATTTTATTTATTGTTAAAATTTAATTATTCAATTTATTTTTATATTTAAGGGGTTTAGTTAGTTTGAAAACTTAGTTCATTCTCAGGCTTAAAATTAATTAATTAATTATTAATTTCAATAATAATTTAATAATTAATTTTATTAATTTATTTAATGTTGTTATTAGGGAAAGGAAGGCGATTTTCCATAAAACAAAAAAAAAGTGCAGATTGACAATACCTACAAAAAAAAAATATAAATTACCAAATTTTTTGCATTTTCAAAAACTGCTAAAAAATACAGTAAAAAGCTACGCATGGAAAATATTAAAGAACAGCTTAAAACAATAGTTTCCCTGCGAATTCGGCTATATTCTTTTAGTGATTTATTTATAGATATATATATAATTTGTAAGAAATTAAAAAAATTATTGTAATTTTTTTTACTCATAATTCCCCATTATAATCGTCAGATTCGCGCGCAACTGCATCGTGGACAAGGACAAGCGCAATCAGTGTCGTTACTGCCGCCTGCGCAAGTGCTTCAAGGCGGGCATGAAGAAGGAGGCGGTGCAGAACGAACGCGATCGCATCAGTTGCCGTCGCACCTCGAACGATGATCCCGATCCGGGAAATGGGCTGTCCGTAATATCCCTGGTGAAGGCCGAGAACGAGTCGCGACAGTCGAAAGCAGGCGCCGCCATGGAGCCCAACATCAATGAGGATCTCTCGAACAAGCAATTTGCCAGCATCAACGATGTCTGCGAGTCGATGAAGCAGCAGCTGCTCACCCTGGTCGAGTGGGCCAAACAGATTCCGGCCTTCAACGAGCTGCAGCTGGACGATCAGGTTGCCCTGCTGCGCGCCCATGCCGGCGAGCATCTGCTGCTGGGACTCTCGCGTCGCTCCATGCATCTGAAGGATGTGCTGCTGCTGAGCAACAACTGCGTGATCACCAGGCACTGTCCAGGTGGGTGCACTACATTACCATATACTATATATGTATTCCTTACTAAAGTTGCTCTTGGCTGTCACTAGATCCACATGTCTCGCCCAATCTGGATATATCGCGCATTGGCGCGCGCATCATTGATGAACTCGTCGTTGTGATGAAGGATGTTGGCATCGATGACACGGAATTTGCCTGCATCAAGGCGCTGGTCTTCTTCGATCCCAGTGAGTTGGAAAGCTATACTCGTATATAGTGCAGACTAACCCATTCCATTGTACACACTCACACACACAGATGCCAAGGGCCTGAACGAGCCGCATCGCATCAAGTCGCTGCGCCATCAGATACTCAACAATCTGGAGGATTACATCTCGGACCGGCAGTACGAGTCGCGCGGTCGCTTCGGCGAGATACTGCTCATACTGCCGGTGCTGCAGTCGATCACCTGGCAGATGATCGAGCAGATACAATTCGCCAAGATCTTTGGCGTTGCGCACATCGACTCCCTGCTGCAGGAGATGCTGCTGGGCGGTAAGTGCACTGGGACTACATCTCAATGGAGTTCGATTAATCCAATGTTCTATTTCTCTTGCAGGTGAGCTGGCGGACAACTCGCTGCCGCTGTCGCCACCGAACCAGCCCAATGACTATCAGAGTCCCACGCACAGCGGCAATCTCGATGGCGGCCAGGTGAGCTCCACGCTCGAAACGCTGGCCACGGCGAGCAGCGGCACGCACAGCCTCGACTTGGATGTGCAGCACATACAGGCGCTCATCGAGGCCAACAATGCGGAGGAAACATTCCGTGCCTATGGCGTCAGCAGTTCCACATCTGTTGCCGTCTCCACAGCCGCCGGCGGCGGTGTGGGCGGTGTGCCAGCGGCTGCAGTGACGCCGCCGCTGAGCAGCGCCGCCTGCAGTCCCAAGTCACAGGAGAGCGCGTATCTGGACGCGGCTGCCAGCAGGCAATACAGCAGCGTGCAGCAGCACAAGAGTCAGCAGCAGCAGCAGCAGCAACATCAACAGCAGCAACAGCAACTCATGAACAGTCCGCAGCGCGTGCATCCCTACCAAAGAGTGTCGACATCGCCGGTGAATGCCGGCCTGGTCATGCGCAATCCGGCGGACATCACGCTCAACGAGTACAACCGCAGCGAGGGCAACAGCGCCGACGAGCTGCTGCGCCGCACCCCGCTCAAGATACGTGCGCCCGAGCTGCTGGCGCCGGCCTATGTGATGGGTGAGTGTGTGGCTTGGCTTGGGGTATGCCCAGTTTGTAGGCATTCAACTAATGCTGCTTCTCTTCCGTTTGCAGAACCATGTCGCATGACACTCAAACAGGAGCCCGAAACGGGCTACTAACTGGTGCAATAAGCTTGGCTACCCCGTTATACCTGTAGCTGCTACTAGCCCCCTCCCCGTACCCAAATAGTTGCCCCCTCTTGCTGCTAAGTGCTAAATACGTGAAACTTACTTAATTGTTATTGCCTTGAACTTTTTGATACCTTTTTTTAGTAGCGCGTAAGTAGGTATTTTGGAAATTGTTGCTTAATTTGTAAACACGCAATTGCAATATATTTTTGTATTTTATTAAGCGATGAAGTGAGACACAAACAAAGAGAGAGAAAGAATCGAAAACAAAGCAAAACAAATGAAGTCAGTTGATTTGCTCAAAATATTATGCTATATGCTATAAGTACGTAGCACGTACCCGTCAGTTTGTTGGTTATTATCTTTACTATAAACACGCATGTGCACGTCTGCATATGTATTAGTTATATATATATATATATAAATATATATACAATATATGATACTTTGTTTTAGGCTAGGGTGTTGTTTAGTCGCATAAGCTTTACTGTAATATGAGTACATATTTAATGCTTAGCTGATGAATGATGAAGAATTATTTTTATATGAATATATACTGTACACATATGTATAAAATACAAATTAATTTAAAATGGCTGAGTGAATAAAAGAAACAAAAACAAGAAAAACCTATTTCAAAAATTATAAAAACACCTATGGCTTTTATTGTTCTATAAACAAATTTAAAAACAAGTGAAGAAAGCTACAGTCGAGTGCACTCGACAGTAAGATACCATTTACCTTTCGCTGTTAAAAACTAATTCTTAATATTAATTACTTTTATTCGGCGAATAACAACGCATCGCATATTTTCGAGGACAAATTCACATGCATTGACGCTAATGGCACATGCCGACTGCACACTGACTACACGACGACTGTGCGTGCGCAGTCGGCGTGCGCAGTCGGCGTCGGGCCTCTACTGCTGTGAGCGAAACTTCTCGTGCCTATAACTTCTGTGTTTATTGTCCGATCGGATTTAAATTTATAGGGTTGGTCAATATTATTATTATCTACAATAATACCTAAAAAACTTTCGGAAACTTTTCTAATTTTCCTATAATTTGATTTACCGATTTACAAAATCGATTTTTGGGGGCGGTAGGCGTGGCATCCAAAAGTTGAAGTTTCGCATTCTCCGTAATGTTACCAGATACCTTACTTCCAAATTTGGTGCTTCTAGCTTTTCTAGTGTTCTTTTAAACTATAAAAATGTGTTTTTTAGAGGCGGTGGGCGTGGCATCCAAAAGTCTAAAATCCAACTTCTGCATAATGTTGCAAGACAACCCCCTACCAAATTTGGTGCGTTTATCTTTTTTCGTTATTGAATTATTTGGAAAAAATCGAAATACGCATTTATCGATTTGCGGAGGCGGTGGGCGTGGCACATCAAGTTTGAAATAAACTTCTTGTGTGTATTGAATACACGCACACTCCCACCAAGTCTGGTGCCTCTAGCTCTTTTAATAGCTGAGATCTGTGTGTTCATACAGACGGACAGACGGACAGACAGACGGACATGACGAAATCGACTCGGCTATTGATGCTGATCAAGAATATATATACTTTGTATGGTCTGCCACGCCTCCTTCTGCCTGTTACATACATTTGCACAAAGTTAATATACCATTTTTTACCCATTTTCAATGGGTAAATGGTATAAAAATAGAGTAAAACCATGAACGAAATGACATTCCAAAGTAAAATCGGTGCATTTTTGACAAAGTTATGCGAGGTCAAAGTTTCATGAAAAAATACCAAACAAAAATGAAATTTTTAAATAATTGAAAACTCAATAAAATTTAAATGCAATATCAAATATAGAGTAAAACCATGAACAAAATGACATTCCAAAGTAAAATCGGTGCATTTTTGACAAAGTTATGCGAGGTCAAAGTTTCATGAAAAAATACCAAACAAAAATGAAATTTTTAAATAGTTGAAAACTCAATAAAATTTAAATGCAATATCAAATATAGAGTAAAACCATGAACAAAATGACATTCCAAAGTAAAATCGCTGCATTTTTGACAAAGTTATGCGAGTTCAAAGTTTCATGAAAAAATACCAAACAAAAATGAAATTTTTAAATAATTGAAAACTCAGTAAAATTTAAATGCAATATCGAAAATAGAGTAAAACCATGAACAAAATGACATTCCAAAGTAAAATCGCTGCATTTTTGACAAAGTTATGCGAGGTCAAAGTTTCATGAAAAAATACCAAACAAAAATGAAATTTTTAAATAATTGAAAACTCAATAAAATTTAAATGCAATATCGAAAATAGAGTAAAACCATGAACAAAATGACATTCCAAAGAAAAATCGGTGCATTTTTGACAAAGTTATGCGAGGTCAAAGTTTCATGAAAAAATACCAAACAAAAATGAAATTTTTAAATAATTGAAAACTCAATAAAATTTCCATTCAATATCAAATATAGAGTAAAACCATGAACAAAATGACATTCCAAAGTAAAATCGCTGCATTTTTGACAAAGTTATGCGAGGTCAAAGTTTCATGAAAAAATACCAAACAAAAATGAAATTTTTAAATAATTGAAAACTCAATAAAATTTAAATGCAATATCGAAAATAGAGTAAAACCATGAACAAAATGACATTCCAAAGAAAAATCGGTGCATTTTTGACAAAGTTATGCGAGGTCAAAGTTTCATGAAAAAATACCAAACAAAAATGAAATTTTTAAATAATTGAAAACTCAATAAAATTTAAATGCAATATCAAATATAGAGTAAAACCATGAACAAAATGACATTCCAAAGTAAAATCGCTGCATTTTTGACAAAGTTATGCGAGGTCAAAGTTTCATGAAAAAATACCAAACAAAAATGAAATTTTTAAATAATTGAAAACTCAATAAAATTTAAATGCAATATCGAAAATAGAGTAAAACCATGAACAAAATGACATTCCAAAGAAAAATCGGTGCATTTTTGACAAAGTTATGCGAGGTCAAAGTTTCATGAAAAAATACCAAACAAAAATGAAATTTTTAAATAATTGAAAACTCAATAAAATTTAAATGCAATATCGAAAATAGAGTAAAACCATGAACAAAATGACATTCCAAAGTAAAATCGCTGCATTTTTGACAAAGTTATGCGAGGTCAAAGTTTCATGAAAAAATACCAAACAAAAATGAAATTTTTAAATAATTGAAAACTCAATAAAATTTCCATGCAATATCAAATATAGAGTAAAATCATGAACAAAATGACATTCCAAAGTAAAATCGCTGCATTTTTGACAAAGTTATGCGAGGTCAAAGTTTCATGAAAAAATACCAAACAAAAATGAAATTTTTAAATAATTGAAAACTCAATAAAATTTAAATGCAATATCGAAAATAGAGTAAAACCATGAACAAAATGACATTCCAAAGTAAAATCGGTGCATTTTTGACAAAGTTATGCGAGGTCAAAGTTTCATGAAAAAATACCAAACAAAAATGAAATTTTTAAATAATTGAAAACTCAATAAAATTTAAATGCAATATCGAAAATAGAGTAAAACCATGAACAAAATGACATTCCAAAGTAAAATCGCTGCATTTTTGACAAAGTTATGCGAGGTCAAAGTTTCATGAAAAAATACCAAACAAAAATGAAATTTTTAAATAATTGAAAACTCAATAAAATTTAAATGCAATATCAAAAATAGAGTAAAACCATGAACAAAATGACATTCCAAAGAAAAATCGGTGCATTTTTGACAAAGTTATGCGAGGTCAAAGTTTCATGAAAAAATACCAAACAAAAATGAAATTTTTAAATAATTGAAAACTCAGTAAAATTTAAATGCAATATCGAAAATAGAGTAAAACCATGAACAAAATGACATTCCAAAGTAAAATCGCTGCATTTTTGACAAAGTTATGCGAGGTCAAAGTTTCATGAAAAAATACCAAACAAAAATGAAATTTTTAAATAATTGAAAACTCAATAAAATTTAAATGCATTATCAAAAATAGAGTAAAACCATGAACAAAATGACATTCCAAAGAAAAATCGGTGCATTTTTGACAAAGTTATGCGAGGTCAAAGTTTCATGAAAAAATACCAAACAAAAATGAAATTTTTAAATAATTGAAAACTCAGTAAAATTTAAATGCAATATCGAAAATAGAGTAAAACCATGAACAAAATGACATTCCAAAGTAAAATCGCTGCATTTTTGACAAAGTTATGCGAGGTCAAAGTTTCATGAAAAAATACCAAACAAAAATGAAATTTTTAAATAATTGAAAACTCAATAAAATTTCCATGCAATATCAAATATAGAGTAAAATCATGAACAAAATGACATTCCAAAGTAAAATCGCTGCATTTTTGACAAAGTTATGCGAGGTCAAAGTTTCATGAAAAAATACCAAACAAAAATGAAATTTTTAAATAATTGAAAACTCAATAAAATTTAAATGCAATATCGAAAATAGAGTAAAACCATGAACAAAATGACATTCCAAAGTAAAATCGGTGCATTTTTGACAAAGTTATGCGAGGTCAAAGTTTCATGAAAAAATACCAAACAAAAATGAAATTTTTAAATAATTGAAAACTCAATAAAATTTAAATGCAATATCGAAAATAGAGTAAAACCATGAACAAAATGACATTCCAAAGTAAAATCGCTGCATTTTTGACAAAGTTATGCGAGGTCAAAGTTTCATGAAAAAATACCAAACAAAAATGAAATTTTTAAATAATTGAAAACTCAATAAAATTTAAATGCAATATCGAAAATTGAGTAAAACCATGAACAAAATGACATTCCAAAGTAAAATCGGTGCATTTTTGACAAAGTTATGCGAGGTCAAAGTTTCATGAAAAAATACCAAACAAAAATGAAATTTTTAAATAATTGAAAACTCAATAAAATTTAAATGCAATATCGAAAATAGAGTAAAATCATGAACAAAATGACATTCCAAAGTAAAATCGCTGCATTTTTGACAAAGTTATGCGAGGTCAAAGTTTCATGAAAAAATACCAAACAAAAATGAAATTTTTAAATAATTGAAAACTCAATAAAATTTAAATGCAATATCGAAAATAGAGTAAAACCATGAACAAAATGACATTCCAAAGAAAAATCGGTGCATTTTTGACAAAGTTATGCGAGGTCAAAGTTTCATGAAAAAATACCAAACAAAAATGAAATTTTTAAATAATTGAAAACTCAGTAAAATTTAAATGCAATATCGAAAATAGAGTAAAACCATGAAAAAAATGACATTCCAAAGTAAAATCGCTGCATTTTTGACAAAGTTATGCGAGGTCAAAGTTTCATGAAAAAATACCAAACAAAAATGAAATTTTTAAATAATTGAAAACTCAATAAAATTTCCATGCAATATCAAATATAGAGTAAAACCATGAACAAAATGACATTCCAAAGTAAAATCGCTGCATTTTTGACAAAGTTATGCGAGGTCAAAGTTTCATGAAAAAATACCAAACAAAAATGAAATTTTTAAATAATTGAAAACTCAATAAAATTTAAATGCAATATCGAAAATAGAGTAAAACCATGAACAAAATGACATTCCAAAGAAAAATCGGTGCATTTTTGACAAAGTTATGCGAGGTCAAAGTTTCATGAAAAAATACCAAACAAAAATGAAATTTTTAAATAATTGAAAACTCAGTAAAATTTAAATGCAATATCGAAAATAGAGTAAAACCATGAACAAAATGACATTCCAAAGTAAAATCGCTGCATTTTTGACAAAGTTATGCGAGGTCAAAGTTTCATGAAAAAATACCAAACAAAAATGAAATTTTTAAATAATTGAAAACTCAATAAAATTTAAATGCAATATCGAAAATAGAGTAAAACCATGAACAAAATGACATTCCAAAGAAAAATCGGTGCATTTTTGACAAAGTTATGCGAGGTCAAAGTTTCATGAAAAAATACCAAACAAAAATGAAATTTTTAAATAATTGAAAACTCAGTAAAATTTAAATGCAATATCGAAAATAGAGTAAAACCATGAACAAAATGACATTCCAAAGTAAAATCGCTGCATTTTTGACAAAGTTATGCGAGGTCAAAGTTTCATGAAAAAATACCAAACAAAAATGAAATTTTTAAATAATTGAAAACTCAATAAAATTTCCATGCAATATCAAATATAGAGTAAAATCATGAACAAAATGACATTCCAAAGTAAAATCGCTGCATTTTTGACAAAGTTATGCGAGGTCAAAGTTTCATGAAAAAATACCAAACAAAAATGAAATTTTTAAATAATTGAAAACTCAATAAAATTTCCATGCAATATCGAAAATAGAGTAAAACCATGAACAAAATGACATTCCAAAGTAAAATCGGTGCATTTTTGACAAAGTTATGCGAGGTCAAAGTTTCATGAAAAAATACCAAACAAAAATGAAATTTTTAAATAATTGAAAACTCAATAAAATTTAAATGCAATATCGAAAATAGAGTAAAACCATGAACAAAATGACATTCCAAAGTAAAATCGCTGCATTTTTGACAAAGTTATGCGAGGTCAAAGTTTCATGAAAAAATACCAAACAAAAATGAAATTTTTAAATAATTGAAAACTCAATAAAATTTAAATGCAATATCAAAAATAGAGTAAAACCATGAACAAAATGACATTCCAAAGAAAAATCGGTGCATTTTTGACAAAGTTATGCGAGGTCAAAGTTTCATGAAAAAATACCAAACAAAAATGAAATTTTTAAATAATTGAAAACTCAGTAAAATTTAAATGCAATATCGAAAATAGAGTAAAACCATGAACAAAATGACATTCCAAAGTAAAATCGCTGCATTTTTGACAAAGTTATGCGAGGTCAAAGTTTCATGAAAAAATACCAAACAAAAATGAAATTTTTAAATAATTGAAAACTCAATAAAATTTAAATGCAATATCAAAAATAGAGTAAAACCATGAACAAAATGACATTCCAAAGAAAAATCGGTGCATTTTTGACAAAGTTATGCGAGGTCAAAGTTTCATGAAAAAATACCAAACAAAAATGAAATTTTTAAATAATTGAAAACTCAGTAAAATTTAAATGCAATATCGAAAATAGAGTAAAACCATGAACAAAATGACATTCCAAAGTAAAATCGCTGCATTTTTGACAAAGTTATGCGAGGTCAAAGTTTCATGAAAAAATACCAAACAAAAATGAAATTTTTAAATAATTGAAAACTCAATAAAATTTCCATGCAATATCAAATATAGAGTAAAATCATGAACAAAATGACATTCCAAAGTAAAATCGCTGCATTTTTGACAAAGTTATGCGAGGTCAAAGTTTCATGAAAAAATACCAAACAAAAATGAAATTTTTAAATAATTGAAAACTCAATAAAATTTAAATGCAATATCGAAAATAGAGTAAAACCATGAACAAAATGACATTCCAAAGTAAAATCGGTGCATTTTTGACAAAGTTATGCGAGGTCAAAGTTTCATGAAAAAATACCAAACAAAAATGAAATTTTTAAATAATTGAAAACTCAATAAAATTTAAATGCAATATCGAAAATAGAGTAAAACCATGAACAAAATGACATTCCAAAGTAAAATCGCTGCATTTTTGACAAAGTTATGCGAGGTCAAAGTTTCATGAAAAAATACCAAACAAAAATGAAATTTTTAAATAATTGAAAACTCAGTAAAATTTAAATGCAATATCGAAAATAGAGTAAAACCATGAACAAAATGACATTCCAAAGTAAAATCGCTGCATTTTTGACAAAGTTATGCGAGGTCAAAGTTTCATGAAAAAATACCAAACAAAAATGAAATTTTTAAATAATTGAAAACTCAATAAAATTTAAATGCAATATCGAAAATAGAGTAAAATCATGAACAAAATGACATTCCAAAGTAAAATCGCTGCATTTTTGACAAAGTTATGCGAGGTCAAAGTTTCATGAAAAAATACCAAACAAAAATGAAATTTTTAAATAATTGAAAACTCAATAAAATTTAAATGCAATATCGAAAATAGAGTAAAACCATGAACAAAATGACATTCCAAAGAAAAATCGGTGCATTTTTGACAAAGTTATGCGAGGTCAAAGTTTCATGAAAAAATACCAAACAAAAATGAAATTTTTAAATAATTGAAAACTCAGTAAAATTTAAATGCAATATCGAAAATAGAGTAAAACCATGAACAAAATGACATTCCAAAGTAAAATCGCTGCATTTTTGACAAAGTTATGCGAGGTCAAAGTTTCATGAAAAAATACCAAACAAAAATGAAATTTTTAAATAATTGAAAACTCAATAAAATTTCCATGCAATATCAAATATAGAGTAAAACCATGAACAAAATGACATTCCAAAGTAAAATCGCTGCATTTTTGACAAAGTTATGCGAGGTCAAAGTTTCATGAAAAAATACCAAACAAAAATGAAATTTTTAAATAATTGAAAACTCAATAAAATTTAAATGCAATATCGAAAATAGAGTAAAACCATGAACAAAATGACATTCCAAAGAAAAATCGGTGCATTTTTGACAAAGTTATGCGAGGTCAAAGTTTCATGAAAAAATACCAAACAAAAATGAAATTTTTAAATAATTGAAAACTCAGTAAAATTAAAATGCAATATCGAAAATAGAGTAAAACCATGAACAAAATGACATTCCAAAGTAAAATCGCTGCATTTTTGACAAAGTTATGCGAGGTCAAAGTTTCATGAAAAAATACCAAACAAAAATGAAATTTTTAAATAATTGAAAACTCAATAAAATTTAAATGCAATATCGAAAATAGAGTAAAACCATGAACAAAATGACATTCCAAAGTAAAATCGCTGCATTTTTGACAAAGTTATGCGAGGTCAAAGTTTCATGAAAAAATACCAAACAAAAATGAAATTTTTAAATAATTGAAAACTCAATAAAATTTAAATGCAATATCGAAAATAGAGTAAAACCATGAACAAAATGACATTCCAAAGTAAAATCGGTGCATTTTTGACAAAGTTATGCGAGGTCAAAGTTTCATGAAAAAATACCAAACAAAAATGAAATTTTTAAATAATTGAAAACTCAATAAAATTTAAATGCAATATCGAAAATAGAGTAAAACCATGAACAAAATGACATTCCAAAGTAAAATCGGTGCATTTTTGACAAAGTTATGCGAGGTCAAAGTTTCATGAAAAAATACCAAACAAAAATGAAATTTTTAAATAATTGAAAACTCAATAAAATTTAAATGCAATATCGAAAATAGAGTAAAACCATGAACAAAATGACATTCCAAAGTAAAATCGCTGCATTTTTGACAAAGTTATGCGAGGTCAAAGTTTCATGAAAAAATACCAAACAAAAATGAAATTTTTAAATAATTGAAAACTCAATAAAATTTAAATGCAATATCGAAAATAGAGTAAAACCATGAACAAAATGACATTCCAAAGTAAAATCGCTGCATTTTTGACAAAGTTATGCGAGGTCAAAGTTTCATGAAAAAATACCAAACAAAAATGAAATTTTTAAATAATTGAAAACTCAATAAAATTTAAATGCAATATCGAAAATAGAGTAAAACCATGAACAAAATGACATTCCAAAGTAAAATCGGTGCATTTTTGACAAAGTTATGCGAGGTCAAAGTTTCATGAAAAAATACCAAACAAAAATGAAATTTTTAAATAATTGAAAACTCAATAAAATTTAAATGCAATATCGAAAATAGAGTAAAACCATGAACAAAATGACATTCCAAAGTAAAATCGGTGCATTTTTGACAAAGTTATGCGAGGTCAAAGTTTCATGAAAAAATACCAAACAAAAATGAAATTTTTAAATAATTGAAAACTCAATAAAATTTAAATGCAATATCGAAAATAGAGTAAAACCATGAACAAAATGACATTCCAAAGTAAAATCGCTGCATTTTTGACAAAGTTATGCGAGGTCAAAGTTTCATGAAAAAATACCAAACAAAAATGAAATTTTTAAATAATTGAAAACTCAATAAAATTTAAATGCAATATCGAAAATTGAGTAAAACCATGAACAAAATGACATTCCAAAGTAAAATCGGTGCATTTTTGACAAAGTTATGCGAGGTCAAAGTTTCATGAAAAAATACCAAACAAAAATGAAATTTTTAAATAATTGAAAACTCAATAAAATTTAAATGCAATATCGAAAATAGAGTAAAACCATGAACAAAATGACATTCCAAAGTAAAATCGCTGCATTTTTGACAAAGTTATGCGAGGTCAAAGTTTCATGAAAAAATACCAAACAAAAATGAAATTTTTAAATAATTGAAAACTCAATAAAATTTAAATGCAATATCGAAAATAGAGTAAAACCATGAACAAAATGACATTCCAAAGAAAAATCGGTGCATTTTTGACAAAGTTATGCGAGGTCAAAGTTTCATGAAAAAATACCAAACAAAAATGAAATTTTTAAATAATTGAAAACTCAGTAAAATTTAAATGCAATATCGAAAATAGAGTAAAACCATGAACAAAATGACATTCCAAAGTAAAATCGCTGCATTTTTGACAAAGTTATGCGAGGTCAAAGTTTCATGAAAAAATACCAAACAAAAATGAAATTTTTAAATAATTGAAAACTCAATAAAATTTCCATGCAATATCAAATATAGAGTAAAACCATGAACAAAATGACATTCCAAAGTAAAATCGCTGCATTTTTGACAAAGTTATGCGAGGTCAAAGTTTCATGAAAAAATACCAAACAAAAATGAAATTTTTAAATAATTGAAAACTCAATAAAATTTAAATGCAATATCGAAAATAGAGTAAAACCATGAACAAAATGACATTCCAAAGAAAAATCGGTGCATTTTTGACAAAGTTATGCGAGGTCAAAGTTTCATGAAAAAATACCAAACAAAAATGAAATTTTTAAATAATTGAAAACTCAGTAAAATTTAAATGCAATATCGAAAATAGAGTAAAACCATGAACAAAATGACATTCCAAAGTAAAATCGCTGCATTTTTGACAAAGTTATGCGAGGTCAAAGTTTCATGAAAAAATACCAAACAAAAATGAAATTTTTAAATAATTGAAAACTCAATAAAATTTAAATGCAATATCGAAAATAGAGTAAAACCATGAACAAAATGACATTCCAAAGTAAAATCGCTGCATTTTTGACAAAGTTATGCGAGGTCAAAGTTTCATGAAAAAATACCAAACAAAAATGAAATTTTTAAATAATTGAAAACTCAATAAAATTTAAATGCAATATCGAAAATAGAGTAAAACCATGAACAAAATGACATTCCAAAGTAAAATCGGTGCATTTTTGACAAAGTTATGCGAGGTCAAAGTTTCATGAAAAAATACCAAACAAAAATGAAATTTTTAAATAATTGAAAACTCAATAAAATTTAAATGCAATATCGAAAATAGAGTAAAACCATGAACAAAATGACATTCCAAAGTAAAATCGGTGCATTTTTGACAAAGTTATGCGAGGTCAAAGTTTCATGAAAAAATACCAAACAAAAATGAAATTTTTAAATAATTGAAAACTCAATAAAATTTAAATGCAATATCGAAAATAGAGTAAAACCATGAACAAAATGACATTCCAAAGTAAAATCGCTGCATTTTTGACAAAGTTATGCGAGGTCAAAGTTTCATGAAAAAATACCAAACAAAAATGAAATTTTTAAATAATTGAAAACTCAATAAAATTTAAATGCAATATCAAAAATAGAGTAAAACCATGAACAAAATGACATTCCAAAGAAAAATCGGTGCATTTTTGACAAAGTTATGCGAGGTCAAAGTTTCATGAAAAAATACCAAACAAAAATGAAATTTTTAAATAATTGAAAACTCAGTAAAATTTAAATGCAGTATCGAAAATAGAGTAAAACCATGAACAAAATGACATTCCAAAGTAAAATCGCTGCATTTTTGACAAAGTTATGCGAGGTCAAAGTTTCATGAAAAAATACCAAACAAAAATGAAATTTTTAAATAATTGAAAACTCAATAAAATTTAAATGCAATATCAAAAATAGAGTAAAACCATGAACAAAATGACATTCCAAAGAAAAATCGGTGCATTTTTGACAAAGTTATGCGAGGTCAAAGTTTCATGAAAAAATACCAAACAAAAATGAAATTTTTAAATAATTGAAAACTCAGTAAAATTTAAATGCAATATCGAAAATAGAGTAAAACCATGAACAAAATGACATTCCAAAGTAAAATCGCTGCATTTTTGACAAAGTTATGCGAGGTCAAAGTTTCATGAAAAAATACCAAACAAAAATGAAATTTTTAAATAATTGAAAACTCAATAAAATTTCCATGCAATATCAAATATAGAGTAAAATCATGAACAAAATGACATTCCAAAGTAAAATCGCTGCATTTTTGACAAAGTTATGCGAGGTCAAAGTTTCATGAAAAAATACCAAACAAAAATGAAATTTTTAAATAATTGAAAACTCAATAAAATTTAAATGCAATATCGAAAATAGAGTAAAACCATGAACAAAATGACATTCCAAAGTAAAATCGGTGCATTTTTGACAAAGTTATGCGAGGTCAAAGTTTCATGAAAAAATACCAAACAAAAATGAAATTTTTAAATAATTGAAAACTCAATAAAATTTAAATGCAATATCGAAAATAGAGTAAAACCATGAACAAAATGACATTCCAAAGTAAAATCGCTGCATTTTTGACAAAGTTATGCGAGGTCAAAGTTTCATGAAAAAATACCAAACAAAAATGAAATTTTTAAATAATTGAAAACTCAATAAAATTTAAATGCAATATCGAAAATAGAGTAAAACCATGAACAAAATGACATTCCAAAGTAAAATCGGTGCATTTTTGACAAAGTTATGCGAGGTCAAAGTTTCATGAAAAAATACCAAACAAAAATGAAATTTTTAAATAATTGAAAACTCAATAAAATTTAAATGCAATATCGAAAATAGAGTAAAACCATGAACAAAATGACATTCCAAAGTAAAATCGGTGCATTTTTGACAAAGTTATGCGAGGTCAAAGTTTCATGAAAAAATACCAAACAAAAATGAAATTTTTAAATAATTGAAAACTCAATAAAATTTAAATGCAATATCGAAAATAGAGTAAAACCATGAACAAAATGACATTCCAAAGAAAAATCGGTGCATTTTTGACAAAGTTATGCGAGGTCAAAGTTTCATGAAAAAATACCAAACAAAAATGAAATTTTTAAATAATTGAAAACTCAGTAAAATTTAAATGCAATATCGAAAATAGAGTAAAACCATGAACAAAATGACATTCCAAAGTAAAATCGGTGCATTTTTGACAAAGTTATGCGAGGTCAAAGTTTCATGAAAAAATACCAAACAAAAATGAAATTTTTAAATAATTGAAAACTCAATAAAATTTAAATGCAATATCGAAAATAGAGTAAAACCATGAACAAAATGACATTCCAAAGTAAAATCGCTGCATTTTTGACAAAGTTATGCGAGGTCAAAGTTTCATGAAAAAATACCAAACAAAAATGAAATTTTTAAATAATTGAAAACTCAATAAAATTTAAATGCAATATCGAAAATAGAGTAAAACCATGAACAAAATGACATTCCAAAGAAAAATCGGTGCATTTTTGACAAAGTTATGCGAGGTCAAAGTTTCATGAAAAAATACCAAACAAAAATGAAATTTTTAAATAATTGAAAACTCAGTAAAATTTAAATGCAATATCGAAAATAGAGTAAAACCATGAACAAAATGACATTCCAAAGTAAAATCGCTGCATTTTTGACAAAGTTATGCGAGGTCAAAGTTTCATGAAAAAATACCAAACAAAAATGAAATTTTTAAATAATTGAAAACTCAATAAAATTTAAATGCAATATCGAAAATAGAGTAAAACCATGAACAAAATGACATTCCAAAGTAAAATCGCTGCATTTTTGACAAAGTTATGCGAGGTCAAAGTTTCATGAAAAAATACCAAACAAAAATGAAATTTTTAAATAATTGAAAACTCAATAAAATTTAAATGCAATATCGAAAATAGAGTAAAACCATGAACAAAATGACATTCCAAAGAAAAATCGGTGCATTTTTGACAAAGTTATGCGAGGTCAAAGTTTCATGAAAAAATACCAAACAAAAATGAAATTTTTAAATAATTGAAAACTCAGTAAAATTTAAATGCAATATCGAAAATAGAGTAAAACCATGAACAAAATGACATTCCAAAGTAAAATCGCTGCATTTTTGACAAAGTTATGCGAGGTCAAAGTTTCATGAAAAAATACCAAACAAAAATGAAATTTTTAAATAATTGAAAACTCAATAAAATTTCCATGCAATATCAAATATAGAGTAAAATCATGAACAAAATGACATTCCAAAGTAAAATCGCTGCATTTTTGACAAAGTTATGCGAGGTCAAAGTTTCATGAAAAAATACCAAACAAAAATGAAATTTTTAAATAATTGAAAACTCAATAAAATTTAAATGCAATATCGAAAATAGAGTAAAACCATGAACAAAATGACATTCCAAAGTAAAATCGGTGCATTTTTGACAAAGTTATGCGAGGTCAAAGTTTCATGAAAAAATACCAAACAAAAATGAAATTTTTAAATAATTGAAAACTCAATAAAATTTAAATGCAATATCGAAAATAGAGTAAAACCATGAACAAAATGACATTCCAAAGTAAAATCGCTGCATTTTTGACAAAGTTATGCGAGGTCAAAGTTTCATGAAAAAATACCAAACAAAAATGAAATTTTTAAATAATTGAAAACTCAGTAAAATTTAAATGCAATATCGAAAATAGAGTAAAACCATGAACAAAATGACATTCCAAAGTAAAATCGCTGCATTTTTGACAAAGTTATGCGAGGTCAAAGTTTCATGAAAAAATACCAAACAAAAATGAAATTTTTAAATAATTGAAAACTCAATAAAATTTAAATGCAATATCAAAAATAGAGTAAAACCATGAACAAAATGACATTCCAAAGTAAAATCGCTGCATTTTTGACAAAGTTATGCGAGTTCAAAGTTTCATGAAAAAATACCAAACAAAAATGAAATTTTTAAATAATTGAAAACTCAGTAAAATTTAAATGCAATATCGAAAATAGAGTAAAACCATGAACAAAATGACATTCCAAAGTAAAATCGCTGCATTTTTGACAAAGTTATGCGAGGTCAAAGTTTCATGAAAAAATACCAAACAAAAATGAAATTTTTAAATAATTGAAAACTCAATAAAATTTCCATGCAATATCAAATATAGAGTAAAATCATGAACAAAATGACATTCCAAAGTAAAATCGCTGCATTTTTGACAAAGTTATGCGAGGTCAAAGTTTCATGAAAAAATACCAAACAAAAATGAAATTTTTAAATAATTGAAAACTCAATAAAATTTAAATGCAATATCGAAAATAGAGTAAAACCATGAACAAAATGACATTCCAAAGTAAAATCGGTGCATTTTTGACAAAGTTATGCGAGGTCAAAGTTTCATGAAAAAATACCAAACAAAAATGAAATTTTTAAATAATTGAAAACTCAATAAAATTTAAATGCAATATCGAAAATAGAGTAAAACCATGAACAAAATGACATTCCAAAGTAAAATCGCTGCATTTTTGACAAAGTTATGCGAGGTCAAAGTTTCATGAAAAAATACCAAACAAAAATGAAATTTTTAAATAATTGAAAACTCAATAAAATTTAAATGCAATATCAAAAATAGAGTAAAACCATGAACAAAATGACATTCCAAAGTAAAATCGGTTCATTTTTGACAAAGTTATGAGAGTTCAAAGTTTCATGAAAAAATACCAAACAAAAATGAAATTTTTAAATAGTTGAAAACTCAATAAAATTTAAATGCAATATCAAAAATAATATAAAACCAAGAACAAAATGACATTCCAAAGTAAAATCGCTGCATTTTTGACAAAGTTATGCGAGGTCAAAGTTTCATGAAAAAATACCAAACAAAAATGAAATTTTTAAATAATTGAAAACTCAATAAAATTTAAATGCAATATCGAAAATAATATAAAACCAAGAACAAAATGACATTCCAAAGTAAAATCAGTTCATTTTTGACAAAGTTATGAGAGTTCAAAGTTTCATGAAAAAATACCAAACAAAAATGAAATTTTTAAATAATTGAAAACTCAATAAAATTTAAATGCAATATCAAAAATAGAGTAAAATCATGAACAAAATGACATTCCAAAGTAAAATCGCTGCATTTTTGACAAAGTTATGCGAGGTCAAAGTTTCATGAAAAAATACCAAACAAAAATGAAATTTTTAAATAATTGAAAACTCAATAAAATTTAAATGCAATATCAAATATAGAGTAAAACCATGAACAAAATGACATTCCAAAGTAAAATCGGTGCATTTTTGACAAAGTTATGCGATGTCAAAGTTTCATGAAAAAATACCAAACAAAAATGAAATTTTTAAATAATTGAAAACTCAGTAAAATTTAAATGCAATATCGAAAATAGAGTAAAACCATGAACAAAATGACATTCCAAAGTAAAATCGCTGCATTTTTGACAAAGTTATGCGAGGTCAAAGTTTCATGAAAAAATACCAAACAAAAATGAAATTTTTAAATAATTGAAAACTCAATAAAATTTCCATGCAATATCAAATATAGAGTAAAACCATGAACAAAATGACATTCCAAAGTAAAATCGCTGCATTTTTGACAAAGTTATGCGAGGTCAAAGTTTCATGAAAAAATACCAAACAAAAATGAAATTTTTAAATAATTGAAAACTCAATAAAATTTAAATGCAATATCGAAAATAGAGTAAAACCATGAACAAAATGACATTCCAAAGAAAAATCGGTGCATTTTTGACAAAGTTATGCGAGGTCAAAGTTTCATGAAAAAATACCAAACAAAAATGAAATTTTTAAATAATTGAAAACTCAGTAAAATTTAAATGCAATATCGAAAATAGAGTAAAACCATGAACAAAATGACATTCCAAAGTAAAATCGCTGCATTTTTGACAAAGTTATGCGAGGTCAAAGTTTCATGAAAAAATACCAAACAAAAATGAAATTTTTAAATAATTGAAAACTCAATAAAATTTAAATGCAATATCAAAAATAGAGTAAAACCATGAACAAAATGACATTCCAAAGTAAAATCGGTGCATTTTTGACAAAGTTATGCGAGGTCAAAGTTTCATGAAAAAATACCAAACAAAAATGAAATTTTTAAATAATTGAAAACTCAGTAAAATTTAAATGCAATATCGAAAATAGAGTAAAACCATGAACAAAATGACATTCCAAAGTAAAATCGCTGCATTTTTGACAAAGTTATGCGAGGTCAAAGTTTCATGAAAAAATACCAAACAAAAATGAAATTTTTAAATAATTGAAAACTCAATAAAATTTCCATGCAATATCAAATATAGAGTAAAATCATGAACAAAATGACATTCCAAAGTAAAATCGCTGCATTTTTGACAAAGTTATGCGAGGTCAAAGTTTCATGAAAAAATACCAAACAAAAATGAAATTTTTAAATAATTGAAAACTCAATAAAATTTAAATGCAATATCGAAAATAGAGTAAAACCATGAACAAAATGACATTCCAAAGTAAAATCGGTGCATTTTTGACAAAGTTATGCGAGGTCAAAGTTTCATGAAAAAATACCAAACAAAAATGAAATTTTTAAATAATTGAAAACTCAATAAAATTTAAATGCAATATCGAAAATAGAGTAAAACCATGAACAAAATGACATTCCAAAGTAAAATCGCTGCATTTTTGACAAAGTTATGCGAGGTCAAAGTTTCATGAAAAAATACCAAACAAAAATGAAATTTTTAAATAATTGAAAACTCAATAAAATTTAAATGCAATATCAAAAATAGAGTAAAACCATGAACAAAATGACATTCCAAAGTAAAATCGGTTCATTTTTGACAAAGTTATGAGAGTTCAAAGTTTCATGAAAAAATACCAAACAAAAATGAAATTTTTAAATAGTTGAAAACTCAATAAAATTTAAATGCAATATCAAATATAGAGTAAAACCATGAACAAAATGACATTCCAAAGTAAAATCGGTGCATTTTTGACAAAGTTATGCGATGTCAAAGTTTCATGAAAAAATACCAAACAAAAATGAAATTTTTAAATAATTGGAAACTCAATAAAATTTAAATGCAATATCAAATATAGAGTAAAACCATGAACAAAATGACATTCCAAAGTAAAATCGCTGCATTTTTGACAAAGTTATGCGAGTTCAAAGTTTCATGAAAAAATACCAAACAAAAATGAAATTTTTAAATAATTGAAAACTCAATAAAATTTAAATGCAATATCAAAAATAGAGTAAAACCATGAACAAAATGACATTCCAAAGTAAAATCGCTGCATTTTTGACAAAGTTATGCGAGGTCAAAGTTTCATGAAAAAATACCAAACAAAAATGAAATTTTTAAATAATTGAAAACTCAATAAAATTTAAATGCAATATCGAAAATAGAGTAAAACCATGAACAAAATGACATTCCAAAGAAAAATCGCTGCATTTTTGACAAAGTTATGCGAGGTCAAAGTTTCATGAAAAAATACCAAACAAAAATGAAATTTTTAAATAATTGAAAACTCAATAAAATTTAAATGCAATATCGAAAATAGAGTAAAACCATGAACAAAATGACATTCCAAAGTAAAATCGCTGCATTTTTGACAAAGTTATGCGAGGTCAAAGTTTCATGAAAAAATACCAAACAAAAATGAAATTTTTAAATAATTGAAAACTCAATAAAATTTAAATGCAATATCGAAAATAGAGTAAAACCATGAACAAAATGACATTCCAAAGTAAAATCGGTGCATTTTTGACAAAGTTATGCGAGGTCAAAGTTTCATGAAAAAATACCAAACAAAAATGAAATTTTTAAATAATTGAAAACTCAATAAAATTTAAATGCAATATCGAAAATAGAGTAAAACCATGAACAAAATGACATTCCAAAGTAAAATCGCTGCATTTTTGACAAAGTTATGCGAGGTCAAAGTTTCATGAAAAAATACCAAACAAAAATGAAATTTTTAAATAATTGAAAACTCAATAAAATTTAAATGCAATATCAAAAATAGAGTAAAACCATGAACAAAATGACATTCCAAAGTAAAATCGGTTCATTTTTGACAAAGTTATGCGAGGTCAAAGTTTCATGAAAAAATACCAAACAAAAATGAAATTTTTAAATAATTGAAAACTCAATAAAATTTAAATGCAATATCGAAAATAGAGTAAAACCATGAACAAAATGACATTCCAAAGTAAAATCGGTGCATTTTTGACAAAGTTATGCGAGGTCAAAGTTTCATGAAAAAATACCAAACAAAAATGAAATTTTTAAATAATTGAAAACTCAATAAAATTTAAATGCAATATCGAAAATAGAGTAAAACCATGAACAAAATGACATTCCAAAGTAAAATCGGTGCATTTTTGACAAAGTTATGCGAGGTCAAAGTTTCATGAAAAAATACCAAACAAAAATGAAATTTTTAAATAATTGAAAACTCAATAAAATTTAAATGCAATATCAAAAATAGAGTAAAACCATGAACAAAATGACATTCCAAAGAAAAATCGGTGCATTTTTGACAAAGTTATGCGAGGTCAAAGTTTCATGAAAAAATACCAAACAAAAATGAAATTTTTAAATAATTGAAAACTCAGTAAAATTTAAATGCAATATCGAAAATAGAGTAAAACCATGAACAAAATGACATTCCAAAGTAAAATCGCTGCATTTTTGACAAAGTTATGCGAGGTCAAAGTTTCATGAAAAAATACCAAACAAAAATGAAATTTTTAAATAATTGAAAACTCAATAAAATTTAAATGCAATATCAAAAATAGAGTAAAACCATGAACAAAATGACATTCCAAAGAAAAATCGGTGCATTTTTGACAAAGTTATGCGAGGTCAAAGTTTCATGAAAAAATACCAAACAAAAATGAAATTTTTAAATAATTGAAAACTCAGTAAAATTTAAATGCAATATCGAAAATAGAGTAAAACCATGAACAAAATGACATTCCAAAGTAAAATCGCTGCATTTTTGACAAAGTTATGCGAGGTCAAAGTTTCATGAAAAAATACCAAACAAAAATGAAATTTTTAAATAATTGAAAACTCAATAAAATTTCCATGCAATATCAAATATAGAGTAAAATCATGAACAAAATGACATTCCAAAGTAAAATCGCTGCATTTTTGACAAAGTTATGCGAGGTCAAAGTTTCATGAAAAAATACCAAACAAAAATGAAATTTTTAAATAATTGAAAACTCAATAAAATTTAAATGCAATATCAAAAATAGAGTAAAACCATGAACAAAATGACATTCCAAAGTAAAATCGGTTCATTTTTGACAAAGTTATGAGAGTTCAAAGTTTCATGAAAAAATACCAAACAAAAATGAAATTTTTAAATAGTTGAAAACTCAATAAAATTTAAATGCAATATCAAATATAGAGTAAAACCATGAACAAAATGACATTCCAAAGTAAAATCGCTGCATTTTTGACAAAGTTATGCGAGGTCAAAGTTTCATGAAAAAATACCAAACAAAAATGAAATTTTTAAATAATTGAAAACTCAATAAAATTTAAATGCAATATCGAAAATAGAGTAAAACCATGAACAAAATGACATTCCAAAGTAAAATCGGTGCATTTTTGACAAAGTTATGCGAGGTCAAAGTTTCATGAAAAAATACCAAACAAAAATGAAATTTTTAAATAATTGAAAACTCAATAAAATTTAAATGCAATATCGAAAATAGAGTAAAACCATGAACAAAATGGCATTCCAAAGTAAAATCGCTGCATTTTTGACAAAGTTATGCGAGGTCAAAGTTTCATGAAAAAATACCAAACAAAAATGAAATTTTTAAATAATTGAAAACTCAATAAAATTTAAATGCAATATCAAAAATAGAGTAAAACCATGAACAAAATGACATTCCAAAGTAAAATCGGTTCATTTTTGACAAAGTTATGAGAGTTCAAAGTTTCATGAAAAAATACCAAACAAAAATGAAATTTTTAAATAGTTGAAAACTCAATAAAATTTAAATGCAATATCAAATATAGAGTAAAACCATGAACAAAATGACATTCCAAAGTAAAATCGGTGCATTTTTGACAAAGTTATGCGATGTCAAAGTTTCATGAAAAAATACCAAACAAAAATGAAATTTTTAAATAGTTGAAAACTCAATAAAATTTCCATGCAATATCAAATATAGAGTAAAACCATGAACAAAATGACATTCCAAAGTAAAATCGCTGCATTTTTGACAAAGTTATGCGAGGTCAAAGTTTCATGAAAAAATACCAAACAAAAATGAAATTTTTAAATAATTGAAAACTCAATAAAATTTAAATGCAATATCAAAAATAGAGTAAAATCATGAACAAAATGACATTCCAAAGTAAAATCGCTGCATTTTTGACAAAGTTATGAGAGTTCAAAGTTTCATGAAAAAATACCAAACAAAAATGAAATTTTTAAATAATTGAAATCTCAATAAAATTTAAATGCAATATCGAAAATAGAGTAAAACCATGAACAAAATGACATTCCAAAGTAAAATCGCTGCATTTTTGACAAAGTTATGCGAGGTCAAAGTTTCATGAAAAAATATCAAACAAAAATGAAATTTTTAAATAATTGAAAACTCAATAAAATTTAAATGCAATATCGAAAATAGAGTAAAACCATGAACAAAATGACATTCCAAAGTAAAATCGCTGCATTTTTGACAAAGTTATGCGAGGTCAAAGTTTCATGAAAAAATACCAAACAAAAATGAAATTTTTAAATAATTGAAAACTCAATAAAATTTAAATGCAATATCAAAAATAATATAAAACCAAGAACAAAATGACATTCCAAAGTAAAATCGCTGCATTTTTGACAAAGTTATGAGAGTTCAAAGTTTCATGAAAAAATACCAAACAAAAATGAAATTTTTAAATAATTGAAAACTCAATAAAATTTAAATGCAATATCGAAAATAGAGTAAAACCATGAACAAAATGACATTCCAAAGTAAAATCGCTGCATTTTTGACAAAGTTATGCGAGGTCAAAGTTTCATGAAAAAATACCAAACAAAAATGAAATTTTTAAATAATTGAAAACTCAATAAAATTTAAATGCAATATCAAAAATAGAGTAAAACCATGAACAAAATGACATTCCAAAGAAAAATCGGTGCATTTTTGACAAAGTTATGCGAGGTCAAAGTTTCATGAAAAAATACCAAACAAAAATGAAATTTTTAAATAGTTGAAAACTCAATAAAATTTAAATGCAATATCAAATATAGAGTAAAACCATGAACAAAATGACATTCCAAAGTAAAATCGCTGCATTTTTGACAAAGTTATGCGAGGTCAAAGTTTCATGAAAAAATACCAAACAAAAATGAAATTTTTAAATAATTGAAAACTCAGTAAAATTTAAATGCAATATCGAAAATAGAGTAAAACCATGAACAAAATGACATTCCAAAGTAAAATCGCTGCATTTTTGACAAAGTTATGCGAGGTCAAAGTTTCATGAAAAAATACCAAACAAAAATGAAATTTTTAAATAATTGAAAACTCAATAAAATTTCCATGCAATATCAAATATAGAGTAAAACCATGAACAAAATGACATTCCAAAGTAAAATCGCTGCATTTTTGACAAAGTTATGCGAGGTCAAAGTTTCATGAAAAAATACCAAACAAAAATGAAATTTTTAAATAATTGAAAACTCAATAAAATTTAAATGCAATATCGAAAATAGAGTAAAACCATGAACAAAATGACATTCCAAAGTAAAATCGCTGCATTTTTGACAAAGTTATGCGAGGTCAAAGTTTCATGAAAAAATACCAAACAAAAATGAAATTTTTAAATAATTGAAAACTCAATAAAATTTAAATGCAATATCGAAAATAGAGTAAAACCATGAACAAAATGACATTCCAAAGTAAAATCGGTGCATTTTTGACAAAGTTATGCGAGGTCAAAGTTTCATGAAAAAATACCAAACAAAAATGAAATTTTTAAATAATTGAAAACTCAATAAAATTTAAATGCAATATCGAAAATAGAGTAAAACCATGAACAAAATGACATTCCAAAGTAAAATCGCTGCATTTTTGACAAAGTTATGCGAGGTCAAAGTTTCATGAAAAAATACCAAACAAAAATGAAATTTTTAAATAATTGAAAACTCAATAAAATTTAAATGCAATATCAAAAATAGAGTAAAACCATGAACAAAATGACATTCCAAAGTAAAATCGGTTCATTTTTGACAAAGTTATGAGAGTTCAAAGTTTCATGAAAAAATACCAAACAAAAATGAAATTTTTAAATAGTTGAAAACTCAATAAAATTTAAATGCAATATCAAATATAGAGTAAAACCATGAACAAAATGACATTCCAAAGTAAAACCGGTGCATTTTTGACAAAGTTATGCGATGTCAAAGTTTCATGAAATAATACCAAACAAAAATGAAATTTTTAAAAAGTTGAAAACTCAATAAAATTTAAATGCAATATCAAATATAGAGTAAAACCATGAACAAAATGACATTCCAAAGTAAAATCGCTGCATTTTTGACAAAGTTATGCGAGTTCAAAGTTTCATGAAAAAATACCAAACAAAAATGAAATTTTTAAATAATTGAAAACTCAATAAAATTTAAATGCAATATCAAAAATAGAGTAAAACCATGAACAAAATGACATTCCAAAGTAAAATCGCTGCATTTTTGACAAAGTTATGCGAGGTCAAAGTTTCATGAAAAAATACCAAACAAAAATGAAATTTTTAAATAATTGAAAACTCAATAAAATTTAAATGCAATATCGAAAATAGAGTAAAACCATGAACAAAATGACATTCCAAAGAAAAATCGGTGCATTTTTGACAAAGTTATGCGAGGTCAAAGTTTCATGAAAAAATACCAAACAAAAATGAAATTTTTAAATAATTGAAAACTCAGTAAAATTTAAATGCAATATCGAAAATAGAGTAAAACCATGAACAAAATGACATTCCAAAGTAAAATCGCTGCATTTTTGACAAAGTTATGCGAGGTCAAAGTTTCATGAAAAAATACCAAACAAAAATGAAATTTTTAAATAATTGAAAACTCAATAAAATGTCCATGCAATATCAAATATAGAGTAAAATCATGAACAAAATGACATTCCAAAGTAAAATCGCTGCATTTTTGACAAAGTTATGCGAGGTCAAAGTTTCATGAAAAAATACCAAACAAAAATGAAATTTTTAAATAATTGAAAACTCAATAAAATTTAAATGCAATATCGAAAATAGAGTAAAACCATGAACAAAATGACATTCCAAAGTAAATTCGGTGCATTTTTGACAAAGTTATGCGAGGTCAAAGTTTCATGAAAAAATACCAAACAAAAATGAAATTTTTAAATAATTGAAAACTCAATCAAATTTAAATGCAATATCGAAAATAGAGTAAAACCATGAACAAAATGACATTCCAAAGTAAAATCGCTGCATTTTTGACAAAGTTATGCGAGGTCAAAGTTTCATGAAAAAATACCAAACAAAAATGAAATTTTTAAATAATTGAAAACTCAATAAAATTTAAATGCAATATCAAAAATAGAGTAAAACCATGAACAAAATGACATTCCAAAGAAAAATCGGTGCATTTTTGACAAAGTTATGCGAGGTCAAAGTTTCATGAAAAAATACCAAACAAAAATGAAATTTTTAAATAATTGAAAACTCAGTAAAATTTAAATGCAATATCGAAAATAGAGTAAAACCATGAACAAAATGACATTCCAAAGTAAAATCGCTGCATTTTTGACAAAGTTATGCGAGGTCAAAGTTTCATGAAAAAATACCAAACAAAAATGAAATTTTTAAATAATTGAAAACTCAATAAAATTTAAATGCAATATCAAAAATAGAGTAAAACCATGAACAAAATGACATTCCAAAGAAAAATCGGTGCATTTTTGACAAAGTTATGCGAGGTCAAAGTTTCATGAAAAAATACCAAACAAAAATGAAATTTTTAAATAATTGAAAACTCAGTAAAATTTAAATGCAATATCGAAAATAGAGTAAAACCATGAACAAAATGACATTCCAAAGTAAAATCGCTGCATTTTTGACAAAGTTATGCGAGGTCAAAGTTTCATGAAAAAATACCAAACAAAAATGAAATTTTTAAATAATTGAAAACTCAATAAAATTTCCATGCAATATCAAATATAGAGTAAAATCATGAACAAAATGACATTCCAAAGTAAAATCGCTGCATTTTTGACAAAGTTATGCGAGGTCAAAGTTTCATGAAAAAATACCAAACAAAAATGAAATTTTTAAATAATTGAAAACTCAATAAAATTTAAATGCAATATCAAAAATAGAGTAAAACCATGAACAAAATGACATTCCAAAGTAAAATCGGTGCATTTTTGACAAAGTTATGAGAGTTCAAAGTTTCATGAAAAAATACCAAACAAAAATGAAATTTTTAAATAGTTGAAAACTCAATAAAATTTAAATGCAATATCAAATATAGAGTAAAACCATGAACAAAATGACATTCCAAAGTAAAATCGCTGCATTTTTGACAAAGTTATGCGAGGTCAAAGTTTCATGAAAAAATACCAAACAAAAATTAAATTTTTAAATAATTGAAAACTCAATAAAATTTAAATGCAATATCGAAAATAGAGTAAAACCATGAACAAAATGACATTCCAAAGTAAAATCGCTGCATTTTTGACAAAGTTATGCGAGGTCAAAGTTTCATGAAAAAATACCAAACAAAAATGAAATTTTTAAATAATTGAAAACTCAATAAAATTTAAATGCAATATCGAAAATAGAGTAAAACCATGAACAAAATGACATTCCAAAGTAAAATCGCTGCATTTTTGACAAAGTTATGCGAGGTCAAAGTTTCATGAAAAAATACCAAACAAAAATGAAATTTTTAAATAATTGAAAACTCAATAAAATTTAAATGCAATATCAAAAATAGAGTAAAACCATGAACAAAATGACATTCCAAAGGAAAATCGCTTCATTTTTGACAAAGTTATGAGAGTTCAAAGTTTCATGAAAAAATACCAAACAAAAATGAAATTTTTAAATAGTTGAAAACTCAATAAAATTTAAATGCAATATCAAAAATAATATAAAACCAAGAACAAAATGACATTCCAAAGTAAAATCGGTGCATTTTTGACAAAGTTATGCGAGGTCAAAGTTTCATGAAAAAATACCAAACAAAAATGAAATTTTTAAATAATTGAAAACTCAATAAAATTTAAATGCAATATCGAAAATAGAGTAAAACCATGAACAAAATGACATTCCAAAGTAAAATCGCTGCATTTTTGACAAAGTTATGCGAGGTCAAAGTTTCATGAAAAAATACCAAACAAAAATGAAATTTTTAAATAATTGAAAACTCAATAAAATTTAAATGCAATATCAAAAATAGAGTAAAACCATGAACAAAATGACATTCCAAAGTAAAATCGGTTCATTTTTGACAAAGTTATGAGAGTTCAAAGTTTCATGAAAAAATACCAAACAAAAATGAAATTTTTAAATAGTTGAAAACTCAATAAAATTTAAATGCAATATCAAATATAGAGTAAAACCATGAACAAAATGACATTCCAAAGTAAAATCGCTGCATTTTTGACAAAGTTATGCGATGTCAAAGTTTCATGAAAAAATACCAAACAAAAATGAAATTTTTAAATAGTTGAAAACTCAATAAAATTTCCATGCAATATCAAATATAGAGTAAAACCATGAACAAAATGACATTCCAAAGTAAAATCGCTGCATTTTTGACAAAGTTATGCGAGGTCAAAGTTTCATGAAAAAATACCAAACAAAAATGAAATTTTTAAATAATTGAAAACTCAATAAAATTTAAATGCAATATCAAAAATAGAGTAAAATCATGAACAAAATGACATTCCAAAGTAAAATCGCTGCATTTTTGACAAAGTTATGAGAGTTCAAAGTTTCATGAAAAAATACCAAACAAAAATGAAATTTTTAAATAATTGAAATCTCAATAAAATTTAAATGCAATATCGAAAATAGAGTAAAACCATGAACAAAATGACATTCCAAAGTAAAATCGCTGCATTTTTGACAAAGTTATGCGAGGTCAAAGTTTCATGAAAAAATATCAAACAAAAATGAAATTTTTAAATAATTGAAAACTCAATAAAATTTAAATGCAATATCGAAAATAGAGTAAAACCATGAACAAAATGACATTCCAAAGTAAAATCGCTGCATTTTTGACAAAGTTATGCGAGGTCAAAGTTTCATGAAAAAATACCAAACAAAAATGAAATTTTTAAATAATTGAAAACTCAATAAAATTTAAATGCAATATCGAAAATAGAGTAAAACCAAGAACAAAATGACATTCCAAAGTAAAATCGCTGCATTTTTGACAAAGTTATGAGAGTTCAAAGTTTCATGAAAAAATACCAAACAAAAATGAAATTTTTAAATAATTGAAAACTCAATAAAATTTAAATGCAATATCGAAAATAGAGTAAAACCATGAACAAAATGACATTCCAAAGTAAAATCGCTGCATTTTTGACAAAGTTATGCGAGGTCAAAGTTTCATGAAAAAATACCAAACAAAAATGAAATTTTTAAATAATTGAAAACTCAATAAAATTTAAATGCAATATCAAAAATAGAGTAAAACCATGAACAAAATGACATTCCAAAGTAAAATCGGTGCATTTTTGACAAAGTTATGCGAGGTCAAAGTTTCATGAAAAAATACCAAACAAAAATGAAATTTTTAAATAATTGAAAACTCAGTAAAATTTAAATGCAATATCGAAAATAGAGTAAAACCATGAACAAAATGACATTCCAAAGTAAAATCGCTGCATTTTTGACAAAGTTATGCGAGGTCAAAGTTTCATGAAAAAATACCAAACAAAAATGAAATTTTTAAATAATTGAAAACTCAATAAAATTTAAATGCAATATCGAAAATAGAGTAAAACCATGAACAAAATGACATTCCAAAGTAAAATCGCTGCATTTTTGACAAAGTTATGCGAGTTCAAAGTTTCATGAAAAAATACCAAACAAAAATGAAATTTTTAAATAATTGAAAACTCAATAAAATTTAAATGCAATATCAAAAATAGAGTAAAACCATGAACAAAATGACATTCCAAAGTAAAATCGCTGCATTTTTGACAAAGTTATGCGAGTTCAAAGTTTCATGAAAAAATACCAAACAAAAATGAAATTTTTAAATAATTGAAAACTCAATAAAATTTAAATGCAATATCAAAAATAGAGTAAAACCATGAACAAAATGACATTCCAAAGTAAAATCGCTGCATTTTTGACAAAGTTATGCGAGGTCAAAGTTTCATGAAAAAATACCAAACAAAAATGAAATTTTTAAATAATTGAAAACTCAATAAAATTTAAATGCAATATCGAAAATAGAGTAAAACCATGAACAAAATGACATTCCAAAGTAAAATCGGTGCATTTTTGACAAAGTTATGCGAGGTCAAAGTTTCATGAAAAAATACCAAACAAAAATGAAATTTTTAAATAATTGAAAACTCAATAAAATTTAAATGCAATATCGAAAATAGAGTAAAACCATGAACAAAATGACATTCCAAAGTAAAATCGCTGCATTTTTGACAAAGTTATGCGAGGTCAAAGTTTCATGAAAAAATACCAAACAAAAATGAAATTTTTAAATAATTGAAAACTCAATAAAATTTAAATGCAATATCGAAAATAGAGTAAAACCATGAACAAAATGACATTCCAAAGTAAAATCGGTGCATTTTTGACAAAGTTATGCGAGTTCAAAGTTTCATGAAAAAATACCAAACAAAAATGAAATTTTTAAATAATTGAAAACTCAATAAAATTTAAATGCAATATCGAAAATAGAGTAAAACCATGAACAAAATGACATTCCAAAGTAAAATCGCTGCATTTTTGACAAAGTTATGCGAGGTCAAAGTTTCATGAAAAAATACCAAACAAAAATGAAATTTTTAAATAATTGAAAACTCAATAAAATTTCCATGCAATATCAAATATAGAGTAAAACCATGAACAAAATGACATTCCAAAGTAAAATCGCTGCATTTTTGACAAAGTTATGCGAGGTCAAAGTTTCATGAAAAAATACCAAACAAAAATGAAATTTTTAAATAATTGAAAACTCAATAAAATTTAAATGCAATATCGAAAATAGAGTAAAACCATGAACAAAATGACATTCCAAAGAAAAATCGCTGCATTTTTGACAAAGTTATGCGAGGTCAAAGTTTCATGAAAAAATACCAAACAAAAATGAAATTTTTAAATAATTGAAAACTCAGTAAAATTTAAATGCAATATCGAAAATAGAGTAAAACCATGAACAAAATGACATTCCAAAGTAAAATCGCTGCATTTTTGACAAAGTTATGCGAGGTCAAAGTTTCATGAAAAAATACCAAACAAAAATGAAATTTTTAAATAATTGAAAACTCAATAAAATTTAAATGCAATATCAAAAATAGAGTAAAACCATGAACAAAATGACATTCCAAAGTAAAATCGCTGCATTTTTGACAAAGTTATGCGAGGTCAAAGTTTCATGAAAAAATACCAAACAAAAATGAAATTTTTAAATAATTGAAAACTCAATAAAATTTAAATGCAATATCGAAAATAGAGTAAAACCATGAACAAAATGACATTCCAAAGTAAAATCGCTGCATTTTTGACAAAGTTATGCGAGTTCAAAGTTTCATGAAAAAATACCAAACAAAAATGAAATTTTTAAATAATTGAAAACTCAATAAAATTTAAATGCAATATCGAAAATAGAGTAAAACCATGAACAAAATGACATTCCAAAGTAAAATCGCTGCATTTTTGACAAAGTTATGCGAGGTCAAAGTTTCATGAAAAAATACCAAACAAAAATGAAATTTTTAAATAATTGAAAACTCAATAAAATTTAAATGCAATATCGAAAATAGAGTAAAACCATGAACAAAATGACATTCCAAAGTAAAATCGCTGCATTTTTGACAAAGTTATGCGAGGTCAAAGTTTCATGAAAAAATACCAAACAAAAATGAAATTTTTAAATAATTGAAAACTCAATAAAATTTAAATGCAATATCAAAAATAGAGTAAAACCATGAACAAAATGACATTCCAAAGTAAAATCGCTGCATTTTTGACAAAGTTATGCGAGGTCAAAGTTTCATGAAAAAATACCAAACAAAAATGAAATTTTTAAATAATTGAAAACTCAATAAAATTTAAATGCAATATCGAAAATAGAGTAAAACCATGAACAAAATGACATTCCAAAGTAAAATCGCTGCATTTTTGACAAAGTTATGAGAGTTCAAAGTTTCATGAAAAAATACCAAACAAAAATGAAATTTTTAAATAATTGAAAACTCAATAAAATTTAAATGCAATATCAAAAATAATATAAAACCAAGAACAAAATGACATTCCAAAGTAAAATCGCTGCATTTTTGACAAAGTTATGCGAGGTCAAAGTTTCATGAAAAAATACCAAACAAAAATGAAATTTTTAAATAATTGAAAACTCAATAAAATTTAAATGCAATATCAAAAATAATATAAAACCAAGAACAAAATGACATTCCAAAGTAAAATCGCTGCATTTTTGACAAAGTTATGAGAGTTCAAAGTTTCATGAAAAAATACCAAACAAAAATGAAATTTTTAAATAATTGAAAACTCAATAAAATTTAAATGCAATATCAAAAATAGAGTAAAACCATGAACAAAATGACATTCCAAAGTAAAATCGCTGCATTTTTGACAAAGTTATGCGAGGTCAAAGTTTCATGAAAAAATACCAAACAAAAATGAAATTTTTAAATAATTGAAAACTCAATAAAATTTAAATGCAATATCAAATATAGAGTAAAACCATGAACAAAATGACATTCCAAAGTAAAATCGCTGCATTTTTGACAAAGTTATGCGAGGTCAAAGTTTCATGAAAAAATACCAAACAAAAATGAAATTTTTAAATAATTGAAAACTCAATAAAATTTAAATGCAATATCGAAAATAGAGTAAAACCATGAACAAAATGACATTCCAAAGTAAAATCGCTGCATTTTTGACAAAGTTATGCGAGGTCAAAGTTTCATGAAAAAATACCAAACAAAAATGAAATTTTTAAATAATTGAAAACTCAATAAAATTTAAATGCAATATCAAAAATAGAGTAAAACCATGAACAAAATGACATTCCAAAGTAAAATCGCTGCATTTTTGACAAAGTTATGCGAGGTCAAAGTTTCATGAAAAAATACCAAACAAAAATGAAATTTTTAAATAATTGAAAACTCAATAAAATTTAAATGCAATATCGAAAATAGAGTAAAACCATGAACAAAATGACATTCCAAAGTAAAATCGGTGCATTTTTGACAAAGTTATGCGAGGTCAAAGTTTCATGAAAAAATACCAAACAAAAATGAAATTTTTAAATAATTGAAAACTCAGTAAAATTTAAATGCAATATCGAAAATAGAGTAAAACCATGAACAAAATGACATTCCAAAGTAAAATCGCTGCATTTTTGACAAAGTTATGCGAGGTCAAAGTTTCATGAAAAAATACCAAACAAAAATGAAATTTTTAAATAATTGAAAACTCAATAAAATTTAAATGCAATATCAAATATAGAGTAAAACCATGAACAAAATGACATTCCAAAGTAAAATCGCTGCATTTTTGACAAAGTTATGCGAGGTCAAAGTTTCATGAAAAAATACCAAACAAAAATGAAATTTTTAAATAATTGAAAACTCAATAAAATTTAAATGCAATATCGAAAATAGAGTAAAACCATGAACAAAATGACATTCCAAAGTAAAATCGCTGCATTTTTGACAAAGTTATGCGAGGTCAAAGTTTCATGAAAAAATACCAAACAAAAATGAAATTTTTAAATAATTGAAAACTCAATAAAATTTAAATGCAATATCGAAAATAGAGTAAAACCATGAACAAAATGACATTCCAAAGTAAAATCGCTGCATTTTTGACAAAGTTATGCGAGGTCAAAGTTTCATGAAAAAATACCAAACAAAAATGAAATTTTTAAATAATTGAAAACTCAATAAAATTTAAATGCAATATCGAAAATAGAGTAAAACCATGAACAAAATGACATTCCAAAGTAAAATCGCTGCATTTTTGACAAAGTTATGCGAGGTCAAAGTTTCATGAAAAAATACCAAACAAAAATGAAATTTTTAAATAATTGAAAACTCAATAAAATTTAAATGCAATATCAAAAATAGAGTAAAACCATGAACAAAATGACATTCCAAAGTAAAATCGCTGCATTTTTGACAAAGTTATGCGAGGTCAAAGTTTCATGAAAAAATACCAAACAAAAATGAAATTTTTAAATAATTGAAAACTCAATAAAATTTAAATGCAATATCGAAAATAGAGTAAAACCATGAACAAAATGACATTCCAAAGTAAAATCGGTGCATTTTTGACAAAGTTATGAGAGTTCAAAGTTTCATGAAAAAATACCAAACAAAAATGAAATTTTTAAATAATTGAAAACTCAATAAAATTTAAATGCAATATCGAAAATATAGTAAAACCATGAACAAAATGACATTCCAAAGTAAAATCGCTGCATTTTTGACAAAGTTATGCGAGGTCAAAGTTTCATGAAAAAATACCAAACAAAAATGAAATTTTTAAATAATTGAAAACTCAATAAAATTTAAATGCAATATCAAAAATAAGAGTAAAACCAAGAACAAAATGACATTCCAAAGTAAAATCGGTTCATTTTTGACAAAGTTATGAGAGTTCAAAGTTTCATGAAAAAATACCAAACAAAAATGAAATTTTTAAATAGTTGAAAACTCAATAAAATTTAAATGCAATATCAAATATAGAGTAAAACCATGAACAAAATGACATTCCAAAGTAAAATCGCTGCATTTTTGACAAAGTTATGCGAGGTCAAAGTTTCATGAAAAAATACCAAACAAAAATGAAATTTTTAAATAATTGAAAACTCAATAAAATTTAAATGCAATATCAAATATAGAGTAAAACCATGAACAAAATGACATTCCAAAGTAAAATCGCTGCATTTTTGACAAAGTTATGCGAGGTCAAAGTTTCATGAAAAAATACCAAACAAAAATGAAATTTTTAAATAATTGAAAACTCAATAAAATTTAAATGCAATATCAAAAATAATATAAAACCAAGAACAAAATGACATTCCAAAGTAAAATCGCTGCATTTTTGACAAAGTTATGCGAGGTCAAAGTTTCATGAAAAAATACCAAACAAAAATGAAATTTTTAAATAATTGAAAACTCAATAAAATTTAAATGCAATATCGAAAATAATATAAAACCAAGAACAAAATGACATTCCAAAGTAAAATCGCTGCATTTTTGACAAAGTTATGCGAGGTCAAAGTTTCATGAAAAAATACCAAACAAAAATGAAATTTTTAAATAATTGAAAACTCAATAAAATTTAAATGCAATATCAAAAATAGAGTAAAACCATGAACAAAATGACATTCCAAAGTAAAATCGCTGCATTTTTGACAAAGTTATGCGAGTTCAAAGTTTCATGAAAAAATACCAAACAAAAATGAAATTTTTAAATAATTGAAAACTCAATAAAATTTAAATGCAATATCAAAAATAGAGTAAAACCATGAACAAAATGACATTCCAAAGTAAAATCGCTGCATTTTTGACAAAGTTATGCGAGTTCAAAGTTTCATGAAAAAATACCAAACAAAAATGAAATTTTTAAATAATTGAAAACTCAATAAAATTTAAATGCAATATCAAAAATAGAGTAAAACCATGAACAAAATGACATTCCAAAGTAAAATCGCTGCATTTTTGACAAAGTTATGCGAGGTCAAAGTTTCATGAAAAAATACCAAACAAAAATGAAATTTTTAAATAATTGAAAACTCAATAAAATTTAAATGCAATATCGAAAATAGAGTAAAACCATGAACAAAATGACATTCCAAAGTAAAATCGCTGCATTTTTGACAAAGTTATGCGAGGTCAAAGTTTCATGAAAAAATACCAAACAAAAATGAAATTTTTAAATAATTGAAAACTCAATAAAATTTAAATGCAATATCAAATATAGAGTAAAACCATGAACAAAATGACATTCCAAAGTAAAATCGCTGCATTTTTGACAAAGTTATGCGAGGTCAAAGTTTCATGAAAAAATACCAAACAAAAATGAAATTTTTAAATAATTGAAAACTCAATAAAATTTAAATGCAATATCGAAAATAGAGTAAAACCATGAACAAAATGACATTCCAAAGTAAAATCGCTGCATTTTTGACAAAGTTATGCGAGTTCAAAGTTTCATGAAAAAATACCAAACAAAAATGAAATTTTTAAATAATTGAAAACTCAATAAAATTTAAATGCAATATCGAAAATAGAGTAAAACCATGAACAAAATGACATTCCAAAGTAAAATCGCTGCATTTTTGACAAAGTTATGCGAGTTCAAAGTTTCATGAAAAAATACCAAACAAAAATGAAATTTTTAAATAATTGAAAACTCAATAAAATTTAAATGCAATATCGAAAATAGAGTAAAACCATGAACAAAATGACATTCCAAAGTAAAATCGCTGCATTTTTGACAAAGTTATGCGAGGTCAAAGTTTCATGAAAAAATACCAAACAAAAATGAAATTTTTAAATAATTGAAAACTCAATAAAATTTAAATGCAATATCAAAAATAGAGTAAAACCATGAACAAAATGACATTCCAAAGTAAAATCGCTGCATTTTTGACAAAGTTATGCGAGGTCAAAGTTTCATGAAAAAATACCAAACAAAAATGAAATTTTTAAATAATTGAAAACTCAATAAAATTTAAATGCAATATCGAAAATAGAGTAAAACCATGAACAAAATGACATTCCAAAGTAAAATCGCTGCATTTTTGACAAAGTTATGCGAGGTCAAAGTTTCATGAAAAAATACCAAACAAAAATGAAATTTTTAAATAATTGAAAACTCAATAAAATTTAAATGCAATATCAAAAATAGAGTAAAACCATGAACAAAATGACATTCCAAAGTAAAATCGCTGCATTTTTGACAAAGTTATGCGAGGTCAAAGTTTCATGAAAAAATACCAAACAAAAATGAAATTTTTAAATAATTGAAAACTCAATAAAATTTAAATGCAATATCGAAAATAGAGTAAAACCATGAACAAAATGACATTCCAAAGTAAAATCGCTGCATTTTTGACAAAGTTATGCGAGGTCAAAGTTTCATGAAAAAATACCAAACAAAAATGAAATTTTTAAATAATTGAAAACTCAATAAAATTTAAATGCAATATCAAAAATAGAGTAAAACCATGAACAAAATGACATTCCAAAGTAAAATCGCTGCATTTTTGACAAAGTTATGCGAGTTCAAAGTTTCATGAAAAAATACCAAACAAAAATGAAATTTTTAAATAATTGAAAACTCAATAAAATTTAAATGCAATATCAAAAATAGAGTAAAACCATGAACAAAATGACATTCCAAAGTAAAATCGGTGCATTTTTGACAAAGTTATGCGAGGTCAAAGTTTCATGAAAAAATACCAAACAAAAATGAAATTTTTAAATAATTGAAAACTCAATAAAATTTAAATGCAATATCAAAAATAGAGTAAAACCATGAACAAAATGACATTCCAAAGTAAAATCGCTGCATTTTTGACAAAGTTATGCGAGTTCAAAGTTTCATGAAAAAATACCAAACAAAAATGAAATTTTTAAATAATTGAAAACTCAATAAAATTTAAATGCAATATCAAAAATAGAGTAAAACCATGAACAAAATGACATTCCAAAGTAAAATCGCTGCATTTTTGACAAAGTTATGCGAGGTCAAAGTTTCATGAAAAAATACCAAACAAAAATGAAATTTTTAAATAATTGAAAACTCAATAAAATTTAAATGCAATATCGAAAATAGAGTAAAACCATGAACAAAATGACATTCCAAAGTAAAATCGGTGCATTTTTGACAAAGTTATGCGAGGTCAAAGTTTCATGAAAAAATACCAAACAAAAATGAAATTTTTAAATAATTGAAAACTCAATAAAATTTAAATGCAATATCGAAAATAGAGTAAAACCATGAACAAAATGACATTCCAAAGTAAAATCGCTGCATTTTTGACAAAGTTATGCGAGGTCAAAGTTTCATGAAAAAATACCAAACAAAAATGAAATTTTTAAATAATTGAAAACTCAATAAAATTTAAATGCAATATCGAAAATAGAGTAAAACCATGAACAAAATGACATTCCAAAGTAAAATCGGTGCATTTTTGACAAAGTTATGCGAGTTCAAAGTTTCATGAAAAAATACCAAACAAAAATGAAATTTTTAAATAATTGAAAACTCAATAAAATTTAAATGCAATATCGAAAATAGAGTAAAACCATGAACAAAATGACATTCCAAAGTAAAATCGCTGCATTTTTGACAAAGTTATGCGAGGTCAAAGTTTCATGAAAAAATACCAAACAAAAATGAAATTTTTAAATAATTGAAAACTCAATAAAATTTAAATGCAATATCAAAAATAGAGTAAAACCATGAACAAAATGACATTCCAAAGTAAAATCGGTGCATTTTTGACAAAGTTATGAGAGTTCAAAGTTTCATGAAAAAATACCAAACAAAAATGAAATTTTTAAATAATTGAAAACTCAATAAAATTTAAATGCAATATCAAAAATAGAGTAAAACCATGAACAAAATGACATTCCAAAGTAAAATCGGTGCATTTTTGACAAAGTTATGCGAGGTCAAAGTTTCATGAAAAAATACCAAACAAAAATGAAATTTTTAAATAATTGAAAACTCAATAAAATTTAAATGCAATATCAAAAATAGAGTAAAACCATGAACAAAATGACATTCCAAAGTAAAATCGCTGCATTTTTGACAAAGTTATGCGAGTTCAAAGTTTCATGAAAAAATACCAAACAAAAATGAAATTTTTAAATAATTGAAAACTCAATAAAATTTAAATGCAATATCAAAAATAGAGTAAAACCATGAACAAAATGACATTCCAAAGTAAAATCGCTGCATTTTTGACAAAGTTATGCGAGTTCAAAGTTTCATGAAAAAATACCAAACAAAAATGAAATTTTTAAATAATTGAAAACTCAATAAAATTTAAATGCAATATCGAAAATAGAGTAAAACCATGAACAAAATGACATTCCAAAGTAAAATCGGTGCATTTTTGACAAAGTTATGCGAGGTCAAAGTTTCATGAAAAAATACCAAACAAAAATGAAATTTTTAAATAATTGAAAACTCAATAAAATTTAAATGCAATATCGAAAATAGAGTAAAACCATGAACAAAATGACATTCCAAAGTAAAATCGCTGCATTTTTGACAAAGTTATGCGAGGTCAAAGTTTCATGAAAAAATACCAAACAAAAATGAAATTTTTAAATAATTGAAAACTCAATAAAATTTCCATGCAATATCAAATATAGAGTAAAACCATGAACAAAATGACATTCCAAAGTAAAATCGCTGCATTTTTGACAAAGTTATGCGAGGTCAAAGTTTCATGAAAAAATACCAAACAAAAATGAAATTTTTAAATAATTGAAAACTCAATAAAATTTAAATGCAATATCGAAAATAGAGTAAAACCATGAACAAAATGACATTCCAAAGTAAAATCGGTGCATTTTTGACAAAGTTATGCGAGGTCAAAGTTTCATGAAAAAATACCAAACAAAAATGAAATTTTTAAATAATTGAAAACTCAATAAAATTTAAATGCAATATCGAAAATAGAGTAAAACCATGAACAAAATGACATTCCAAAGTAAAATCGCTGCATTTTTGACAAAGTTATGCGAGGTCAAAGTTTCATGAAAAAATACCAAACAAAAATGAAATTTTTAAATAATTGAAAACTCAATAAAATTTAAATGCAATATCAAAAATAGAGTAAAACCATGAACAAAATGACATTCCAAAGAAAAATCGGTGCATTTTTGACAAAGTTATGCGAGGTCAAAGTTTCATGAAAAAATACCAAACAAAAATGAAATTTTTAAATAATTGAAAACTCAGTAAAATTTAAATGCAATATCGAAAATAGAGTAAAACCATGAACAAAATGACATTCCAAAGTAAAATCGCTGCATTTTTGACAAAGTTATGCGAGGTCAAAGTTTCATGAAAAAATACCAAACAAAAATGAAATTTTTAAATAATTGAAAACTCAATAAAATTTAAATGCAATATCAAAAATAGAGTAAAACCATGAACAAAATGACATTCCAAAGAAAAATCGGTGCATTTTTGACAAAGTTATGCGAGGTCAACGTTTCATGAAAAAATACCAAACAAAAATGAAATTTTTAAATAATTGAAAACTCAGTAAAATTTAAATGCAATATCGAAAATAGAGTAAAACCATGAACAAAATGACATTCCAAAGTAAAATCGCTGCATTTTTGACAAAGTTATGCGAGGTCAAAGTTTCATGAAAAAATACCAAACAAAAATGAAATTTTTAAATAATTGAAAACTCAATAAAATTTCCATGCAATATCAAATATAGAGTAAAATCATGAACAAAATGACATTCCAAAGTAAAATCGCTGCATTTTTGACAAAGTTATGCGAGGTCAAAGTTTCATGAAAAAATACCAAACAAAAATGAAATTTTTAAATAATTGAAAACTCAATAAAATTTAAATGCAATATCAAAAATAGAGTAAAACCATGAACAAAATGACATTCCAAAGTAAAATCGGTTCATTTTTGACAAAGTTATGAGAGTTCAAAGTTTCATGAAAAAATACCAAACAAAAATGAAATTTTTAAATAGTTGAAAACTCAATAAAATTTAAATGCAATATCAAATATAGAGTAAAACCATGAACAAAATGACATTCCAAAGTAAAATCGCTGCATTTTTGACAAAGTTATGCGAGGTCAAAGTTTCATGAAAAAATACCAAACAAAAATGAAATTTTTAAATAATTGAAAACTCAATAAAATTTAAATGCAATATCAAAAATAATATAAAACCAAGAACAAAATGACATTCCAAAGTAAAATCGGTGCATTTTTGACAAAGTTATGCGAGGTCAAAGTTTCATGAAAAAATACCAAACAAAAATGAAATTTTTAAATAATTGAAAACTCAATAAAATTTAAATGCAATATCGAAAATAATATAAAACCAAGAACAAAATGACATTCCAAAGTAAAATCGCTGCATTTTTGACAAAGTTATGCGATGTCAAAGTTTCATGAAAAAATACCAAACAAAAATGAAATTTTTAAATAGTTGAAAACTCAATAAAATTTAAATGCAATATCAAATATAGAGTAAAACCATGAACAAAATGACATTCCAAAGTAAAATCGCTGCATTTTTGACAAAGTTATGCGAGGTCAAAGTTTCATGAAAAAATACCAAACAAAAATGAAATTTTTAAATAATTGAAAACTCAATAAAATTTAAATGCAATATCGAAAATAGAGTAAAACCATGAACAAAATGACATTCCAAAGTAAAATCGGTGCATTTTTGACAAAGTTATGCGAGGTCAAAGTTTCATGAAAAAATACCAAACAAAAATGAAATTTTTAAATAATTGAAAACTCAATAAAATTTAAATGCAATATCAAAAATAGAGTAAAACCATGAACAAAATGACATTCCAAAGTAAAATCGGTGCATTTTTGACAAAGTTATGCGAGGTCAAAGTTTCATGAAAAAATACCAAACAAAAATGAAATTTTTAAATAATTGAAAACTCAATAAAATTTAAATGCAATATCGAAAATAATATAAAACCAAGAACAAAATGACATTCCAAAGTAAAATCGCTGCATTTTTGACAAAGTTATGCGATGTCAAAGTTTCATGAAAAAATACCAAACAAAAATGAAATTTTTAAATAGTTGAAAACTCAATAAAATTTAAATGCAATATCAAATATAGAGTAAAACCATGAACAAAATGACATTCCAAAGTAAAATCGCTGCATTTTTGACAAAGTTATGCGAGGTCAAAGTTTCATGAAAAAATACCAAACAAAAATGAAATTTTTAAATAATTGAAAACTCAATAAAATTTAAATGCAATATCGAAAATAGAGTAAAACCATGAACAAAATGACATTCCAAAGTAAAATCGGTGCATTTTTGACAAAGTTATGCGAGGTCAAAGTTTCATGAAAAAATACCAAACAAAAATGAAATTTTTAAATAATTGAAAACTCAATAAAATTTAAATGCAATATCGAAAATAGAGTAAAACCATGAACAAAATGACATTCCAAAGTAAAATCGCTGCATTTTTGACAAAGTTATGCGAGGTCAAAGTTTCATGAAAAAATACCAAACAAAAATGAAATTTTTAAATAATTGAAAACTCAATAAAATTTAAATGCAATATCAAAAATAGAGTAAAACCATGAACAAAATGACATTCCAAAGTAAAATCGG